>NXGZ01000023.1:0-154371 GCA_002893665.1 Metschnikowia orientalis | reverse complement strand
GCAGGGACCGAAGCTGCGACATTCTGCGCACTCGCCGCATCTTGTTTCTGCGGTTCGAGCTGTGATGCGTGTGTGCATGCGCGTGCGTCTTCGGAACCGTTGGCGCGTCTTTCCGAGCCTGCAAGAACACCGAGGTCAATTACTCCAATGGTGGAGGCAGGCAAAGGAACGTGACCCTGGGCTTGAGGAAAAACAACATACTCGTATACTGCGACAGGAGTTACCCCACCTGCTGCGCAGAAACACACTCGGACCAGAAGAGAGCCGAGTTGGACCCAAATGCCTCCTGGTATGGTGTTTTTGTGCAGCGCTTCGCTGCGGCTCCCATCCCGGACCGCATGCCGTCGGTGCTGGGGTGCGCATCGAATTCGCCCGCCGCAAGAAACCTGCATTAGTGTCGCCTCGTATTTGACTCGAATGCGGTAATGTCGGTGCACATATGCAAGCGATAACCCTCGGTCCTAACGGCTGCTTCCTGAATCAGCTTGGTGAGCCCCTTTTGCTTGTAACAGCATGGCGTAGCTCAGCCGTCACGTGCCAAACATGCTATGGTCCCTGGTCTTGGGGATTGGCTGGTCCAGCGTTTTGCGGCCTCCATTCGGATTGCATGCCGTACTAGAGAATGTCGCCTCGATTGCACCAATAGTGTCGCCACGTTCGTTGCTCTTTCTTCCAGAATCGAACCCACCGCCCCGGATGCGGCGCCTATCACTAATGCATCATTTCCTAAAGATAGATTCCCNCGCCACGTTCGTTGCTCTTTCTTCCAGAATCGAACCCACCGCCCCGGATGCGGCGCCTATCACTAATGCATCATTTCCTAAAGATAGATTCCCGCAATCACAGATTGAGATTTAGGCCGTTAGGCCCGTCGTATCTGTCTTGACGCTGACGGGCGGTGCGCAGGAGCCTGCACACAGAAGCCCGGCTTTGCCGTTCAGCGCTTAGTCTCTTCGTTCATTATCTTCAATATACGGCAAGACTATAACTGTGCATTTGCTTGCGTCTTGAGATGTTCGAGTCTTGGCACGTCGGGGATTTTCAGGTGCAAGAAATCGTGCATTTCCCAAAAACTCCTAAAAAGCTCTGGGGAACTAAAGTAGATCCAATGGATCGGAGATCTCGATACTCGATTGCCACGTGCAGAAAGATTTCGCGCACCGCCTACAGAGTAATCAATCCGCGGCCGGCATGGACTTAATTGGCCATTTGCCTAGCTTGCACTAAAACCTCTAGGGGATTGTGCCGGAAATGTCCTTGCTGTTCGAATATGACGCCTTGCCAAAGCGGCGGTAGAGGCCAGTGCTTCACCGGCAGTTACTGGCGCGGACACACGTGGGTGCTGTGTAAATGGTGCTGTAATGGGCGGATGGGTGTGGTCACGTGCGCGGGCCCTGGTTGCCGCGCTCGCATATCTGACCGTATCGGGAACAGTGCATTTCGACCAGAGACGTTCGACTCTGAGCGCACACAGTATGCATGCGGCGCCGTATTCTTTCGCTGCACCTCCGCGGCCTGTTTCTTCCGAAAAGCGACGCCTTAATACCAAGACAGGCTTGGCAGACATCGCTTGCTTCCTTGAATGCGAGCGATGCTCATTCCATGCCAACCTTAAGTTTCGACTACGTGCCATTGTGGGGTCTGCAGAGCGTCCAGGGGCTGCTTCTACGGTAAGAGACCAGTACCTTCTACTTATTCAGATGCTTCATTGCCTCGGTACCTCAACGATAAGGATTCCCGGTCTCGGCCGCCTCTATATCATGATGGCCAGTTAAATGAGCTATAGTCGATTGTCTCAAGTGTTGCTCACCTGCAATGCAGCGCGAACATGGCAGCCTCGTCGTGCACATAACGTACTACGCCTTGCTGCACATGCAATTGCTCATAGCATCTGTTCCTTGTGCGCGCCGAAAATGGCCTCAATCTGCACGCTTCCAGGATTCCGAAATGCTGCCTCGTCCTGGGAATGTGACGGAGAATGTCTCCACTTCGGCGGTGGTGCCACTAGAGACGGATGTCGAGAATGAATACTGAATTTTCAAATATCTGACTTTTCACCACCGCTATTTCTCTTGTTTGGCATTTCATAGAATATGAGCTTCGAGCTACTCTACTGCGCACTTGACTCTTCTGGCTATTCTATTGAACTCTCCGTCTTAATGAATCTCTCAATCTCGAACCTCATTCTTAGAATCTCGAAAATTTCATTCTCCTTTGAATCTCTCAATCTCGAACCTCATTCTTAGAATCTCGAAAACCTCGCTGTTACCATTTTCTCCAATCTTATCTTTCGCTTTTCATTCTTTTTTGAAATTCCTAATACTCTTTCTCACCAATAACCCCAACTTTGCTCTTTCAACTCTCCATCTTCTATGAGACTCCAAATCCATTTTTCTTGAATTTCTGAAGCCTCATACTTACCATTATCTTCAATCTTGCTCTTCCAAGTCTATGACTTGATTAAATATGTAATGCCTCACTCTTACCATTTTCTCCAATTATGTTCTTTTAACTCTATGACTTATCTGAATCTCTAAATTTCATTCTTGCCATTTTCTCCAACTATGTCCTTTCACCCTCCCGAAAACTTCTGTTGAAATCAAGCTCAAATGCATAAATCATCAGTCTTAGGAAAACACTTGACTAAATGGCGATTTTGCGAATGTCCAATAAACGCAGGTTTTCTGATGCTTTTGTTCATCCGCCTCGACATATCTCAAAAGTCATTCTTTCAGACCTTTTAGTTATATAAAAAGTCGTTGTACTTAACCTATTCGTTGAATAGATTCAAGAGCAATCACCAGATACTATAAACTCAATTCAAAGCCTTCACTCTTATCAGAATTCGATCTTTTTCTTCGAAACTACTTTGGGGCATCATTACAGGCATATATACAGACTTCTGGTTTCCTTACCGTTTGTCCCTGTGTCTGATGCAGAGTCTGCTTAATTTTTTAAACAAACTCTGCTAGTTTCCATAACAGAGTCTAGTATTAAACTCATCATCAAATACCCATTTCAATGTTCCGTATCCCTAGAATTGCCATAAGTTGTTGCGACCTATTCGAATGCCCAAACGAAATGTGCAACACGCCATTTCTACTAGTGTAATTAAAATAAGCTGGCTTTGCAGTTCGAGGGGATAATCATATTGACTAAGTTTCGTGAGATAGATTGCAAAAGAAATAGAGATCTGCTCAAAGCACTACGCTACCCGTATTTCTCCATTATTTCAAGTGATAGAAAAAATCTATTAGCGAAAAAGCAACTTGTTTAAAATCAGGTACAGGGCCAAAGCCATTCACATTTAGTGACGGCACTCGACTTTCTTCTTGGGCCTCTACCATAAGCCGTCACCACAATGCCATTGCAGTTTTGTTTCATAGTGCCTCAATTCGGTATCCGACATGACCCGCTGTTAGGGTCCAGATTTTTGCATCTGTTCTTTTCATGCACATTTATTTAGTTTTCCCAGCTTTTCCAAGTTCTGCCATTTCAGAGTACCCCGGCCGGGTGCATATAGCCAAGAGGCACACAGAAAGCTGCCTCTTCAAAGTCTAGCCTTAACTGCCTCTTGGACCCGTGTTCTTTTGACGGGGTACTTAGTACAAGTTGACCACTTTGGCTGCAGGCGCACCCTGCAGGAGCGGCGGTTGTTTGTCTCTCTTCACCATGCTTCCGAGGGTATGTTTTCACCATGCTTTGAAAAGTCATGTCTCTCTTGTCCTCGCGGTTCCCTCAGCCAATTTTTGGTGAAGTAGACGACATTGCCATGCAGCGATTGCCCGTTGTTGTGCATTTAGCTCTTGTTCTACCTCCTCACCCATCGGTTGGCTACTTAGCTTTCTCCCCGCAATTATAGAGCGCAGCACTTGGGGTCAGTCTATTGTTATTGCTTCGCTTTTTGCAGATATTGTCTGGTTTTTTGATTTGGCCTGGCGTGTTGTTCTCTTTTTCCTTCAAGGACGGCATATACCGGTTTCGGGTATGCCGACCTCAGTAAGAAGTAGCTCTTTACAAGAGGAAGCAGGCAGGGACATTTATAGTATCACTAAGTATGCTATTTACCATCCTTCCAGAATTTTATGCAGATCCACTCCGTATTTCTGATCTGTAACAGCTTCTTTGGTCTGGATAGTCCTTTCTTGGTTGCTATGAATTCTCTCACAGAGTAGAAATTCTTATAATTTATTCATGAGAATGTACCCCTATTTTCTGTCCTAGTGGCCTGAGCATCAGGGTTTATTCCTGGCGCCAAGGTGAAATCTGTAGTTCAACTGCAATCGTGCTGGGCAGATCCCTCTTGGGTGATCTTGTTGCTCGGCTCAACAAGGAGCTCTCCGTGCCGCCATCAAACTTCCAGTTTTGGCTGTGATCTTTGCTTATCTCGTATGATCTACGACTTTTAATTTGTTCCGGCCTATGACTCTTCTCAAGAGAATTCAGGTAAATGTACTGCAGCTTGAAGCAGGATTACGTTTATATGTTAATTGTATGCTACAATAAAAATGGTATTCGATTTCGAATAACAGTAAATCAGATTGGTGACATACATTATGAGGAGAAACCTGGAATCCATTGGCGTAAACAAGAAATCTTAAAAAAATCAGGAGCTTAGTCACCACCTTACTATGACAGTATAGGCCTATTTCTTCCCATCTTACCAGATTCAGGAACCACAATTGTCAATTTCAGTTTTCAGCTCTTCTGTTTCCTTAGGTCATTGGTGGGTGTTTCTCATGAAGACCGTGGAATGCCATTTATTATGAATCTAAGTCGGACGGACAAAATCAACTGCTAGAGCAGAAGTTTTGAGCGAGACTTTGGAGTCCCGACCGTGTTAGAAGTCATGAATTGATTCAGCACATTGAAGGAAAACGTTGCAAGGGGCCCGATCATTACGGTATAGGATGGATAGCTAGTTAAAAATGCTAGAGATGTCAGATTGTACGTACAAAAGCGAGCCTAAAGACTAAGTCTTGCGTGACAGAATTTGAGTTTGAGCTCTTGATCAAAGGACGATTCACGTTTATGGACGCGCTGATATATGTCATCGACAATAACACAACCGTATAGATGTAGTACAGACGCCGAAAATATGGTGACCGACACGCTCGTGAGACTCGACAGGCGAAGCAATTCAATTCCGGATTTTGCCGTGGCATCTTCACGGGCCATTGTCTCTGATGTTGGCGGTCTAAACCCAAGCCCGACAATCTGTAAAGGGCGAAAATGCTCGAGGTTAGAAAAAGACTCACTTTGGTCTTGCGCAGAGACGAGTGGCCACTCACCGTCGATGCCTCACTAGGCACTTGAAACAGTGAATTTGAGCATAAGCACCAGATGATTCATGACTCAAGATTCTTCGAGGACAAAAACCGTCCGATCGCGCAAGTCTAGTTCAAAAAGTCGTCGTTGTGGTAGAGCTCCATCTCGTAGTCCGGCTGGAAGTCAGTAAAGAGAGACTCGCCATCACCTTGGAGATTCTCTGTGAATGCAGCCTCGTTGTCACCGCAGATCTTTAATTTCTCTCCCGGGCGTAATGCAGCATCCGCCAACAATTGACACTCGCAGCTTCTCTCCATCATCGTGAATAGGTAGGCGGCCTCATCCACAGTGGACCCAACAGTCAAAAGGCCATGGTTTTGCAAAATCACACCTTTCCCTTTGCCAAGAGCCTCTGCGATTGCATGCCCCTCCTCTTCCTCCACTGCCACTCCACCAAAGTTGGTGTACACACTGTGACTGTTATAGAAAGTACACACGTCTTGGTTTATCATATCTAGAGGTCTCCCTAAGGCCGAGTAGGCCTTTCCGTATACAGAGTGGGTGTGACAAGCTGCAATAACGTCGGGTCTGGCCTCATGAATGGCCGAGTGGATGGCAAATCCTGCCGCGTTGATCGCAGTTTGAGGCCCATCGGGCAAGATCACACCTTTAGCATCACAGTGCACCAAGTCGCTAGCTTTTATGAGTCCGAAATGCTTGCCCAAAGGATTGATCCAGAACGTTTCGGGATCTACCGGGTCTCTTAAGGAAATGTGTCCTGCTCCGCCCTCGGTGTACCCTTTACGTGCAAACACCCGAAACGCCGCCGCCATATGCTGCTTGGCCCATTGTCTTTCATCCGACTTGTTTTTGAAAATAGGAATGGCATGCGGATGTGGCAAGCCTCGGGCAATGTTGTGTGCTCCACGAGCCGCATCAGTTGGTTGTTCGATGCCGGTGGGTGACATTGCTGGTATATTGCTTCTTGTGTCGTTTGCAAAGGTAAATGTCCGAGTTTAATATTATTCCTGGTGCCGAAAGAAGAAATCCTGTACCAGTACCTAATAAATTGATCTAACCCTAACTAAGTCTAGAAAAAGCCGATAGTCACCAGACATGGCTGCATTTATATAGTGACTTATCGCGCCGCAAACTCAAATAGGAAGTTAGCGCTTGGTTCTCGGGATGCCGGATGCAGTCCAAGGCCCCGCTTTTTCCATCATGGTCCGCAGATTCGCAGCCAACAACTCCCCCGGAGTCAATGTATCGGCCCGAACCTTAACTACACACAGGTTGTTCCCTAGAGCGTTTCATATCATGCAATCCCAACAACAAGGAGTAAGCCCCTTCGCAAAACTTCGCAACGGCTAAATCAGGGGGCCTCTCTAATTAATACTTAAATCTCTAGCTAGACCAAAATTCAATTGTGACTGGGAATCCATTCTTATTCCAGGCTAATCATTATGGATCCTTGAGTTTCCTCCAACAGAAGGAGTTTGATCTATTCTTTGCTGCGTTCTTTCAAAGGCATGATATGGTGTATGGGCCGCAAGAAGATTTGGGAGAAACCATATATCTTCCGGGTCTCAGGAATTTATTTGCACCCTAAGTGTTAATGGTCTTGCACTCGTGACTGAAGCAAAAAACCTTAATGGTACCACTTGTTCCAGAAACTAGACTTGCGTATTGTGGCGCGCACGATGAAACTCCAGGCATATGCGAAATCAGCAACAACCTAGTTCATACTTTACTTCCTCACATGCAGACACGCATTTCATGGTCGGGGTCGCTCCTCATAGTGGCGGTTCTCTTGCAAGGAATCATATGTTCACCCGGAGACAACTTGGATGAGTTTGAGGATTGCAACTACCAATGCCAACAGATCACATGCTTTCATAACCCATACTACATCATGCAAGAGCAGTTTCGAGAGGCACTAGAGAAAAAAAACCATCACTTCCGCCGTCATGAGCCTCTGTGGCATTTTGACTGGGCTTTGAGTCCTACTCTCAAGGCTCTACTTTGGGACTGCAAGTCTAATTGTGACTACCAGTGTCAGAGAATCATCACGCAGGAACGGAAAGAGAGAGGCGATGAAATTTACCAGTTTCACGGTAAGTGGCCATTTCTCCGACTTTTTGGAATTCAGGAGGTTGCTTCCACGATATTCTCCATTGCTAATTTTGTTCCACATTATATTGGCTACAGAAAGGTGGCTTCCGCGATGGCCAAACAGCCGCGTGCCAAGCGACTCTTGGAACCCAGTTTCCGCAAGATTAAGTTGGTTGCATTGGTCACTATGTGTGCTTGGATATGCTCGACCGTCTTCCATATAAGAGACTTCATCGTCACCGAGAGATTGGACTATTATTTCGCGGGATTAACGGTGCTCACGGGCTTCTATGCCATAAGCTCTCGTTTCTTCAAACTCTACTTGCCTGCTCGCAAGTGGTATTCCTGGGGCTTCACCTTGGCTTGCATTGCTGCTTACTCCGCCCATATCTACAGGTTGGCCACAGACTGGCTGTACACCTACAATATGAGGGCAAATATTGTTGTTGGAGTCTTGCAGAACATTGTTTGGTTCTTGACCTGCTATTCGCTATACAGCAAGTTCTATCAGCAAGAACGCGACAACGAAAAAACGATCAATTTGACCCACTTGAACTACATTGACCCGAAAAGGATTATCCTCGGCAGCTTCTACTCCCGTTCTGCCAAGCTTTACTCCCTCTACCCGCTCCTCCTTTGCGGGATAGTTATCGCGGGGATGTCCTTGGAGATCTTCGACTTCCCTCCAATGTTTTTCGATTTGATAGACGCACATTCTTTGTGGCATCTAGTCACATTTTTTCCAGCATTTCTTGGTTGGTACGACTGGATGATATGGGACGTCAGCGAAAATGTCTGGGATGACTTGCACGAACAGGTGTCCAAAAAAGAACAGTGAGCGTTCAGATTTGTGTCGAAGCACCGTTTGTGTGAAAGCGACGTAAGCCTGCTTAAGCTGCCGTACACACAATGAAGGCAGTCTGTCCAACATAAGGCCCCCCTGCCTTCCGGAGAGAGATCAGAGAGGTAAACACCTGGCACGTATACGTATCGGGACTAAGGGGAGCATATCTGGTCTTTCGTAAACGCTCTTTCGTGCAAGAGGTTATTTCGAAATCCATGAAGGCTCCCAGAACTGAGTTTCACCTGATGGGGACTGAGAATCGAGCCACAAGAAACCATACATAATCATATCATCAACAACAGACTTGGATCGGAGCCTGTCCCATCCGAAATTATCCTTGAGAAGGCGGTAGGTGACATATCCTCCCGTAAACTCACAAAGCTCATAGACCTTCATGTGGTCCTTCGAGATTGATTGGGACCCCGATCCAACGGATGTCCTCACCCAATTTTTTCCATTGGCCTTGACCACACTGAGGCCTTCACCCAATTCGGACATGGAACGCAAGGATTTCTCAATCAGGTCCTCATCGACATCTAGGGAAATGCTGTCACAGTTGATCAATTGCGAACGAAGTTCCTTGAAGGATATTAGTCCGCCATTGATATCCCTGGTAGCATGGCAAATCTCTACGATCCGCACACCAACAGCTGAAAGAAACACATCATGTTTTTTAGCCTTGGACTCCGCGGCCATGAGGAGCTCCAAAACATCAACGCCCACCAGCTGGCACATTTGGGTAAACTTCTGCCTGAACTCGGCATTGCTTTTGATTACTCCTCCATGCTCGGTGGCAAAATTGACGAGTGCCGACTGGAAAACCGACAATTGTGTCTGGAGCTCAGCAAAGTGCTTGTCGGTGAGACTTTTACCTAGTTTTTGGAATGCGTTCCGATCCGCCTGGAGCCCGTGCCCGCTCATGTTTGCCACTTAAACCCCAATTTGGGGCGGAGGCGTCGGGCCGCGCGGTTGAAGTTCACCACCTTACTACCTGCACACATGGGGCCATGCGACCCTGGGGCGCAGCGTGCGCAGATGCAAGCAAGCTTCGGCAAGATAGTAGCATCGACTGAAATCTGCTCCAGATAAAGTTTCACGGCTTCGTTTGCTCTCCGGATAGCCTCGGAAGTTTCCTTGGAATTGGGCCCTCTTGCTGCCAGAATCACGAAAAAAGGCAACGCTCGATAAAAGCTGCGTGAAGATTAAGAATGCGTGCATGGCCCGCTCATCGCGGGCAGGCCGCGCTTAGTCAGAAACGCCAGCAATTCCGCCGCATCAATTCCGCGAGTTATCTCCGACACACTACTTAAGGCGTGAATTAAGCTAACATAATTTACGCCATCACCATGTTGGAATTCAAAGCAATCAAGTATGCAGACAAGACGCTGAGCCTCACGCTCAAAGAGGACACGCTTCCAGTGACGGAGCATGACGGGCAGTACAAGCTTCCTTCCCAGGATGAGATCTTGGTGAAGGTTCACTATGCCGCACTCAATCCTGTGGACATGATCATCAAGCGCTCCAAGCCGTGGTTCTTCAGAGGCGCCTCCGGCTTCGGATGTGACTATTCCGGAGAGGTTGTCGCTCTTGGAACTAACGCGGCTGCTAAGAGCGGCTTCAGTATTGGGGACGAGATTTGCGGCCTCTTTCAAAAGCCGTTCGGACTCGGAACCGCCTCGGAATACCTCTTGATCAATGTCACAAATCCCACCGGGATGAATGCCCGCAAAATCCCCGCAGGGCTCTCGATGGCTGAAGGTGCCGCTTATCCTTTGGTGTTTGGAACCGCGTGGGCCATGTGGGAAGCTGTGATGAAGCAAAACAGCCACAAGAAGGTTTTGATTTTGGGTGCAGGTACTGCAGTGGGCAGATACAATGTCCAGATGGCCAAGAACGTGTACTCATCCGAGGAGATTGTGGTGACGTGCTCAGGCAGATCGGAGGACTTGATCAAGAAGCTCGGAGCAGCATCCACCATCGACTACACAAAACACAAGTCCGTGTTGCAGCCCGTTTTGGAGTCTGTGAAGCAAAGCGGTAAGTTTGATGTGATTTTGGACTGTTGCGGGAATGCCGACTTGTTTCCCGAAATCAAGAACATCATTCAACCATTGTCCCAAGGCGGATCTTATGTGACTATCGTGGGCGACCAAAAGCTCGACTTTGCCTCGGGAACAATGTTGGGAATGACCATGGATAGCTGCTTTGCTATTTGGAGGCAGATTAAGAGCAAGTTGGGCTGGGCAGGCTACCACTACACTTTCGCAATGGTGTCGCCTCTGGCTGCTTGGCCGGACCCCTGCGCAGAATACTTGGCCGAGAAGAAGGCCCGTGTCTTTGTAGACAGTGAGTATTCCCCTGCCGAGATCCAGCAAGCAGTTAGCAGGCTCGAATCAAACAAGGCAGAAGGAAAAGTGTTGGTCAAGATGGCCTGAAAGGGACCTACAAGAATCCTGGGCAAGGATACAATAGAGTCTTGCATCAGTAAATGTACTACTAGTGTTTCGACACAGAATATGGATTAATGCAGGAATCAGTATGGATGCAAGGATCATTATAAGGATACGTTAAAGCAGACAACAGATACAATGTAGGAATACAACGAAGACACCACGGATACATCGAGGATTACAACAAAGACACCGAGGATACAGGAATCCAACATAGACAATCCAGGAATACAACAAAGACACCACGGATACAGTCGAGGGATACAATGAGATGGGGAGTATGAGTTGACGCCGCACGTGATGAAGCCACATCTAGTCACTCAAGTCTTCTTCCGGAGGGACCCAAGCCGGCGGCTTAAAGTGTTCTTGGTCTGCAAGCACCATTTGCCGGAAAGCGTCCTTGTCGTCGACAAACTGGTTGAGATAATCCAACTCCAAGTCATGCACCTGGCGGCCCAACATGATCAACGAGTGCAAAGGCTCACCTGCATCATACTCGGACATCTGCTTCAACGAGCCGGCTTTGAAAGTTTGAGAGGGCGCTCCCAAGCGAGACACAGCCACGCATGGAGTATCAGGGGTGTAGGCGCCCTCGCCTCGGGATTCCTCGGTTTCGAGAAGCTGGCGGGCAGCCGTGGCGATATCCATGTACCGTGGGGGCTCGTAAATCAAGCGGCCGCGGGCCATGTTCTCGATGCTCTGCTCCTTGACCTTGATGTCCAACAACAAGAGCGTGTGCAAGCCAATCTTTCTGTTCTCCATGACCTTGTTGTAGAAGGAGTCCGGCTTCCAGGAGTCGGTGAAGAACACCAACGACACAGTTTGGCCGAACTGGTAGAGCTGCAAGCCACACGCGCCCACGGCGTTCATCACGCTGGCGTTGTGGATCGACTCGTATGCAATTCCCAACTCCTTGGCCCGGAGCACCAAGTCGGTGTGGGTGGTGGCGCCAAAAACATCGCCCACCACGAGGAACGCCACATCGTCGGTCTGAGCACCCTCCAAGATCTGGTCTGCGCCGGTCTCGACAAGCTCGCGGTCCGCGAGGATCACTTCCTTGCCGTAGTAGCGCTCGAGGCCTTCCTTGTCCGTGGCCATGAGGATTGAGGTGTAAGCCTCGAGGTAGACACGCTTGCACTTTCTGAGGGTTTCGAGCCCACGCACCGTGATATCAGTCTCATGAGAGAGGCCTAGGCCGATCAAGTACAACATCACAGGGAATGCGTTCGGAGGCACGGAATGCCGGGACTTTTTTTGGGTAGGCGAGGGCCTGCTTGGAGGATGCACGGGGGTCCTGCGATGCCGTCGCGCGCATCGAGAGATGCTCTTCAGGCCCACTTTGTATGCAGCTGCTACCCCCACGGAAAACCATGGCGTCCGCCAGCCTGCGAGAGGAAGATCTTCAGAAAGACATCATGCGGTACCAGCAGATCCAGGCGTGTTCGGCGCTTTTGGACGACATTCCGCCGCGGCGTGCAGGCGGCGCCACTAGGCTGCGCAGGACGCCCCCAAAGAACACTCGCCAAAAGTCTGCCTCGGGCAAAAACAGCGGGCAAACGCGGCTGCAGGGCCGCAAAGCCAAGCGGAGCGTCCGTTCCGGGGCGGAGCGATCTGTACAAACGCACGGGTTGCGAAAGCCGCCGTTCCGGAGCGGCGGGGTCCCCCGGCGGGAGCAGCCACCCCGGGCGCCTGCACAGAGGCCGCTCGGCATACCTTTGAGTGGAGGGATCCAGGCCAAAGTCAAGACTTTCGAAGACCGGGTTTGCGTCAACGAGGGCTACGACGCAATGATTGGAATGGTACGTGCCCACGCGGACAGCATCGATTTCGGGCTCGCGCAGCGGTTTGTGCCTAAGGATCTCGTGCACGAAGGGGCCCGTTTCAGCGTTGACTTCGAGGCCGACAAGACCCTGTTGGGACCGCGGGGCTCTGTGTTCAGCGATGATATCGACTTGTTTTTCCAAACGTTGCGCCAAGAAACCATGCTGGACATGTTGCCGATGCCCTTGGTGTAGATAGGTAGGTTTAGTTGACAGACAAAAGTTGAAGTAGTAAGACAAAAGCTGAAGTAGTAGACAAAAGCTGAAGTAGTAAGACAAAAGCTGAAGTAGTAGACAAATGCTGAAGTAGTAAGACAAAAGCTGAAGTATCGAGACAAAAATTTGAATGAAAAGAATTCAGCAAAGGATTAAATTGGGCCAGCGATGAAAGTGGATCCACATGATTGGCAGCAAATGAAATCAAATCGAACGATTCGAGTAGCAGAGACGGCTCGGTGAAGAGTCGTGATGGCAGTGATAGCAGTGATAGCAAAGAACCCGAGCACGAGGCCTTAACGGTCCTCTGCACACAAATAAATATTTGATGAGCGTAAGGATGGGTGGCATTTGAAGCATTAGGTAAATTCTGTGGAGGCGGCTTTTGCAGAAAAGACAAGAGCCTGATCAAAGAGACTGCAAGAAGAGCCTGATGATAGAAGAGCCTGTGATGGTCCCAGAGATTGCAGAGATTGCAGAGATTGCAGAGATTGCAGAGATTCCAGAGATTCCAGACATCCCAGAGATTGCAGACTTTCCAGAGATTCCAGAGATTCCAGAGATTCCAGACATCCCAGAGATTGCAGACTTTCCAGAGATTCCAGAGATTCCAGAGATTCCAGACATCCCAGAGATTGCAGACTTTCCAGAGATTCTAGAGATTCCAGACATTCCAGACATTCCAGACATTCCAGACATTCCAGAAATTCCAGAGATTCCAGAGATTCCAGAGATTCCAGAGATTCCAGACATCCCAGACATCCCAGACATTCCAGACATCCCAGACATTCCAGACATCCCAGACATTCCACAGAGCACATCATGAATCAGGCATCTGCTCGGACTCTGGCGGCAGCACAACATCAGCCAAGCGAGAGATCATGGCCGCGAGCGAGGCCGAAGCAGGCCCGCCCGTGTCGGACAACAAGGCCTGGGCACATCCAACATACTCCTGGAGCAAGCCATGAGTGCAGCGCATGGCGCCACACGTATGCAAGTGGGCAAGGGCAGCAGACACCAAAGAAGGATGGTTGAGGCGGGCCTCCGGCGTCTTGATCTCGAGAAGAAGCGCGTGCACCGGCCCCAGCAGAGCCTGCCCGAGCGCAAACAACACGGGGAGCGAGAGCTTGCCCTCCACCAAGTCCTCGCCCGCAAAGCCCTTCATTTCCGCGTACCGCGGGTCGGCCAAGTTCAAGTAGTCGTCGCGGATCTGGTAGATGATGCCAATGAGGTTGGAAAGCGCTATGGCGGAGTCTGCCGGGTCTTGGGGCAGAGACGGAGCCAAAGGCAGGCCAAAACAGGCCAAAAGCCGCGCCGAGAGGCGGAGTAAGCCGCCCGTCTTGTCCATGGCCATGGCCAAGTAGTCCTCGACACTCGGGAGGCTGGCTGCGCAGAGCGCCACGAGGTTTTCGCGCCAGTAGAGCTCGCGGCCCTGGCCGTTGTGGAGGTTGAGCATTTCGTCGAGCAAAATGGAGGTGACCCGCGCCGATTGGGCCGCGGGAAGCCTGGAAACGGCCCGCTGGCACGCCACAAAGTACATGAGGTTGCTGGCGTTCAAGGTGAGCGGAACCCCGTACTGAAGATGGGCGGAAGGACGGCCTCTGCGGCGGGCGGAGCGGTCCTCGATGTCGTCGATGAGCAAAGACGCCTCGTGGAGGGTGCTGATGGCGGCGGCGATTTCGGCCAACACGGCGGGGTCTTGCACGTGGAAATACGCCTCGTTGAAGGCCTGGAGGAACGCGGTCCGGATGTTGTGGTTGTTGCTGGGGATGCTGTGGAGGTAGTCGAACGGTGCGGTGATGGCGGGGTCGGGGGGCCGTGGCGGGCCGCGCCGGCGAATGAGTTTGAGGACATCGGGCGCGGCCAGGTTGAGGACATCGGGGCGCTTCGGCAAAGACATGTGCCGGCAGAGGAGGCGGAGGGGGCGGTTGAAGGCAAAGGAGAGTAGAGAGTTAATGCGCGGTGCGACGCGCGGGTGGTTGAACGGTGATGTGGGTGCAACACTGGTGAAACACGGGTGAAACACGGGTGAAACACTGGTGAAACACTGGTGAAACACTGGTGAAACACGATTGAATACGATTGAAACACGGGTGAAACACTGGTGAAACACGATTGAATACGATTGAACTCGATTGAAACTCACATCAAACACATGTAAGCTGGTGAGCTGGTGAGCTGGGGAATCGGCTGAATGCCAACAGTGAAAATACAAGTGGCATGAAGGCGAGGACGAGAGAGGACGAGAGAGGGCGAGAAACACAATCTAGGTTAATCCTTTCTAATGTCTTGACAGACCCTGCCTACATCTCTGGCCACACCCGTGCATCCGCGGCGCGCGCTCCCTACACCTTTTAGCCACCGCACCCAGTCGGGCTGCAATTCCCTCTCTTCTCACCACATCTCCCCTCCGCCGCCAGCCACACACCCGTACCGCCGGCCCTCCCACCATGAACGTGCCCCACCCGCCCGTGACAAAAGCGTTGGTGGCATCCACCGTCGCCTTGGCCGTCGTCACCCAGATGGGCTTTCTAAGTCCCTCCCGCATCGTGTTCGTCCCCGCCAAAATCGCCACCGAGCCCTGGCGTCTATATACAGCCTGCTGCTACTTTGGCGGCCTCCACTTTGGCCTTATCCAGAAAATCCACGCCGCCGCCCAGGCCCATCGAAAACTCGAAAACGACTACGGCGTGTCCTTATCCCGATTGCCTCGGCTGTGGACCTCGGGCGTAGACCCGGACCTCCTCCAGCTCAAGCTCGACGCCTACCGCCTGGCGGACTACGCGTATCTCCTTTTCCGGATCCTTGTGTCTGTGGTGGCCTGTGTGATGATTGCTAGCCGCTGGCTAGACGTGTCCAGCAACTACTTCACTCTTGGTCCCATCATAGTGCACATTTGCCTCTACGTGACGTACCGCAACAAGCCGGACGACATGATGGTGTTTCTATGGCTCCAGATGCCGGTCAAATACGCGCCGCTCATTCACGTGCTTTTGGCGGTGCTTCTCTCGGACGAGTTTTTCCAGTTTCTGGCGAAGCTCGCGGCCAAGGACGCCAGTCTGGCCAGAGCGGTCCTCTCGTTCATGTGCTCCAAGACCGTTCTCATCTGCATCTTTGAGTTTTTGATTGGGCATTTGTGGTGGTTTGTGGAGTTCCACTACCTCGACACCCTCTACAACGACACCATGTCCTCGGAGAAGCGTGGCTGGAACCATGCCTGCTCCGAGTTGTCTCCTGCGACACCGGCGCGTCTTCCTCTGTTTCCCGAATTGGTCCGCTGGTGTTCCTCGCCTCCCTGGTACTTTTTTATTGCCCGAGGCTTGAGACAAGAGCAGGCCCTCCAAAATAGGGCCTCCCTGGCTTTCGAAAATGAGGCGTCCCACGCCCTCGGTTTCTCCGAGACACCCTCAGGGGCTTCTGTTTCTTCTGCAGATGTCTTGGATGAACCGGACCTCCACCAGACTCCTGCAGACACGGGCCATTGATGGTCCCGCGGGCTTTCCTGTGCTCTGAAGCAGCGGCTAGAGCCGCCGTTGAAGAGGCATAATAATCGAGACGTTAACAATGCATTGTTGAATGTTTTTGGACCTCACAGGTGCCTTTGCTTGTTCAGGTTCCTTTTTTGGACTTCAAAGGTGCTTTTTGCTCGTCCAGGGACTTTTTTGAGCCTCAAAGGTGCCTTTATCGAACTACTATGAGCGTACAGATATCTGTGGGGCCATACTGCTCCTAGGAGTGCCGCTATTGCTGGCCGTGCCGGTGGTGTATGACGTCATTTGGTGGTAGTTTTGGCTCGCGTGAAGTTGGAGCTGTGAATCACCTAAATCCTGATTCTCCAATTTCAATCTCCTAATCTCCTGGGCGAATTATTTTTGAATCCGGCCAGCCGGTTTTAGCACTACAAAGCACGACATTATGTGGCATTGTCTGGTTGGACTCGAGGCTGCGAAGCACGTGACTGCTGCGTTCCACACACGAGGCTTCAGCTTAAGACACGGAAGATGGGATCTGCTCTCGGGCCCTCGCCTATTTTCAAGTCTAAACCGGACAGCAGCATGCCATTTACGGATAAAACACCGTTACACCCCGGCACCACGCTGCGTGAAGCGTCCTGGAATAGGAAATACGAGCTCTTGAGACTAGGAGGCAGTGTCTCCGCAGTCGCAGGACGGAGGCACGGGTGCAAGCGCGCGCCGATCTCGCGCACGTAGATCAACCGGCACACCCGAAGGCCGCCAGGAGGGCATCCTACTGCATGGCTGCATGCACGAGAGCCAAAGGCACATACGTCTAAAAAACAGCGTCTCCTCGCCACACCCTTCCTTCGGCATTCCGCCTTCCCCCGTATAGAGCCACTGCCGCTGACGCGAGCCCCTGCTTCACTCTAGCCCGCGTGCTGTCGCTCAACGAAACCCCAAGCAGCCTGAAACACTTTCGAAACCGGTTGACTACCGACTGGAAACACGCTCGATTCGCCAAAACTGCGTGCACCCCTTGCGAGCCGACACTCTTTTAAGCCTTTTGAATCCATCGTGATACTTGATATTGCGGTGTCTTTGGTCGTGGCGATTCCTATTGGCGAATCTTGACATACGGTCAAGGACTTATACAGCTTAGACATAGCTGTGAAACACCCATCTGCGATCTTTGATATCTGTGAAGCCTTCTATTCCAGTGGAACCTTCTATCTCTGTGAAGTCTTGATATCTGTGAGAGCTTCTATCTCTGTGAAGCCTTGATATCTGTGAGAGCTTCTATCTCTGTGAGGCCTTGATATCTGCAAAACACCTGCGAAACACCTGTGAAACACCTGTGAAACACCTGTGAAACACCTGTGAAACACCCGTGAAACCTCTATCATGATCACTGACACATCCGTCTCCAGCATGCTCCCGCTCCACCAACAACTCCAGGCCGAGGTCCGGGCATCCACGGAGGCACAGCTTCATCCCAAAGTCCAGAGCCTTGTGCTGGCGTTTCTCGGCTACTTAAAGGAACCCCGCTTCCACAACCCCCTCTCCATCGACCAGCTCAGCTCCCTCTTTGCTTCTTTCTACGAAGACCTCAACTCGCTCGTCTTGGACATCTACACCCAGCTGAACTCCAACAAGCGCCAGCTCATCCTACTGTCCTCAATTCTCACGGGCGACCAGGAAACATACGATTACTTGAACGCCATAGCAAACTACTCCTCTGCCGACAACCAGGGCCCTCGTTTGCAGAAACGGACCGACCCCCAGGCGCTAGCACAGCTCCGGGTCTTCACCTACTACAAGTTCCTCACCGTGATGAGATCCGTGGAGCTAGCCCAGGACAAGCTTTTTGGGCTGACGGCGCCCACAGAATCAACCCCCCTCTATGCAAAGCTCCTAAGCTACGACCTGCGGGATATTGCTTTTCAGGAGCTTCTCAAGGAGAAGATCCACATCTTGAAGCAATTGAACTTGCCCATTGAGAGCTTTTCTGAGGCCTCCAGCCACTCCGAATCCGCCGCCATCAACCAGTTCTTCTTGACCCTCTCCGACGAGCAGCCGGCCCGGCTCCGCGACATCCAGACGCTCTTCGTGGCGTTCGCGTGTCTGAAGACGCCGTCCTCCAAAATCCGCCACATCGTCAGTATTCAGAAGGCCATCACCGGCTTGTGTGCTGTTCTCTACGACAACGATGCGTCCAAGGTCAACAACGACATTCTCTTGCCGGCACTCATCTACGTCATCGTCAACTACTTGCCGGAGGACGACACGTGCGCCATGGATCTCTTTCTCGACTTCACATTTGTCAAGAACTTCTGGAACGTTTTGGAGCCGCAGACCATGCGCATCTCCCACTGCACTCTGTCATCGTCCTTCTCGATGTACAACCCGACCACGCGGAAGGGCCGTCTGCTGAAGCCGATTGCATCCAAAACCCTTTTTGAGCTTCTCAACCTCACGGGTGCCGATGACTCCTCGCCCGCTGATGCTGGTCACATAGACGATCAGGTGATGCAGAGCAACGCCTCCATCATGGAGTCGATCTTGGCCGACTACCTCAACACCGGCGAGATGCAGTTCTACCTCACCAACTTCGAGGCGGCGCTTGTGTTTTTGCTGGATATCCCCGTGCAGAACATCTTACCGGCGGATTTTGTCTTGCCGTCCAGATACTCGTCCAACGACTTGATCTCGGTGCCTTTGCACCAGCTCATGCACAATTTGTCGGAGCCTGACGCCGCTCCGGAGTCGTCTGCCGCCAAGGAGCCGTTGGTTTCCGCCGCAGACCCGGACTCGCTGAACGACGAGTCCGAGGACGCCAAACGGTCCCCCTCGGGGTCCTTGTTCAACACCATCTCCAGCGCGGTTTCCCACTCTGTCCGGTCGCGGTCCAACTCACGGCAGAACGACCCCGCCCAGCCCAACGATTTCGAGGACTCGCTATCCAGCATTCTTCCCAACCAAAACGCGTATCGTCTCACGCAAGTCAAAGGCTTGCTTGGAAAAATCGGTCTGGTTTCGAACTACCAGTTCAGGCCCCCGACTGAGGCAGACAAGGGCGAAGCATCAGAATACGGCGAGACCAAGGGCCTGGAAGCACGCACCAAGCGGTCCCAATCGCTTTTGGAGCGGCTTTCGCCCCATCACACGCGCACCCGGTCGGACTCCTCGGAAACTCATGCTGCCGGCTCCGCATCTACGGTTCGCAAGCCCACCATGCTTTCCACCAGATGGCCTAGCGGGGTGTCCGAGTTCATGAACAAAATCAGCTCGGCGGCCGGTTCGGTGTCCACCAACCCCGAAAATGACTTGGGTGTGTCGCATGCTTCGCAAACGTCGTTGCATTCCATAGAGGACCCCTTTGAGGAAACCGCTCGAGCAACGCCGTTCGGGGTGCGTTCGTCTAGCCTCCAAACGATGGACAAGTGGTTCAGCAACATCCCTGCCAACTCATCCGACAGCTTCGCCGACGTCAATCGTGCGGAGAGCAGCGGCTACACATGCCGCTTTCCGGCCAGGACCACTAACGACACCGAAGGGGGATCGGTGTTTAGCTCTTCTTTCGAAGAGCTTACCAAGTATCAATCGATAGATTTCGAGTGCTTGACTGTCAGTGACTTGAAGAATTTGAAAAAGTGCTACGACCAGTTGTGTTCGGAGGTGCTAGCTACGAAAAGTGAGTCCAAAACCAGCAATGACGATGATGACAAGAGCGAAGTTAAAGAGCGGACCACGAGAGGTCTGGACATGTGAAGGACATTCTCTGATGGACATTCTTGCAAAAAGCCGTCCATTTTCAAACAGTCCTTTCTTCTAACAGTCCGTTCTTTTAACAGTCCAATCTTCTCACAGTCCGTTCTTTTCACAGTCCGTTCTTCCAACAGTCCGTTCTTTTCACAGTCCGTTCTTCCAACAGTCTAACATCCATCCTTCTAGTCAACAGTGTCCTGAGGTATGCAAATTAATCCAAAACACCCGATTCATTCGAAACATTCCTCAAGAATACAATTTCAATCCTCTTTACCGATTTCGAGTACACTTTACCCATTTTGAGAACTCTCCAAATTCTCCAGACTTTCAAAGGATTGGCAACCGAAAACAACTTAAAGTCTGCCATGAGCCGGTTAGCCCCGGGTCTAAAAAGCAGTCTGGGCTCCGGATAGGGAGTGCATGCAATGCCGCGACCAGTGGTAGCGTCACGGCGGCTTTTCGCACCCACTTTCGGAACAAGCGGCGCGCGCCTCTACATGGAACAATCCAGAACTTCCATCACAACCCCACGTCTAGTGGCCCAATTCCTTTAACTCGCGGCACCCGCCACCAATGCACCAGCCATGGACCCTTCAAGCACCCAGAACGCATCTGGACGCAAGCACCGACTTGAAGTGGAAGCCGCGGGGCCTCCAGCGCAAAGAACGCCATCCCGAAAGCGGCAGCGGCTAGACGTCATGTTGGAGGGTCTTTCGCTTGACAACAAGAGGCCCAAGCGGCAAGAGGCCAAGTCCATCTTCGTGAACCCGTTGATTGTTCCACAAGCAGCGGAGAACAAGAAACGCAAGGCCACAGATATCGACTCGATCATCTCGAGCAAGATATATGAGAGCTACAAGCGAAACATTCTCAAGGGCTACCAGGTGATCCGGTACGTGCACCCCTTGGTGATGTTGATCCGGCGTTTCCAGCACTGGGTGCGGCGCCTCTTCAATGTGTTTATTCGCAAGTTCAACGAGCGGCGGCCGCACATGAGGCCGATGAAGACGTTCCGCACGTATGCGCAGATCATGGCGCTCGTGGACGACCCGACAGTGAATTTCACGTTGGGGGAGCTCCTCCACATCGTCACTGACGAAAGTAGGCGGGAGCTCCGGGCCATTGCGTGGCGCAAAGAACAGCTTCTGGACTCAAGGCGCTTGGAGGAGATCCAGGAGCTTGAAGATGCAGCGCGCGAGTGCAACTACAAGTACTGGGACCTGCTACGAGATGTGCAGCCAGACCAGAACATGGGCACTGTGATCGAGGAGCAGAGCAGTGACGAGGATGTGGAGATGGGGGATTCCGACGGCGGTGGCGAGGCGAACTACGGCAATTACTATGGCTAGAGCCGGCCAAGCGAGCAGGCTGTGGGCTGGTCCCCACGGGTCTAGCAAAAGCGAGAGAGGCTGCGGAAGCGAGAGAGGCTGCGGAAGCGAGAGGCCGCTGACCCTCTGAAAGGAGCGGCAGAGCCCAGCAGCAAAGACGTGCCCACGCATTAGGCACGTGGCAACTGGACCCGACTATACTGCCAAAACATGGAGTTGAAAATACACGTTTTTTGATGAAGTCCGTAGATCAGAAGTTGAGAGTGGAGGCGGTCGCGGTGCGGAAACCCGTGCACCGGGCGAAAAAGCGATGTTGATTTTTTCCACCAAAACCAACCAGCAACAAGTTCTGCTCTGGCCCCAGCAAATCGCCAGAACACAAGCATGTCCAAAGAAATCAGCGAGGAGGAGATACAGACACGTGCCTCCGAGCACGAGAACAGCTCTTCGGAGGGCGGGGACGACGTGATGGATGACTCGTCCGAGGAAGACGAAGACGAGGACAACGACGAAGAGGCCATACAAAAAGTGCGGGACGGGTTCATCGTCGACGACGAGGACGAGGACCACGAAACCGTGCACAAAAAGCGCAAGCACAAGCGCAGAAGAGAGCCGCGGACGGCGGCGGCAGCGGACTTGGACGCGTTGGACGACGACGACTTGGAGCTCTTACGAGAAAACTCCGGGGCGCCGGCCAAGCGCACGGGCGACACGAAATTCAAGCGGCTCAAACGGGCGCTGCCCGCCGCCGAGGACGGAGGCGAAATCGCGGACGAAGGGGCGGGGCGCCGGCCACAGGGGGGCTTGAACGACTTCTTCTCGGACGACGACGACGAGGACACGCAGGCCGGGGAGGCGCCGGCGGAGGACGTGGCGTTGAGCGAAGACCGCAACATTCTCGACGAGTTCGAGGACTTCATCGAAGACGACGAGTTCTCGGACGAGGAGGAGGCGCGTGCACACAAGGCGGAGCAGCGGCGGCAGGCGGTGAAGCTGAAGGGCCCGAAGTTGGACACGTCCAAGCTCTCGAACGTGGACCGGGAGAGCTTGCAGCAGCTTTTCGAGGTGTTTGGCAACGGCGCGGAGTACGAGTGGGCGTTGGAGGCGCAGGAGATCGAGGACGAGGGCAACAACGAGCAGGAGCCCACGGCGCTAGACGAGGTGTTCGAGCACCTGGAGTTGAAGGAGCGCATGCTCACGGAGGAGGACAACATGATCCGGATTCTCGACGTGCCGGAGCGGTTCCAGCGGTACCGGGCGTCGCTCAACTACATCGACCTCGACGACAGCATGCTTCAGAAGGAGAAGCGGTGGGTGGGCGACACGCTTTTCGCGGAGAAGAAGGGCGTGTTCACGGACGAGATGAAGGAGCCGTTCATGGCGGCCGTGGGCAAGGTGGTGGAGTTTGTGTCCAAGGACAACTGGGAGACGCCGTTCATCTGGACGCACCGGCGGGACTTCTTGATCCACACCGAGGCCGTGACCGACGCGGACGGCGTGGTGAAAAACAACGTCAACAAGCTTCTTTTCGAGGACGACTTGTGGCGCATCGTGCAGCTTGACATCGAGTACCACTCGCTCTACGAGAAGCAGCTCAACACCGAGAAAATGGTCGCCCAGTTGAGCGTGGACGACGACTTGATCAAGGACATGGGCTCTTTGGACTCCATGGTCGCCGTCCAGGACTTGCAGGACTACGTCAACTTCACCTACTCCGCGGAGTTGCGGTCCATCTCCGAGGGCAGGGACGCCCAGCCCAACGACGACGACGACGACGACAAGAAGGCCGCCAAGAAGCACTCCAAGTACGCCGTTTTCGAGCGCATCCGTGAAAACGTGCTCTACGACGCCGTCAAAGCCTACGGCATCAGCGCCAAGGAGTTTGGTGAAAACGTCCAGGACCAGTCCACAAAGAACTACGAGGTGCCCTACAGAATCCACGCCACCGACGATCCCCTCGAGTCTCCTGAGGACATGCTCGGCCGCTTGATCGAGGATGACGAGATCTTGTTCAAGGACCCCAAAAACGGCCTCAACGCCGTCCGCAAGACCTTCGCCGAGGAGATTTACCACAATCCCAAGATCAGGCACGAGATCAGGCAGGTCTACAAAACCTTTGCCTCGTTCAAGGTCACCATCACCGAAAAGGGTCGCAACACCATAGACAACTACCCAGCATACGCAGACTTCAAATATGCGAGGAACCTATCCCCGGCCGACTTGGTGCGTTCCCCCGACCGGTTCCTCAGAATCCTAGAAGCGGAGTCCAAGGGACTCGTTCTCGTGCAAATCCAAACAAACGACAGCGACAGCTGGTTCGACTCCATTCTCAATTGTTTGACCTCCGACGGTACCTCTGAAATCGCAGAGTTGTGGAACAAAGAGAGACAGTTTGCATTGACTCTAGCTTTCAAGCGTTTGACCAACATGGTGGCGCTCAACACGAAAGAAGATTTGCGTCGCGAGTGTGAGAGATTGGTGGCTGCGGAGCTCAGGTCCAGATTCCTCACCAAGGTTGACCAGGCTCCATTTACGCCATACGGGTATGATAAAGGCACGCGCCCCAACGTGCTTGCGCTTTCTTTTGGCAAGGGTGATTTCGACAGTGCCGTGGTGGGCGCTTTTGTCAGGGAGACTGGCAGAATAAGCGACTTTTTCAAATCAGACTGCAACCCCTCTCGCGACAGGGAAAGCGAAGACAAATTCAATGGCCAGTTGAGGGAATTCTTCGACAGAAACCTCCGGGGATCCAAGCCTGATGTCATCGTTGTGTCTGGCTACAGCACGAGCACCAAAAAGCTATATGACATCATCAAAAACTTTGTCATTGCCAACAACTTAATCGTCAACACTGATGATTTGACTGACGATGCAAGCCCTCCATTGATCCCTGTGATCTGGGGCCAGGACGAGACTGCAAGGCTTTACCAGAACTCGGAGAGAGCGCTCATCGAACTCTCAGACAAGCCTGCTTTGGTGAAATACTGTGTCGGTTTAGCCCGTTACGTTCAGAGCCCATTGTTGGAGTACATTTCCTTGAAAGACGATATTTTGTCGCTTCTGTTCTATGATAACCAAAAGTATCTTTCAGGTGACCTCGTTAAAGATGTGTTTGAGACTGTCTTCGTCGACATAGTCAATATGGTTGGTGTTGAGATCAATGAGGCGCTCCAAGATGGCTACGTGGCCCAAATGTTGCAATACGTGGCCGGGCTTGGCCCCCGGAAAGCTTCGGGAATCCTAAGGAATATCAGCGCCAAATTGGGCACCTTGACCACGCGAAGCGATTTGATCGAGAACGAGCTCACCACGGCCAATATCTTCTTCAACTGCTCTTCATTCTTGAACATTCCTCACGATGATGGGGTGTCCATGAAGGACTTATCGGTGGAGTTATTGGATGCAACACGGATCCATCCAGAAGACTATAGCTTGGCGCGGAAGATGGCAGCCGACGCTCTCGATTTGGATGAGGAGGACATGGCCCACGTTGAGGAGCAGGGTGGCATAATATACCAGTTGATGCAAGAAGGCGTCAGCAAAGTTGACGACTTGAACTTAACCGCGTTCGGAGAAGAGTTGGAATCCAAGTTTGGAAAGAAGAAATACGCCACCCTTCAGTCTATCAAGGAGGAGCTTGTCAACAACTTCGAAGAGCTCAGAAGATCATACCACCTCTTGGAAAACTCCGAGATATTCCGCATGTTGACGGGCGAAACAGTGGAGACTTTTTCGAGGGGCTCGATTGTGCCGGTGACAATCCAACGAGTTGGAAAGAACTTCCGTGACGAAAACGCCAAGATCAAGTTCTTGAGAGTCTCAACAGCCACGAACATCCAAGGTGCCGTGGAGGAAGGCCACATACTCAGGAAGGCTGAGTTCGAGCAAGGCCAAGTCATACCGGTGGTCATCACGGACGTTAACTACGAAAACTTCACGGCGACGTTCTCTTCTTTGCCAGAGGACATCAAGAAGGCGTCATTGCCGAAATTCCACAAAGACGCCAACAAGTGGGACTTTGCCTTGGAGGAACTCGACAAGCAGAGAGAATATGCCAAGGAAAACGCCAAGCTTGCCAAGTTGAGGAACGTCCAACACCCGTTGTTCCGCAACTTCAACCACAAGCAGGCGGAGGAATACTTGGCACCACAGTCAATTGGAGACTGTGTGATCCGCCCTTCGTCCAGAGGCACGAATTACCTCACGGTGACATGGAAGGTGGCCAACCATCTTTTCCAGCATTTGAGTGTGGAGGAAATCACCCACAACACCGGCAAGGAGTACGTTGTGGACCACAAGAGGTACTCTGACTTGGACCAGTTGATCTTCCAGCATGTGCAGGCGATTGCCAAGCATGTGAACGAGATGACTAGACACCCTAAGTTCCGGGAGGGTACGTTGACGGAGGTGAACGAGTGGTTGGAGTCATACACGCGGGCCAACCCCAAGAACAGTGCCTACGTTTTCTGCTACGACCACAAGGCGCCCGGGTGGTTTTTGCTATTGTTCAAGGTCAATGTGAACACGCCGGTGACCACGTGGCACGTCAAAACCGAGGTCAACGGGTTTGTGTTGAAGGGGTTCTCGTACCCAAACATGATGAGATTGTGCAATGGATTCAAGCAGACGTTCAAGTCCCTTGTCAGTGACAAGACGGGTGCACGCCCCGGGTACGGCTACTGATGAGAAGGGCACTTAGTGGCCGCCAGTCCTCGAAGAGCAGGGCTTCCATGCCACTTTGCCATCGATGCATGTGTACTATCTTAATTACTACTTTGTATAAATAAAAGGTAACAATTTACTTTGTTAAATAAAAGGCAGCAATTTACTTTGTTAAATAGAAGGCAGCAATTTACTTTGTTAAATAAAAGGCAGCAATTTACTTTGTTAAATAGAAGGAAGCAATTTATTTTATAAATAAAAGGCAGCAATTTATTTGTGAAATAAAAGGCAGCAATTTATTTGTTAAATAAAAGGCAGCAATTTACTTTGTATACAAAACTTTGTATAAAACGTTACTTAGTTTATAAAAGGTAACAATTTCTTCTCTATAAAACGTTACTTTGCACATAAAAGGTAACAATATAAAACGTTACTTTGCACATAAAAGGTAACAATATAATTCGTATATAAAACGTAAATATGTACTTTGCATATAGAAGGCATGGCAAGCTGGTGCTAGCTCTCGACTGCCTCTTCTGGTCTCCCGTAGTTTTTGAAGACCCTGCTATTTGTCCCAGCTCCCTCGTGGACCCTATATTAACCTGGCATAGATCTGTCCTCAGACTAAACAAATACAGTCACCATCTTATGAATTGAAAAAGATTGTGTCGGATTTGTGGACCTTTCTTATCCCGATCTTTTTACAGCTGCCAGGTGTAGTTGGCGAGACTCAATCGGAACCAGTCCCAGACATGGAAGTTCGAAGCTTGGACCGGAAACTGTCACCATCGACGTAGCAGCCCATGATCCAGCGGTCGCCGCCGTTTTGGTCGGAAAACTCGAGCCGAGAGTGGAGCACCCGGCGGTTGTCGAAAATCACACAGCTGTTCTCGGGACTCTTGACCAAGTACTGGTTGCACTCGCTGTTGATGGCATCCTCAAAAGCCACCATCCCCCGCAAAAAGTCGGCAAAGAGCGCCGGGTCCTCGGCAGCGGTGACATTGACCTCGTACGGCGCCTGGAACGGCGGCGAGTAGTTGACCTCCTTGATGCGGGGGCCGCCCGTGGCAAAGTCCGGCACGTAGGGGTCCTCCACCACCAACGGCCGCATGTAGGAGTAGTACTCGTTGTTGTTGTTGTAGTGGAAGGTGATGGGCACGCGCTTCAAGGCGTCGTAGGCGGCCGGGTCGGAGTCCCGGACGTGGGCCGCGGCCAAAAACAGGTCGGCAAACACGTTTTCGCCGCCCTGGGTGGAGTTCTCGATGAAGTGGAGCAACTGGAGCCCCGGCGGCGACTCGTAGTAGCACAAGTCCATGTGCAAGGGCAAAAACACGTTTGTGTTGGCGATATTCTTGGCGGCGGACTTGTCGTTGCGCACGTCGAAGAGCGTGCCGTAGAACGTGGGCTTGACGTACCCGAACCGCTTGGCCATTTTGTGCACGGGCCAAAGCGCCGTGTTGTCGGCGGTGAGTGCCTGCGTCTGGGGCACCTGCAACGGGCTGTCCACGTTGTTGACGAAGCAGATCCCGTACCGGTTCAACGCCCGGAGCGCCTTGCCAAACGTCTCCCCGCCGTCCAAGTACGCATGGTAGTCCACCTGCACGCTGCGCATGTCCTTGACGAGGTCCTTGTGGTTCCAGTAGTGCTGCTGCTGCCGGAAGTCCTTGCCCCGGAGCCGGCCCTGGAGCTGCGTCCACTGGACGAGGAAACTTTCGGGGTACTCCGAGCGGCACGTGCTGCCGTCCTGGTGCCGCCACTGCACCTGCAAGCTGTGGCCGTGGGGTGCCTTGAGCACTTGCGGCTTTTCGGCCACTTCGAGGCCTCGCGCCACAAACGCGGTGGTGAACGTTTTCTGCCGCGTGAAGGGGTCCACGGACTGTGGCGACGTGCAGGCGTCCCGGAGGAACACGGTGCTGAAGGAGGCGGTTTCGGGGGTTTCGGTGTCGAACCGGACGCTTATCTGGTCATTGTTGTAGGAGACGAGGCTCAAGGATCGCCGGGGCAACGAGGGCGTGGCTGACGCGCGGGTGAGGCGCCACGTGCCGCGGGTCATGCGGGTGGTCGTGTTCATTGCCGCCTGGGGAACTTGGGACGAATGGCAGGAAAGAAAAAAGGGGGTAGTTGTGAGAGGTCGGTCCGCGGGTCCAAATGTGGGGTGGGCATCTTGTGATGTTCGCGCATGCGCGTTGCCTGCAGTCCGGTGGGACCATTCTGCGGGTCCCACTTCTTCTCCACAGGTACCACGGGGACCAGGGACTTGTCCTTGCCCTCTTTTAGCAATCGGGTGTCTTTGAAAGCTGTGAATGGTGGCAGCAAGAACGGAAATACGATGATGCATGATGGAATATTGGAGAAATTGATGGCGGAAGAACCGAAAAAAATAATGATACCCACGAGGTTCGAACTCGTGCCTCCGAAGAGACCAGGAATGTATGGTAAGGTAACCTTACCCTGGCGCCTTAGACCACTCGGCCAGAGTACCTTATTGGGAATTTTGGGAATTAAGCTTTTATAGAATCGGTCAAACAAAATACTAAGATGTATATAATTTTTACTATAACTCTATGAAAATAGGCCGAGCATGTCTTGGATTTCAGTTTTATTAAAGAAACTTTAGATAATCTGACCATACGTCATATCACACCCCCGGGACGATAATTTCTATGATATACCCGAGATAAAGATTTAGTAGACATCGTGGCCTAATTTTGATTCGAGACCCGCGATTTCCACCAACAGCAGCAAAGTGCAAAAGAGTGAAAACTTGAGGGGGGTGAGGGAGTGATATACATCTTATTTTGAAACCTAGAGAATTCGAATACCACTTGAGCTTAAGGTCACCTAAATAAGAGTATTTCTTAAGCTTAAGGCGACTTGAAGAGTTTTATAAGCTTATGGTGACTTAAAGAGTTTCTTAAGCTCAAGGTGGCTTAGAGAGTTTCTTAAGCTTAAGGTGACCTAGATGCGCAAAACTCGTCAAACGCGTCAGCGCCATCATTTCATACTCCCACTTTGTCCAGTCATAGTTGTATTGATCTATAAAGTAAAGAGTCCTGACCTCTTTTTTCCGAAAGGATACACTATGAGCGCAGCAGCGAAGAGCCCCACACTAATACCAATGGAAACCTCCACCATAGTTGCACCGAAACTCAAGGAACTCAAGTCAGTGCCCGAGGAGGTGTCGGAGGAGGAGTTTGTGATTTTGTTGGCCGTGGTCACGCCCGCAAGAAGCGTACTTTTCGATGCAATTCCGGATGGCACCTGGACGAAAATGGCAGGCAACATGGCACTGACGGCCATTCCCTTTCCAATCCGCGAGTACATGTTACCCAAGATTCCTATGATGAAAGCGCCAATGGCCGCGGTGAATTCGGTCACGTTGGAGAAATGCAAGCCCGCAAAATACGTCCCCACGTAGGACACGGCAGTAATGACAGTCATGACCGGCAATTGGCTCCATCTGGCTTGGTTCAAGAGACCCAAGCAGCACGAGAACAAAGGAACAAACAAGATTCTCCACTTATCGTTGACGCCGTGGTGTGTGGTGCAGACGGCGTCGTCGGTGGCATTCTTGTCGACCCACCCGTACAAGGCAGCGCCCAATGTGATTCCGAAACCCAAGAAAAGCGAGTAAATGATGGCGTAGAACATCCGCACCGATCCGGCCACGAGGTTCTTCGACTGCAATTCCAAGGAGCCGCATAGAATGATGTACCCGGGAAGAATGAGCGCTAGAGACCCTTGGGTGATGGCACCAAAGCAGAAGTAGTCGCCATGGATTGAGCCAATGCCCCGTCCAATGAACGCCACGACAATGGACGCGGTGACCTCGAACACGGAAGAGTATAAATGGGACTTGGAGGACATGAAGAACTGCAAGTAGCCGATGATCAGGCCCAAAGCAAAAGCGATGGGAATGTCGTACCAGCCACCGCCGAAGCCAAACGTGCAAACGGACGCGGAGCCAAGCCCAAAGAGGAAGACACTGATCCATGCGGAGTACTGGTTTTTGGACTTCAAGAGCTCCTCGAGCTTGGCGCCCGCCTCTTCCACGCCGGTGATGTCGTGGATCACGTCCTTGTAGATTTTGTGAGTGTCGGCAAGCTTGGACAAGTTGACGCCCTGGGCACAGCGCACCAAGTGCACCTCGGAGGTTCTTGTGGCAGCATCACCAAATGCAATGATCATGGTTCCCGGGAAGTAGACGAACTGGCCGTCAATCTCAAGCACACGGCTGGTCATCACCATGTACTCCTCGAGACGGTGGGTGGGCGCGCCGTACATCATCAACGCACGGCACATGCGGATGATGAAGCGCTGTCTCTGGAGAATGTCGGCAATGTGCACGGTGATGCGCAACTTCTGGTCGCGGTTCTTCTTGAACTTCTTGCCGATTTTCTTGCCCTCGGGGCGGGGCGCCTTGGGCTTGGCGTTCTGGAACGAGGGCAACTGCGCCGCGTCACCCTCCAACACGCCGTCGTCGTTGTCGCTGTCGTTGGCCACGGCCTCGGCGGGCAGGTGCGAGCCCTTGTAGCCGCCGTAGAGCTTGCCGGCCAACTTCTTGGGGCCACGCTTGATCTTCTTGCCGTAGTTCTTGAGGTCGTGGTGCGACAGGCGGCCCTCGCCGTAGCCGTCGCCGAAGCCCTCGAGCTGCTCGTCGGCCAAGTGGCCGCCCACGCCCGAGGGGAGCGTGGCCTGCGACTTGTTGTCGCCGCCGTTCTGGTAGAGCTTCAACAACGACGACAACACGCCTGCGTGCACCTGCTTGGGCGGCGCAATGTACTCGCCGTCGTCAAAGAACTCCTCGTCACGGAGGTCCTGGTCGAGGTCGGCCTTGAGCAAGTCCGGGTTGGGCTGGTAGAACACGTTCTCCGGGTTGTCCGGCCGGTCCGGCAGCGTCTGGCCCACGGGCTTCTCGTGGTCCAACAAGAACGCCGTGGAGTCCGCCTGCGTGTCCGCGTCCGAGTTCTCGTACGACATAGACTTGCGCTGGTCGTGGATGTCCGGCGCGTGCGCAAAGATCAAGTTCTGCGCCTCCTGGTTGAGCTGGTCGAAGTTGAGGTTGCGCATTTCGATCGGCTGGTCCGGCGAGCTGCCCACCTCCTTTTCCTCGTCCATGTGCTCGTCCGTGCTATGCCTGCTGGCGCCCGGCGCAAGCCCGCCGCCGTTCATGGCCCCCAGCGCCCCGGCGAAGTTGAGCACCTTGCCCAAAAACGTGTCGGACCGCGACGGCGCGTCGGCGCCCTGGGCCTGCTCCTGCAACGACACCTGCCGGAAGATCCCGTCCAAGTCGTCGCTGGCGCGCCCGCTGCGGATGTCCGTGATGTCCGTGCCGTGGTGCTGGCTGGACGGGCCGCTGTGGTCCGAGCCCAGCTGGCCGTACGGCGGTCCGAGCTCCTCGTCGTCGGACGAGTCGTCGGGGTACGCGTCCAAGGGCGCGGCGGAGTCCGCGCCGCCCGTGCCGTCCGAGCCGCTGCTGTCGCTGTCGCTGCCGCTGTCGCCGCCGCCCGTGGGGGGCAAATTGAACTGGAAGTTGGGGAGACTGCCCGCGGTCCCTGGGACCATGGCGTCCCCGCGCGGGTCCGAGCCGTCCGAGTCCAGCGTGTCGTCCGTGCGTTCCGACGAGAAGTTGGTCGTCGACGACGTGCTGATCATCGAGTGCCGGTACGGCTGCGAGTCCGGGAACCGCACCGTCTTTGTGCCCGGCGTGAACTTTTTGCGGGCCTTGGCCAAGTTGGTCTTGGGGTTGATTTTCTTGTTGTCCTTCTTGCGGAGATTGGCAAGGTTGACCGACGGCACGTTGATCTGCGAGTGGTAGTTGCCGGACTCGTCCGACGACGACGAGTTCTGGTCCATGTCTGCCATAGTCGGGTGGATGTTGGAGGAAGAAAGCGTGCCAGGAGCAACGAGTTTCAGGTGACGGTGGGTGCGCAGCGTGCCTGATCTGCGCAGCAGGGACGTCCTGCAGGCTGCCGCAGCGCGCCTTCTCTTCCTCGCCGAGGTGTTGCACTGCTGTTGCTATGGCGGTTGCTGCTGGCGTGGTGTTGGCGATGCTGGGGCTTTTGGTGGTTTTCTGTGCTGAGGGCTTTGCTGCTGTCTAAGTGGGGGGCGGAGGCCCGTGCCTCCTGTGGCTGGTGTGCCTTTTAGGGGGGGGTCTTTTTCTGGGCTTCGTGGCTTGGTCTGGTCGCGGTGGGCATGGCTTTTTCTTTTTTTGTTTCGCTGCAGTCTATTTCGCGGGCTACGTCATAGCCCACTGCCGTCGCCCGCTGAAACCTTGGCCTGCACTCGAGGTCGCGTTTCCGAGATGCACGGGTCCGCTCGTCCCTTCCGTCATATGCTTATTTTAGCAGTTGCTCACATGCTTCTTGTTTGGCGTTTTGTGTTGATCCTTAGAGTTGATCCATTGGGTTCCTTGGAGTTGATTCTTTGGGTTTCTTTGCGTTGAGCTTGACTTGTTCTTCGTATTCAATGTATGCCGGGTAGAGCATTAAAGCATTTGAATTTTTGCCAATGAATTCATTTACGTTTATAGGCAGCTTTTCTATATATTTATGAAATTGTAGTGACCACAACAAGCTCTTGTTCATTAATTGCACCCATAAAATAATTCAAATTATCACACTCGTTATTTTATTACAAATAAGCGATCAAAATCAAACTATTGTCTCTTACCAAAATACCTTCAAAAACATATCGACATTCCGTTAATACTTTTGATTGATACTTTGCGTTAATCCTTTGGGTTGACACTTTTGATTGATATTTGATTGATATTTGATTGATATTTGATTGATATTTGATTGATATTTGATTGATATTTGATTGATATTAGATTGATATTTGATTGATATTTGATTGATATTTGATCGATACTTGATTGACTATTTATTAGAACTGTCTTATTCAGGATGGGATGTAGAGCGAGGAACTCAAGTCATGTGACTTGAATAGGCCTGACAGGAAGGTGGGAAAGCAGGAAAGGCGTCTTTTAACAAGTCATGATTGATGATCATCTCATTGGAAATGACCAAGATGGGGTCTGGATGGAAGGCCAGGACTACCAGCCACATTTATGTCAGGTTGGCCGAAGGTATCATTTTGGTTGCAAAGGTGCAAAAGCAAACAGACACCTTCTGGCAGACAAGCTTGAGTTTTGAATGTCACCTTAAATTCAGACAAGCTTAAGTTCACCTTAAATTCAGACAAGCTTAGGTTTTGAATGGTAATCACCTTAAATTCAGACAAGCTTGAGTCTTGAATAGTAATCACCTTAAATTCAGACAAGCTTGAGTCTTGAATAGTAGTCACCTTAAATTCAGACAAGCTTGAGTCTTGAATAGTAGTCACCTTAAATTCAGACAAGCTTGAGTCTTGAATAGTAATCACCTTAAATTCAGACAAGCTTGAGTCTTGAATAGTAATCACCTTAAATTCAAACCAGTCACTTTGTCGGCAGTCACCATTGGTTCAAGGCTAAACACAAGAATCGGTGATAGACGGTGACTTTAGACAAGCTTGAAACAGGCTTCGTGAATTGTCTATTTCACACTCGATCTTTGTGCCACATCCACCCTCTCGACCATTCCTTCACCCTCTCGACCATTCCTTCACCCTCTCGACCATTCCTTCACTTCACCTTGACCTGCGTCTCAAACAGTCTCCTCCCACTGCACACCACAGTACTCCACCACGTACCCCACGTGGTTCTCATCCAAGCTCGGCATGTAGTCCTCGGCGTCCGTGGCCACGATGATCGTGCCCCACAGCATCCCGCCTAGAATGTCCTCCACCACGCCCGACGGCTCAAGATCCATGATGGCCTTGGGCATCAACTGGAGCTCGAAGCGCCGCGCCAGCGACGGGTTGTACGCCGGGTCCGGAAGCGTGTGCGTCAACACCGCCTTGGCCACGTCGTCCGTGCCGTTGTAAAGAAGCGGCTTGCCGCCCAACTCGTACCGGAGCACCTGGCCGGGGTTGTGGCCCACCACATTGCTGAAGTTCTCAAAGTACTTGTCGTTGAGCATGTTGGCGATCTTGCTGTTTTCGGCGTTGAGTGCCGTGGTGCCCGACGACTCCGACATGCGCCGCTCCTGGGACCCGTCGCCGTCGCCGTCGCTTTGCTCGATCAAGTGCTTGTACTTCTCGAGCTCCTTGTCCTGCGTGACTTTTTTGAACTTCTCTTTTTCGGTGTAGACAAAGAACCCGGGGAACTCGGGCTGCGCCAGGGCGGCGGACGCTGGTGCTGGTGCTGGTGCCTCCGTGTCGCTGTCGGGGCCCTGGCTGGCCGCCGCCGATGCGTACGAGGGTATGCTGCCGCCTGCATGCTGGGCGTGCTCTGGAGCCGATTGCTTTGAGCCCGTGGCGGTGTCTTTGTTTTTGGATCCGTTTTTGGCGCCCTTGTCCGAGCTGTCCTCGGTTGGCTTGGTTTTGGCGCCCTTGTCCTCGGTTGGCTTGGTTCTGGCACCCTTGTCCTCGGCTGGCTTCGTCGTGGCATTTGTCTGGCCAAACGGGTTGCCGCCAAACGGATTGCCGCCAAACGGATTGGCCCCCAGCAGCTCCGTCTTGGTGGCGGCGGCAAACAAGTCCCGAGTGGCGTCGAGCTGGAACTGGCGCTTCTCGTCAAGCCGCAACTTGTCCTGCACGAGCCGCAGCGCCTCGGCGTCGGCCTCGTCCTGGAGCTGCCGCATGCGCACGGGATCCTTGGCCACGCCTCGGATCGCCTTCACCGCGCCTTTGTGCCCCGAACACTGCCGGGTGTCCTGGCACGCAAACACGTAGATCACCCGGTCGTAGAGCTGGTCCTCAAGAGGACAGCTGGCTTGAAGAAGTAGCGCCATGGGCTGCTGGCAGTGGCCGCACTGCAAGTCGCGGGCTGCGGGCTTTGATTGGTCGTGGAGCCAGAGCGGCTGTCCTCCTATATAGGTGTCGTCGAGAGAGGGGGCGTCGTCTTCCGCGAGAGGCACGTCGGTGTAGCCGAGAAGCACGTGCGACGTGCCTTCGGTGATGTCGTCTTCGTCGGAGGAGTATTCGTCGTGGCTGGACATGGCGGGGAAGAGGGCGTGGTACGAAAAAGGCGATGCAGTGGTGGTGGCTTGCGCAGGACGTTGGAGCGCGTCCGTGTGCACGCCTCCTCGGCTCGAATAGCTGACAGGGCAAAGAAGCCTAAACTTCTGAAAGTCTGAATTCTGCTGTTGGAGCAGTAGTACTTGACTGCATTCAAAGTGTACTCTGTCGTGAGAATTTCGACGTTTTAGGGGCTTGAGCATTGCGACTGTTTTAAGGGCTTGAGCATTCAAACTGGTTTCCTGGCTGAGCATTGCGACTGTTTTCAGGGACTTGAGTATTTGACCGTTTTCACGATCTTGACCCTTTTGACTGCCTTCATCTTGTCCTAAGCACTTCGCTTACACTCGTCAATGCACTACTGTTCACCCTGCTCAAACTGTATAAAACCCTCCAATTCTACCGCTGACTCTTTACTGTGGCTCATGCATTCGTAGCCGCTCAGAGGCATTTGTCAGCCGCGAGCCGCACGCGCTGCGGCTCGGGGGCATTTTTCAGCAACGAGCCGCAGCCCGTGCGGCTCGCACGCTTAGTGATGCACCCCCCACACTTTTGCCATTGTGTTCACGTAAGCTGACCCCACTATATAAACGGGCGCTGCTTCCCTAATCCTGAGCCATAATTTTTATATCAACCTCGCCTATAAATCTAAGAAACATGTCCAAATTGACCATCGCAATCATCGGCCTTAACGGAGCCTTGGGAGACGCCACCTTGCAAGCTTTCACACAGTTCCAAGACAAGTTCGAAGCCCCAATCTTGGCTGTCTCCAGAGACATCTCCCAGAAGGAGTCATCCTCCGTTGTCAAGTATGTTCAGGGCGACATTGGAAGCGAGGACCAGAGCGAATTGGCCCAAAAGTTGAAGGGCGTTGACGTTTTGGTCTCCTTGACTAACCCAATCCCAGAGGTCACTGGAGGCCTTGAGAAATTGGTAGCAGCAGTGAAGCCCAAGCTTTACATCCCTTCGCAATTCGGCGTAGACATTCCTGAGGCACAAAAAGTGTTGCCTGGCTTGCTCCAACTCAAATCGACCCACTCCGCCAATGTCAGGGCTCTGGGTGTCAAGGTTGTGGACATCTTGACCTCTGTTTTCGCTGGAGGACCCTGGCTGTACGAAATTGTTGCCCACTTTGGTATCGATGCTGACGCAAAGACCGTTACGTACCTGGGCTCGCCACTGACCAGGTTCAGCTTCACCAATCTCAAGGACATCGGCCGTTCCGTGATCTCAGTTGCCTCCAAAGCCAACGAGTCTTTACCTGACACTGTCAGAGTGCAGTCCGGGCAGTTAACCTTCGAGGACATTGCCAAGAGATACGAGCAGACTCACGATGTCAAACTCAAAGTCAAAAATGTCTCCAAAGAGGACGCCTTGGCTCATGTCCGTGCGGTTTGGAATCCTACTGACTACAGCAATTTTTTCGATTTGTTGAACGGCGTTCTCTCTCAGCAAACGCCTGCCACCTACTTTGAGAAGAATGAGGTTGAGCTCGTCAATCCACAGGAGTCCTTGTGGAAATGGGAGAAGTATTGATCATATTTGAGTCGCTATAGCCCGTAATATTTTTTTGCCTCACAAAATTTCTCGTCTGTAGATTTGGATTCTCTCCTGCCGTTGTTGTGGATTCAAATTCTCTCCAGCCGTTGTTGGAACCTAACCTTAAATCACCCGTCATCTGGCTGCTAGCAAGCGCTTGGATCGGTTGTATGCCGGATGTTGCAACCATTCCAGCCGTTTCAATTTTTCATACCGCCTTACACTTCACACTGTGTTTATTTATACTTTTATTGATGCTCTGCTACTCTGTTTATTTATACTTTTATTGATGCTCTGCTACTCTGTTTATTTATACTTTTATTGATGCTCTGCTACTCTTTGCGGTTTGTGCTTCCACCATTTACTCGTGGTACTTCAGATACTGCCAGTCATGTTGTTTCCAATCTTCAGCTATCAGCGACCCATGTAATCAGCCTCGCAGAAAAACTACGACGGCCGCTCTTAATATCTGGAGACTACTACGGCTGCTCTTAATATCTGTCTATTTACACACCAGTACGGCTCTATATACATGTTTACAAGAAACGAGGCACCTCGGTCTCCTCGTACACCTCGATCTTGTCGCCCTCTTCGAAACGGTCCCAGTTGTTGAACGAAAGCCCACACTCCACGCCCTTGGCAGCCTCACTGATGTCCTGCTTGACGTGCTTCAACGTCGACAACAGCCCCTTGTAGAGCACCTCGCCGCCACGCACCACCCGCACCTTGGAGCTCCGCTTCAACACCCCGCTGCTGACCTTGCACCCCGCCACCTTGACAATGTTCTTGTTCTTGCCCGTGATCTTGAACACGCTGCGGAGCTCGACCTCGGCCGTGACCTTGGTCTCGATGTGCGGCTTCAACTTGGACGTGAGCTCGGCGGTCACGTCCTCGATCAAGCGGTAGATCACGTTCTGCTCCACGATCCGCACGCCCGCCTTGTCCGCCTTGGTCTGGATGGCCTTGGGCACCTTCAAGTTGAAGCAGAGAATGCTGGCGCCGAGCGCCTGCGCCATGTCGAGCTCGCTCTCCGTGGGCACGCCGGCGTCGTGCGAGATCACCGTGGCCTTGACCTCGTCGTTGCCCAACCCGTCAATGCTCTCCTTGATGGCCTCCGCCGACCCAAACACGTCCGACTTGACGATGTAGCCGACGCTGGCGGCACTGGCGTCGGCCTCGCCAAGAAACTCGCTGGCGTCGAGCCCGGCCATCTTGAGCTCGTTGGCCCTCTCCTGCCGCTCGAGCTCCCGCACCTCCTGCCGCCGCTTTTCGTTGATGGACTCCATGTCCTTGGCCGCCTGGATCTGCTTGTCGCGGCTCTCGCGGTTGGCCACCACCTTCTTGCACACCTGCTCCAGCGGCGCCTGCAACATCTGGTCGCCGGCCCGCGGAAGCTCCTTCCACCCCCAGATCTGCACGGGCGTGGACGGGCCGGCGGCCTTGACCGCCTTGCCGTGCTCGTCCCGCATGCCCCGCACCTTGCAGTACGTGGTGCCGGCCACAAGAAAGCTGCCGGGCTGCACGGTGCCCCGCCGCACGAGGGCCGTGGTCACGTTGCCCAAGCCCTTGACCACCTGGCTCTCGATGACCCAGCCCTCGGCCGCCACGCCGCGGGCCTCGGCCCGGAACTCGCTCATCTCGCTGAGCGTGATCACCGCCTCCTCGAGCTTGTCCATGTTCATCCCGGTCTTGCCGCTCACCTGCACCGTCTGCGTGTCGCCGCCGTAGTCCTCGATGTCCACCTCGTGCCGGGCCAAGTCCGCCAACACCTTGTCCACCTTGACGCCCGGCTTGTCGCACTTGTTGATGGCCACGATGAGCGGCACGCCCGCCTTCTTGGCGTGCCGGATCGCCTCCACCGTCTGCGGCATCACCGAGTCGTCCGCCGCCACCACCAACACCACGATGTCCGTGACGATGGCGCCCCGCTCGCGCATGCTCAAGAACGCCGCGTGGCCCGGCGTGTCCAAAAACGTGATTTTCTTCTTCGAGAGCGGCGTCTCCACCGAGAACGCCCCGATGTGCTGCGTGATCCCGCCAAACTCCCCCTGCACCACCGCTGACTTCCGGAGGTAGTCGAGCAACGTGGTCTTGCCGTGGTCCACGTGGCCCATGATTGTCACCACCGGCGCCCGTGCCACGAGCGCCTCTGCCTGTGTTTCCAGCGGGAACAAGTCCATGCCGCTGTCGTCGCTCATCGTCACGTCAAACCCGAACTCGTCCGCAATGAGCGACGCGTTCTCCTTGTCCAAGATGTAGCTGTGCGTCATGTCCTCGAACCCAAACTCCTTGAGCTTGCCCAAGAGCTGGCTGAGCGGCACGTGCATGATGGTGGCGAGGTTGGACACCGTCACGAACGTCGGGATCGAGATCTTGATGTTTTCCCGCTTGGCTGCCGCCTTGCGCTTGGCTGCCGCCTTGTTCTGCGCCTTGTCGCCGCCCTCCTGTTTGCTGCGCTGTTGTTGTTGTTGTTGTTGCTTGTGTCGCTCGTTCAACTTTTGCCTGATCCGGGCGTACTCCTCGTGCTGCTGCTGGCCCAGTCGGCCGGGCTTGACCTCGGCTGCTTTCTCCGTTGCCACGGGCTTGCTGCGTTCCTCCACGTCCGCTGTCTGTCGGCCTTGCCACGGTTTTCGGGGCTTGCCGGGGCTTTTCTTGTACATTTCGGCAAACCGGTTGGGCCGCGGGCCGCTGCCTGCTGCCTGGCCAGCACCGCCCACTTTGGGGAGTTTTTTGAGCGCCGAAGAGTAGCCCCTGCTGCCCCATTTCGCCAAATGGCTGTGCACTAAGGTGGCGTTTCGAACGTGTATCATTGGTGTTTCACGTCACGTCTGGTGCCCGCTTTTTTTGGTGGCGCCGCGGGTTGTGCCAGATGTAAAGCTGGTTTCTGTTTCAGGAATGCTTCCAATGAATGCTTGCGCCGATGCGTGTGGTTGCCGTAGGCTTGGGTGGATGAATCTGGAACTCAAGTGAAACTTGTAGGTGGAAATTTCAGATGCGCTGCGCGGCTCGCGACTAAGCGAAAAAGAGAATTTGAAAACTGCTGGCAAAAACACTGACTAAACCGGCAAGCATCCAACAAAAGCACTGGATCTCGTTGGACCCCGCTGGCGTATTGGAGCTCTACAAACCCGGGCTCCGACGACGCCCGAGCGGTTGCTTGGTAATTCCGATGTATGCATTGATATTAGGTACCACGTCTGGCGCGATATGCTGTGGGTGGATGGGCAGCATGCATGATGGGATGTTCACACAGAAAAGCTGTAGTCGCCGTTTGACGAAATGTACCCCATGTGTTTGCTTTCGTTGAGAAGCTCGATGAGCTTGTCGATGTCGGCAAAGTTGCTGTCGTTGCATGCGAAGTTGCGATGCCTGTTGGACACAATGTGGTCATCAAAGTGGTCATACTTGACTCTGCAGTTTTCGCAGTACCCGGGCTTGACTTCCTGGTCCTTGCTCACGTCAACGGCCTTGGACATCTGGCGCTTCATGAAGATCCGTCTTTTGAGGTTGTTCAAGTTCTTGGATGGCACCTGCGACACTTCGGGGCCAAGCCCGTTGCCGTTCTGAAGAGCCACGCTGTTTAGCGTCGAGTCCATAGAAAACTGTAACGCATTTGACGCTCCATTATAGCCCGAGGCTGCCACGTCATAGAATTTGGATGTGGAGATGTTGCCGTACGAAGGCTGCATGACCGACGAGTTCCGGTTCAACCCGACGGGCGGTCTGAACTGGTACGTGTCAGAGAGCTCCTCTTGTTCGGCGTTGGCGGACAAAGTGCGCACCTCCTCGACGGTGGTGTCGTTGCCGTCCGCGCCGTCCTGGTCGGTTTCCACTTTGCCGCTGTCGATGGTGTCGGTGCTGGTGCTGGCTCCAGAGACTCCTTCGTCGCCGAGGCACAAGTCGCTCCTGCTGGAAGACACCATGTACGACACCTTCTTGAGGAGCTCCCTGAAGTCCTTGCTGGCCTCGAACTTCTGCAAGCGGCGTAGTTTCTTCCTGTCCAGGTTCTCTGAAGTGTCGGGAATGAAGGGGCACTTGCCGTCAAGCGTCAAGTGGAAGGAAGGGTACGACTCGCCCTGCCACTCGCGCACAACGATGGGCCGGACCGCCTGGGTGAGGTCGTATGCATAGATGTAGTTTTTCTCGAGGTAGTACAAGTCGTCTCTTCTCGCGTTGGGGTCCCGGTCGGTGGACCCGAAGATCTTCTCCTCCCGCAAAAGATTGGACAAGTTGCCGGGGCGCTCCTGCGAAACCGCCTCGGACACGCCCAAATTTTTCAAGAAGCGGAACACCTTGTCGAAATCCCAGACCTTGATTTTAAGCGCCACCGCGTCGTAGAAGATATCGTTGGCCGCGTACGACTTGGAGCTCGAGAACGGGCGCCGGCTGACAATGATGCTGACATCCCGGTCGTAGAACGGCACAATGTCGCAGCCCACGTACTTCAATGCCCGCTGGGCTCGTTTTTGCTCCTGATGCTGTGCTTGGTTGTTGGAATCGCAGCCTTGCGTGTCAAAGTACACCACGGACTCTCGCATGATCTTCTTCCACGACGCCTGCCACGACTTCAACTCCTCGCCCACGAGCCGCGCCGCCTTGGCCGCCACCACACTGGTTGTGTTTGGCGCTGCCGGCTGGCCCGCAGATGCCTGTCTCTCCTCGACGCATGCAGACAGCGACGCCTCCGCAGACACGGCCGCCAGAGCATTGGCTGCAGCTGCAGCGACCGCCAAGGCAGGGGCGTCTTTGTGGGACTCGGCGGGCGTGTCCCGGAGAGAAGTGGGTTTAGGGTCCGTGCCGCCCTTGCTTTTGAGCTTTTTCGACGGGGGCAACGGGATGTTGCCGCTGGTTTCCGCCAAGGGCATCCGCTTGCTTGCTGCGGGGCCCATGAAAAGGGCACGTTTTCTTGACTGCTGGTCCATGGAGGGCAGTAGGGGGGATGAATGCTAGTGAAGGCGGTTGTTTTGACCACCCTGCTTGGAAAAGACGATGACTGGCGGTTGCACGGGAGGCAGGTCTGTGTGAAACCGAAATGAGCCGCTATGTATGGGATGCCTGGGCGGGACTGGGCAGTATGGGGAAATGAGGGCAAGAAGGGAAAATGCAAAGCGTAGACAATCGCGTTTCAACGAGGGTGTTTTTTCCCAGGACAAAACGAGAAGGCGAGTGAAACGCGCCTGCGACAGGACAACCGCGGCAACCACCCGTGCACCGCGCAGTGTGCAGGCGCGCCGCCTCCACGCCTACTCTCTTCTTCTCCTCTCTTTACCCTTTCCTCTCACTTCTCTGTTTTTATCTCTTTTTTCCCTCTTTCTCTTTATGTCTCTTTTCTCTTTATCTCTTATATCTCTTCTCCGCTTTTTTTCTCTTTCTCTTTTTTCTTCTCTTTTTTCTCTGTAGTCTTCCGATTGGGTCCTTGGATTCTCGACTACCTTAGGCTTTCCTCGCACCCAGTGTTATCTTACATGCACTCCCGGACATCACTTCAACCTTACTTGCGACATTTATTCACCAAAACCATCCCGTAGACGCTTTGGGCGGCGAGTCACATGATGAGTCGAATAAAATCCATTCAAGCCTCCTCATTCCAGCGTTTCCCCTGTCTAGCCCCTGTTTTTGATTTTTACTGGTCGAATTAGTGCACTCTTCATTCCACCTGTGTATTCAGTAAATTTGCGACATCCTGCCCACAACTCTGCCAATTGCCAAATTCGACAACTGGGACAACAACTCGGACGACCACGGCTGGGTCAACATCCACAAAGCCCAAGCACACAAGATGAAACACGGCTCAAACAGGCCGCATGAAACGTGACGCAGACCAGCAAAGTGAACCGGACCTGAAACATGAGGCGCCCGCAGTACACAGGCCCAGCGCCCCCTCGCAAACTATATAAGTGCCCCGAGTCCCCGTCCTCAGTAGCACCCGCGACTGCAGATAGTAGCCGACTGGCCACCCGCGCAATCGCTCAAACCCGCAGACCACAGCGCTTATCACCGCAAACATCGCCAATGCTTCAGCAAAAGGAGATTTCGGGTCTCTTATCGCAAGCCTTGGACGGAAGCACCGCGTCTCCCGAGGCCGGCGTGGTACTTGCGGCGTCGCTTCTCTCGGCCAGCGGCTTGCCGCTCATCACAGTGGGGGCACCGCCAACACAGGGACACCCCGATTCGGGAGTCTCCCCCGACAGCCTACGAATGTACTCGCTTTTGGCGGTGTGCTTACACAAACAGCAGCAGAAAACCGGAGACCCGAGCATCGACAGCTGGGATTGCTTAGACTTGGAGCCGGACTTGAAGGCGCTCGTCAAGCAGTTTCCTGTGGCTGGCCGCGGGGCCGACGCCGGCGCCGACGCCGAAGCCAGCCACGGTTCCAGCGTCATGTTTTGCTGTCTCTTCTACTCCACGGCTTACTCTGACACGGACGCCAAGGCCCGCTTGGACCTGGTCTGCGACACGTTGGAGTCCGGGTTGCGCGGGTACAAGACCTAACAAGGCGGCGGTGGCGGCAGCATGCTACGGGCGTCGCTAGCAAATAGAAATTCATGATTATTAGAAAGCTGGAGCGTAAAATAGGAACTGAAGCACGCCACAGACAACGGGCGCCGCCGCGGCAGGGCCCGGTGGCACGATGCACAAATGACAGACGAAAAGGAGACGGGGTAGCAGCGGCCGCAGACACGGCACAGCAGCGAGCACATGGGCTACTTGCTCATCTCGACCTCGCTGTCGTCATCCTCTTCGACATCGTCGTCTTCGTCGTTCATGTCGTCCATCAAGCTCTCCTCGTCGAAGCTCTCCTCGTCGCTGTCGTACCAGAACTCCTCGTCGTAGTGCTCCTGGTCAAGCTCCTTGCTGGCGGCCTTGTTGTTGCCAAAGGCTAGCTCCTCGCTGTCGGGAATGACAAAGCCCTCGGGAATGTCCTTTTTCGAGCGCTCCACGCCCTCCAAGACCTTTTCCTTGTAGGCGTCGTAGTTCTTCCGAAGCAAGAACGAGGCGTCCATGTTGGCAGGCGAGCCCAAGTTGGGGTCCTCCAAGAGAGACACAATGGAGATGAGCACGGACTCGGCGGTCTGCGCCGGGGTCCAGGTCTCGGCGTCGGGCAACCCGGAGATCGGGTCGCCACCCTCGTAGAGAATCGAGATGCAGAGCCGGCCGTCTTTGTAAACATTGGGGTGGAAAATGGGCGGCGTGAAGCAGAACCCCGGCGGCGAGAAGGGGTAGTCCGCAGGAAACCGCATGCGGCCCTTGAAGTAGCCGCCATGGTAGAGCGAGTCCTTGTTCAAGACCATGATGCCAACTTTCCAGTAGAAGATGTTGTCGTTGTCGAGCTCAATGTGGAACGACGGAATGCCCTTTTTCGGGTCCGTGAGGTCCTTGAACTGCCGCTGAAGAATGGCTGCTGCTGACTTGGAACTCATCTGAAACAGTGCTGGTGCTGGGGCAAAACGGGTGGCGGGGGGCGGCAAAAAGCGGGTGTTTCGGGGGCGGAAACGATATGCGAGGCTCTGGAAACGGGTCGATTACAAGAAACGGCACGTGTTCAGAGGGATGCTGGGGGGATGCACGGGGGAGCCTGGGGGCTGGGTATATTGGGCTGGGGGCGGTCGGGGGTTTGTGGGCCGCAAAAGGGGGTGATGGTGTGTGGAAGAAAAAGCGGGTGTTGGGCAGGAGGGAGGGGGTAGCGAAAGCGCAGTTGATTTGTGAGAAGCGGGCCCGAAAATGGGCTTTCTTTTTGGCCTCGTTTCTCTTTCGCGCCGCCGCACTTTTTTGCCATGCGGGTTTGACGGAGAGGTGCGGGTGCGCGCTGCACGCGCGAGTCACGTGACCACACGCCAGCACCACACTCCTGCTTGTTGCTGGTTTCTGTGTGGGCAGTGTGGCCTGTAACGAAATGGAGGGGGGAGTGGTTTTTGGATACGGGCGAAATGGGTATATTAGGGGCCGGTGTTGGGTGGAGCGAGACATCCGGAGGTGTGGTGTCCTGCACGTGTCCAGTTGTTGCAGGTGTTGCAGGTGCGCTGTTGTTGCAGGTGCACGGGAGGGGGGCCCGATTACATCAGCAGTTGGTACGAATTTATGAGAAGGCTGAAAGGGGGTTTTCAGGCGGTAGCAGAGGAATAACAGAGTCCGAGGAGTCCGAGGAGTCCGAGGAGTTTCAGAGGAGTTTCAGAGGAGTTTCAGAGGAGTTTCAGAGGAGTTTCAGGTATGCAGAGCAGATGAAACACAGATGAGACCAATTATGCGCGAAACGTAGATGACAGATCAACAGCGACGGAACATAGATGCAAGGTATCACAGAAAATGTTTGCACGAAAGAAAGGATATGCAGAATGATTGATGCGAAAAGGTGATCAGGCGATGAAACCGCGATGAAACAAGGATGAAACAGCGATGAAACGGCGATGAAACGGCGATGAAACAAGATTGAAACCGCGGTGAAACACAGAGGGAACATGGATGAAACACAGACGGAACATGGATGAAACACAGACGGAACATGGATGAAACACAAAACGCACGAAACCCGCACGAAACACGGACCGCCCTCCTGGCCCCCGCGCCCAACCCGCCATCTCCACACCAGATCCCGGCTAATCATATCGCGCACATTACCGCCCTCCGCCCGGCACGTGATCGCGGATCCTGTACCACGCTATCAACCCCTCCAGATCCTAGTTCGATAGCAAACCACCTACCACCACTAGCAACTCGTGCTGCAATACCCCTACCCTGCACACACCAGCTACAAGACAATGGATTTCGAAGAGCAATTAGAACGGGCCGAAAAGTCGCCTTACCCCTCTTTGGTGGGCTCGTCCGTCAAGTCGGCAGACGACTCCCCCCACAATAACTACATTCACCCCGAAAAGTACACAGGAGCCAGCAAGCAGAAAAAGGGCAAGAAAAAACTCCTCAATTCGTCGCTTGGTGCCTCCTTGGACGATTTGATTTCCGAGGGTGCTCTTTTGGGCTCGGAAGAGGACTTTGACCGTTTTTTGGACGACAAGGGGCAAGTTCTTTCGGAAGCAAAGTACACCAAAAGCGACGCGGCCAACGGCGCACAGGACCCTGCCGCCGAGGCCATCCCTGCGGCTAGCCCGGGGCTGGCGCTTGCCCTCGACCCCGTGGTGCGGGATTTAGATCCCGTCGACTCCTCAGACAATGTCTCGATTTTGTCGCCCGTGAGGTCGACAGCGGAGACTGAAGAAGCCCAGGCGGAGGCTGAGGCGGAACCGGAGGCGGAACCCAAGGCGGAACCCAAGGCGGAAATCCAGCTGACGGCAGAGCCGGTCAAGGAAACTTACTCCAACCCGAACCTCTCGGAATACCAGATCGGGCACCAGATTGCCGACCACTCGCAGCTCATGGACTCGGTCAAGTCGTACGACTTGTCTCGGTTGCCGTCGACCGACGACACGGAGCTGAAGTCCAAGACCGGCGAGTTCCAGGCCGTGCCGGAACGGGTGCCCAAGAACGTGCGGCCCAGCGTGGCCCGCAGCAACTCAGCCTTTGCCAACAAGACGGAGACGGCGGTGGCCGCATCCGCGGGCGACTCGGACTCGTTGCACACGCCGTACTTCCACACAAACGACGAGAGATCGCCCTCCAGATCTAGGGCCAGGTCGTCGTTCAGGGACAGCAGCACGGACCGGGCCCGGTCGCGGTCGCGGTCGGCCATGTCCGCCGCCCACTTGGCCCGGGGCGATACCTACAAGAACACCCATGGCGAATCGCCCACCAAGTACGAGCTTCCTGCAGACATGCAGGTGGACGAGGAGGAGGAAGAGCCGGAGCCCGAGGAGAGGAGATCCAGGCAGTCCAAGCCCACGTTGGGCGACTCCTTGGCGGCCCGGGAGGCCCAGACCATGTCACCGGAGCCGTTTTCGGTGACAAAGGAGCCTTCGTTGGTCACTTCTGGGGACTACACAAACTTCAACCCGGAGAGCCTGGATAGTTTGGCGTATGCGCTGGACTTGACGACCACGCGGTCGGAGTCTTCCCGGAACTACTTGAGGTCGATTTCCCGGTCCCGGTCGAGAAAGCCCACGTCGCACTTGCACCACGAAATGAACGAGAAGAACGACTCCAACACTGACGAGTTGTCGCGAGAGGGCGCCTTAGTTTCCGACGACCCGTACTCCCAGATGGGCAATTTGGATACTATGATGAAGCAAGTCTTGAAGGCCTCTTCGCAAAAAAACCATCCTTCCGGTGCACAAGAGACCGTCAGCGACGTTTCTGCAGAAAAGAAAATCCTGATTTCCGAAGAGCAGGCCAGAGCAGAGCATGCGCCGGCGGTTTCGGCTCGGGACATTCTGGTTGGAGAAGTGACTGCCAGCACACCGTCATCTGCTCCCAATGTCGATGCACTCGAGACAAAAGATGTCAGCGAAAAAGACACTGGCAGCGAACCGGCCGTGGAAACGGAAGCTGCCAGCGAAAAAGACGCTACTAGCGAACCAGCCTTAGAAAAAGACGCTCCCAGCGAGCCAGCCTTGGAAGAAGATGCTGAAGCCAGAGAGAAAGATGCGCAGGAGCAACTAATCGCCGAGCAAGCGCCCACAGTCAGTGCGTCAGACATCAAGACCGCCGCCGTCGAGGAATCCTTGGAAAAGGCCGGCAGCGAAGACTTGGAAACTCCTGTGGATGTTGATTCTGAGGCTCCCGAGGAAGAAGCCAAAACAACCGATGTATCCGCAGAGATGAAGGTATCAGAGGCACACCAGCAACTTCTTGCCGAGGAGGCACCCACGGTGACAGCTTCTGACATCAAAGTGGATAAAGTCGAGGAGGATATTGCCACAAAACTGCCAGAGCAAGTTGAAGAGAAGGCTACAATTGCACCCGAAGAGAAAGCCACCGTGGACGCTGATGCTGAGCAATTGGAGAAAGATGCGGAGTCGCAAGTGAGAGCACAAGGTGCGCCTGTATTGACTGCGGCCGACATTCAAGTTGAAACTAAAGACAAGGATGCTGACGATCTCCAGCCTGAGCAAGGCGGAGACGTGCTTAAGACCAATAAGCTTAATTCCGAGGAATTAGATGAAACGCTGAAAGCAAGCGAACCGATAAAGGCTGAACCTGTGGACGAAGATGAAAGTGTGCCTGTGGAGAAGAAGGAGGAAGATGAAAGTGTGCCTGTGGAGAAGAAGGAGGAAGATGAAAGTGTACCTGTGGAGAAGAAGGAGGAAGATGAAAGTGTACCTGTGGAGAAGAAGGAGGAAGATGAAAGTGTGCCTGTGGAGAAGAAGGAGGAAGATGAAAGTGTGCCTGTGGAGAAGAAGGAGGAAGATGAAAGTTTGCCTGTGGAGAAGAAAGAGGTCGAGCCTACGGAGAATGTAAACACTGACTCTGCGGAGAAAGAGAAAAAGAGTGCTTCGTGCGTTGAGCAAACAGAAGAGGATGCCGAACCCGTGAAGAAGGAGGCGTTGACTGATGAGATTGAGGCTGGATCTGAGCAAGCGGGTGACGAGCCCGAGCCTAGAGAAGTGAAGACGTCGGAAACTGAAGAGGGTGGCGAGCCTGAAGAAGCGAAGACCTCGGAAACTGAAGAGGGCGGCGAGCCTAAAGAAGTGAAGACGCCGGAGGAAGAGAATGCAGAATCAGAAAAGCCCTCGATAATGCAGTCCATCGCCGCCACGATCACAACCGCAGCAAAAGAGATGATACCCGGGCAAGATAACGAAAAACAAGACATTGCCGAAGGAAAGCAAGCGAGCGCCGAGGAGGACGAGGAATACGACATTTCGCCCGAGGAGTTGCGCAAGCACTTGGAGAGTCTCCCGGTGTACCTCTACACATCACTAGCAGGAGGAATGCAAATCGTGACGCGCACCAACCGGTTGGTGACGATCTTGCAGGCGAACGGAATCAAGTTTGAATACCGGGACTTGGGCACTGACGAGGAGGCCAAGAAAGTGTGGCGGCGGTACGCGCAGGGCAAGACGCTTCCCGGCGTGGTGAGAGGAGACGACTTTATCGGCAACTGGGAGTACATTGACGAGGTCAACGAGGACTACCGGTTGAAGGAGGTGCTCTACGAAACGTTGTGAGACCGAGTGGACCGGCAATAAAGAGGCCGAAGAAGAATGAAGAGGCCCGCAATAAGAGAATAAAGAGGCCGAAGAAGAATGAAGAGGCCCGCAATAAGAGAATAAAGAGGCCGAAGAAGAATAAGAGGCATAAAGAGGCGGGCCATTAGCGGTGAGGTCCGTGCACCAGGGCATGGTGCGCAGCTTCGGCCAGGCCCGATTGTAGCGCAGCGAAGCTGCCGCGAGCCGCCGCGAGGCGGCACCCTGCAGGACACCACACCACCGCGGAAGTGGCACGCTGGCAATTGACGGGCCTGCACAGAGCGCAGGACGAGGTTTTTCAGGCCGCCAGCGGGTCGTCTGTTTCGTCCTCCACAGACCACACCGAGTCCAGCGTTTCCCCGTCGTGACCCCTATCCACGACCCGCTTCCCCAGGTATACACCGCTCCCCGAGCCCACCGCGTCACGTGCCCACCCCGTGTCAGCACCCCCGTTTTTCCCGCCTCCACACGGCCCTCAGCAGCACCTCCCCCCGACCGGAGAGCCCCTGCCCGAGCCCAGCTTGTGCCCGCCCCTGTTTTTGTGTCCCCCTGTCCCCGCCCCTTGCCCCTGTTTCACCATGGCCACCCCCGCCGAAATCATTGCCGCCCGCGTCAACGGCTCCTACGTGGCTGAAACGCCCCCTGCGTCCGCCGCACGCCCCGCCACCGCCCCCGACCCGCGCCAAAAGCCGCTTTCCGACAAGGCCGCGTTCCCCGTGCTTGGCGGCGGCGGCGGCGCCAATGTGGCGGCGCACAGCCCCTCGTGGGGCCCGCTGTCGAGCGGAAGCACGCCCCGCAGCTCGCTGCCTGCGTTGGGCGGTGCTGTGGCGGCTCCCGAGGCGGCGCGCCCCGCCGAGGCCAAGCTCCGCACGCTGACGTTGCAGGAGGCGTTTTCGTTGGACGCCGAGGACCAGTTGAACGTGACGCGGCCGGAGTTTGTCAAGCTCTTGACCGCGATCAAGACGTCCACGGGCGCCAACATCGAGTGCACGATCTCGCAGCACACCAAAAAGAGAACGTTTTTGATCACGGGCGCGCCCGAGCAGGTCAAGCAGGCCAAGCGGCTCGTGATCCGCAAGTTGACCAAGCCCATCGTGGTGACGTTCAGCGTGCCGGCCAAGGTGCGGGCCAAGATCATCGGCGCGCAGGGCCGCACGTTGAAGCCCATCATCCAGGCCACCGAGACCCGCATCGACATTGGCCTGGTGGTCGACGGCGCCAGCCCGGAGCCCGTGGACGAGGACGACGTGTTTGCGCAGACCGTGACCGTGACCGTTGAGGGCGACGCCGACGGCTGCAAGCAGGCCAAGGCCCGCATCTTGGCCGTGGTCAAGGAGGAGACCCGCAACTTGCACATCAAGGTGGCGGTGGACGAGCAGGTGCGGGCGTTTGCCGCGGCGGCCGTGGCGTCGGTGGCCGCCAAGTACCCCGGGCTCGAGTTCACCGTGCCGCCCTACGGCAGCCAGGCCAAGGCGGTGATCATCTCGGGTGACCGCGCCGCGGCCTTGGATGCCCGCGAGGATGTGCGGGCGGCCTTGGCCGAGCTCCAGGCCCGCCTCGTGGTCGAGCTGGTGTCCATCCCCAAGGCGCAGCACCAGCTCCTCCCCGTGGAGCAGGTGTTGGAGCAGCACGCGGTGTTGATCGAGGTGCCGGCGGCCGATGCCGACGCGCCCGTGCGCTTTGTGGGCCGCAAGAAGGACCTTGCGCCGGCCAAGGCCTTTGCCAAGCTGGAGGTGGCCAAGCACAAGGTCGAGGTCTTGGACATGTCCAAGGCCCACAAGGGCAACCTCGAGCACGTGCGCGCCGTGGCCGCCATGTTCAACAAATACGGCGTGTTCGAGGCCATTGCGCTGCTGCACGGCGTCCGCATCAACCCTCCCGCCTTGAGCCCGTCCGGCACCTCCATCCCCGTGGAGATCATTGTCAAGACCGACGACGCCGACACCGCCAAGGCCTCGCGCCGCGCCATTGTGGCCGCCGTCAACCGCGTGACCACCGACCAGACGCTCCGGGTGTCGGACGTGGACCGCTTTTTCCACGCCCGTGCCGCCGAGGCCTTGGACGCCGTGCCGGGCGCCCACCACGTGGTGCTTGGTGACGACATTATTGTGTTTGACTACCTGGCCTCCGACGACGACGAGGACGAAGACGACTTTGCCGACGCGCAGTCCACGGTGCTCTCCGACAGCAGGACGGTGCTCCTGGAGCTTGCCGGCTTGCTGGACACGCTTGCCACGGAGGTGATGTCGGTGGCGGCCGAGCACCAGAAGCACATCGAGGGCCCCAACGGCTCGACCTTGAGAAGCATCTTGTACTCGACCGAGCCGGGCTCCGTGGACGTGACGTTGCACAGCAACGGCGCCAAGAAGTCTGCCAACGAGGTCTACATCAAGGGCCTCAAGAATGACGTGGCCATGGTCAAGAAGGAGTTGGAGGCCATCGTCGCAGAGGCCGCCGAGGACACCGCGGCCGGCGGCTACCAGACCACCATCGAGGTGCCCACGTTCGTGTTGCCTCGGTTGATTGGCAAGGCCGGCGCCAACATGAATGCGCTCCGCGACACGTTTGGCGTGCAGTTCATCATCAACGACGACGCCAAGGCCTCCGAGACCACCGACAAGTCGCTCAAGTCCAGCGTGACCATCCAGGGAATCCGCCGAAACGCCGAGGGCGCCAAGGAGTCTCTTCTTGCGCTGGCCAAGAAGCTTGCCGACTACACGGTGGTGCGCATGCGCATCGAGAGCCAGTACCACCGCCGCATCGCCGGCCCACAGTTCACCTACATCAACCGGTTGCAGGACCGGTACAACGTGAAGATCCGGTTCCCCGACGAGTCGCAGTCCGACCACGGCGACGCGTCCAGCAACGAGAACGAGGTGACGATCCGCGGACCGTCCAAGGGCGTTGCCCGCGCCGAAGAAGAGTTGAAGCAGTTGTACAAGTACGAGCAGGAGAACGGGCTCAAACAGACGGTGCAGATCCCCATCAAGGCCATTGCCTTGGTGGCGGGCAAGGAGAATGCCAACATTAAAGACATTGCCGCGTCGACCGGAATCGACTACCGGTTCGTCGGCGACCGCAAGGCCAGAGAGGATGCCGGGGTCGTGCAGGTGGAGTTGATTGGCTCCCGCGCTGCCTTGAAGGAGGCGGCCCAGAAGATCCAGACCATCGTGGACGAGATCGAGAACCACGTGAGAGAGACGCTCGAGGTCAAGCCCGAGTACATGCGTGATTTGATTGGCCCTGGCGGCTCGGTGATGCGGGCCATGAAGACCAAGGCCGGCGCCGACGGCTTGGGCCGCAGGCAATACAACCGCTTGATGGACATGCCGGACGAAGGCGCCGAGACCCTGGAGATTGTTTTCGAGGGACACCGGGACATTGTCAAGAGTTTGATGGAGCAGGTGCAGGCCATGGTGGCCGAGAAGGAGGCCGTCATCGAGGCCAAGTACGACTTGGCCAAGGAGAAGCACCGCTTGCTCATTGGACCCGGAGGCAGCGTGCGCAGCGCATTGCAAGACGAGTTTAACGTGCGGATCCAGATCCCCAAGCAAAACAGCAAGGACACCGTCATCACGGTGATTGGATTGCCGGAAAAGGTCAAGGCGGCACAGGCCAAGTTCGACGAGCTCACCAAAGACGACTGGAACGAGTGCGTGGAAATCCCCGAGGAGTGCTTTGCCACGGTGACTAGGCGTGGTGCGCTCTTCAAGACATTACGCTCGGACTTGAACGTCGAGGTCAAGCACGGCGACCGCATGTCGCGTGCGCTCAAGTTGAACAAGGCGGCCTTCCCTGCGCCACCCGCTGGCGAAGCCGGAGAGGAGACGGAGGCCAAGTTTGGATTCGTCACGCGGGATGCCGAGAACTCCACCAGTGGACAGACTATTCCATGCCGGTTGGTGGGAAGCGCCGAGGCCACGGCTAAGGCGGCCAAGGTGCTTGAGGAGCAGTTGCGCTTGGCTCAGGCCGCCACCACCGAAGGCTGGGCTTACTTCCGCGACGCCAGCGTGTTTCCCAAGATCGTGGGAGCGTTTGGCAGCAAGATCCAGCGGATGAGGGAGGAGACGGGCGCGTTCATCACGGTGCCCCGCGCGGACGAGAAGTTGAGCCACTACATTTACTTGAGAGGCAGCAAAGAGAGCTTGGCCAAGGCTGAGGCCCGGTTGAGAAACGTTTAAACTACGGTTACTACGTGTACATAAATAGATAGACACCGCCCCGACAGGATGCGTAGAAGAGGGATGAGGATGTAGAAGAGGGATGAGGATGTAGAAGAGTGATGAAGCTTTGGCGGCAAATTCCCAAGATGCAGCATGAAGCGACCGTAACTGCACTCTAAACGCACGCCAAAGAAGATGACTATGATTGCAGAGGTGAGTCACGTGGAATGAGACAAGTGTGGAAGACCGCGAAACAAGCAAAAAAAAAAAAAGAAAGAAGACAAAAGAAATGTGGCTGAGATCAGCAGACAAAAATGGCAAGCACACAGGCACAGCAGAGTAAGATGTCACGTGCAAAGTGCAACGGGCTTGGCGTTGCGCAACGCCTTGCGCAAGCCAAGAAAGAGGGAGTGGGAGGAGCAGGGCACGGAGGAGAGGCGGGGCGGGCCGGGGCGAGACGGGGCGGAAACGGGCCGGAAAACAGGGGCAGCAAGGGCGGCGGCAGAAGCCAGGGCGGCACGTGCGGCCGAGAGTAAAACGCCTTTGCAAGCGAGACACAACGCCGTTTCGCGCACCGCGCAGCGCGGCATGTAGGCCCATCGCGGCGGGCGGATATGCAGCAGGCGCAGCGAGAGGGCGAACGAACCCAGGCAAAGACGGCGCGTGTCCAGGAACCATGCACAGGGAAGATCCACAGCAGGCCTTTGGGCGCAGGTGTGGCCGGCCCGCATCTCGCTCGCGGGCGCTTTCGCAGCCGTCCAGGCGCCTCTTATATAGGGCCCGCAGGCCGCCGATGCGCACCGTTCAGGTTTTTCCTTCTGCACCACCATGTCGCATTTGGAAGAGAAGAAGTCCGACACGTCGGAAAACTTCCACAACCCCTCGGATGACTTTGAAACCAACGCCGTGGTCAACATCGACCAGAACAAAAAAGACATTGGCGTGGTGTCGGCGATCTTTCTTGTGACCAACCGCATCATTGGTGCGGGAGTGTTTTCCACCGCCAGCACGATCTTGACGCTTTCCGGGTCCGTGGGCACGTCGTTGATCTTGTGGGTCGTGGGGTCCCTCATTGCCTTCACCGGCCTCTTGACGTACATGGAGTTGGGGCTGGCCATCCCCAAGAACGGAGGCGAGAAAAACTACCTCGAGTACATCTACACCAAGCCCAAGTTCTTCGTCACGGCCATGTACGCGCTGTACGTGTTCTTTTTGGGGTGGGCGGCCGGCAACAGTATCGTGACGGGCGAGTTCTTGCTCACGGCGGCCGGCGTGGACGCCACGCAGTGGAACACGCGAGGCATTGGCGTGGGAGTGATCACGTTTGCGTTTTTGATCAACGGGCTCCACGTCAAGTCGGGCCTTTTCTTGGCCAACCTCTTGGGCGTGTTCAAGGTGGTGATCATCTTGTTCATCTCGGTGACCGGGTGGGTGGCGCTTGGCGGCGGCATCAAAAGCAACAACTTCCAGAGCCCGGGCAACTTCACCGACGCCTTCCACGGCACGTCGCCCACCGGCTTCGGCGTGGTCAACGCCTTGTACAACATCATCTGGTCGTACGTGGGGTACTCCAACGCCAACTACGCGTTGGGCGAGTGCAAGAACCCGGTGCGGGTGTTGAAGTTGGCGGCGCCCACGGCGTTGTGCATCATCACGGTGCTCTATCTCTTGGTGAACGTGGCGTACTTTGCCGTGGTGCCTGCGGACGAGATCCGCAACTCGGGGCGGACCGTGGTGGGTCCGTTCTTCCGGTATGCGTTTGGCGAGCGGGCCGAAAAGGCGTCCTCGGTGATTGTGGCCTTGTCCACGTTGGGCAATGTGTTGTCGGTGATCTTCTCGCAGGGCCGCATCATCCAGCTGTTGGGCCGGGAGGGCAGTCTTCCGTTCCTGCGCTTTTTCTCGACCTCCAAGCCGTTCAACTCGCCGTTTGTGGGGTTGTTCCAGCACTGGCTCATCTGTGTCATCACCATTCTCGCGCCTCCGCCCGGCGACGCCTACAACTTCGTGTTGAACTTGATCTCCTACCCTTTGAACGTGGTCAACACCTTTGTGGGCTTGGGGCTCCTTTACTTGAAGTGGTCTGCCTACCGGGGGCAGCGCACCTGGACGCCGCCCATCAGCACGCCTTTCTACGTCGTGGCCTTCTTCACCTTGTCGTCCGTGTACTTGATTGTGGCGCCCTACATCCCGCCCTCCCACGGTCAGTCCGTGTACGAGAGCTTGCCCTACTGGATCCACCCGGTGGTGACGTGGGGCATTTTCCTTGTGGGCGCCATTTACTGGGCTTTGTGGACCAAAGTCCTTCCTCGCGTGGGCGGCTACTCGCTTGTGACCAAGGAGGTCATGGGAAGCGACGGCTTTTGGAAGAACAAGTTTTTCAAGGTTCCCAACGGCGTCGACCCGGACAGGTTCACCGAGGAGGCCATCAACGAAGACGCCGTGGCTCTGGTTTCCCGCGTCGACTAGGGAAGGTATAGGTAATAGAAACAATTGTGAACGTGTGTGTGGTGTAGAATCTGATGGTGCTTATAAAGTGATGGAAGAAGAGTTTGAGACTGGTGACAAGGGTTGTCAATGAGAGAATAAACGAGTGGGTTGTAATGGGAGTAGTTGTGATGAGATGGTTGTAATGGGAATAGTTTTGATGAGAGCAGTTTTGATGAGAGCAGTTTTGATGAGAGCAGTTTTGATGAGAGCAGTTTTGATGAGATGGCTGTAATGGGAATAGTTGTGATGAGATGGTTGTAATGAGAGCAGTTTTGATGAGAGCAGTTGTAATGAAAATTAAAACCTTACATTTAGTCAAGAGAAATACTACAAATAAGTATCTACACCATCAATAAAGTATACCTCTTCTTTTCGACTCAATGGGTATCAATTATTTTAGTAATAATAAGCTTACTTGGATTGTAATTCCCCTTAACAAGATATTCATACTCAAACAAGATTCATGTAAAACATATTTGTCGACATTAAGTGCTATTAAGTAGAATGTAGTCTTTGAAATTACAAGTTTCGATAGAACTGGTTATCTACACATCTTATCAAATAAAGTGTTATGTTTGTCGATTTATATTTCAAGAAATGAATATTCGTTTGAAAATATGGCAGAAGGAGAGTCAATCAAACAATATATTTTTAAAGGAGTGTAGAGGGAAAACCTGCTCATCGACATCAATTCTGGGACGTGGGGTGAGATTACTATACGTTCTTGATGAGAATGGCTGTAATGAGAATGGCTGTAATGAGAATGGCTGTAATGAGAAAGGTTGTGATAAGAAAGGTTGTGATCAGAAAGGTTAAATGAGAATGGGGTGAAATAGAATGATTGTAATTTGAAATATGAATGACTGTGATTAGAAAGAAAGGTCTTGCTAAGAATTACTATATGATTATAGAAGATGGGTAATGAGAATGGTCAGAAGGAGAATAATAGAATAATAGAATGATTATTGATCGCTAATTGCACTGGATAAATGTGAACCAATTTAAAGTGTGTTATATGTAAAAATATTGATCGATTATGTAAAGAAATTTCCAGTGAACTTGGATTAAATCAGTCAACCGAAGCTGAATGAAACTCGTGAATTGAGTTGAGTTAGGCGCACAATTAAATGAAAAGTATTCTTGAATTCTAAAAATTGGTGAATTTGACGAATAAAAGATGGCGAACTTGAAACAAAAGGATGGTAATAGTGAAACAAAAGAATGGTGAATTTGATAAATATAAAGATGGTGAACTCGAATAATTAAAAGATGTTGACTTGGTCACTTAGAGAATTGAATTATGAAAAAGCTGGTGATACAGTGTTCAAAAGATGATTGCTTGTGATGAAAAAGAGATAGAGAGTCGTCGAAGAGGCTGGAATCTGCTATTAAAGACTGATTAATAGAGTCTCACAATAAACTAAGGTAAGACTAAAAGAAGAATAGATAAAAATAAAAGATTCTATCAAATACACACATGCTGTCATGCTTTAACGACCAGGTTGATTGAATTGGCCTGAATGAAACGGAAGAGTAACGATAGATTGATTTTGGGTTATATGAGCGAAGATTCGACCCACGCTGCTTCAAGATCAAAAAAAGAAAGTCAAAGAGAATGGCCAGTATTATCAAAACCACCAAGCAAAGATAAACCGAGGCTCCAAAAGATCTAGAGTTTTATAGCTATCCACATAAAAAAGAAAATCGGCTAGGAGAAACGACTTCAGATCTGAATTATCACATACCAAAAATATAGAAAGGAATTGGACACCTTCTAATATTCTAGCATCAGCGACATAAATACTGAATACTTTTATTTTGGCTAATGGCAATATTTTTAGATCTAGCCTGTATTTATTATCTTGTGCTAACATGTCAATTCTTAAAACTCATAAAGATAGGCATAAAACAAAATGTGATCTTTAAAAGCATTAAAATTGATTTTCTGCTTTGAAAGTGGCCATAATTTTAGGACCATTTCATTTTTGTTAGTTCTAAAATAAATGAATCTGAAGCTTTTAGTAATGCATTTTTTTCGAATTGACCAAAATGTAGCCCTGTAGGTTTTGTTCTTTCATCATGTTTTCCTCCGTTCTGTACTGTAGTTGATATTTCATGTGGTGTAAACCAATATTTTTTTCAAAGGGGTTTATTCTAAAATATGTAAAGACGTCTCTTAAGGTGTCTATTTCAAAGGTGTCTGTTGTAAAGATGCTTACTTAAAGATGTCGCACTGATTTGAAGATACATCACTATGATAGTAACGAGATTGATCTGAAGAATAAAAGACTTTGGCACTAGATTTAGAAGCAGTAACGGGGACTAATTGCGTGTAACATTTCTGGCAGAGTGACCAGTAAACAAGAAATGGTGGATCAACACGAAGCAATTCAAACCGCCTGCACTTGAGGATTGCAGCCGCCTTTATATGCAGGACACAGTTTCATCGTTCATTCACTACTCAGATAGTTTGGCGAACACGAGTATAACAGCAAAGGAGCTGGCCCAAGAGCCAGTTAGTAGTGAAAAGCCTCTTCGCCTGCTGAACTCTCCGGCCAGAGGCGTGCCATTGGATAGCCCCGATGGGGGCCAAACACCCGTACACCCGACATTGTGACCACGGCGCCAATCGTGGCGGTGTGCTCGCCCAGCCTTTCCCGCACGCCATCGGGCCTCGTACCACCCACTACCGGTCGCGCCTCTACGCCGGTCACCCAGCACCGGACACCAGAAAGGCAGAAGAGAGGCTGTATCCTGCACACAAGCCAGAAAAACCTCGAGAACAAAATCCCATCCACTCCCAACCCTTCCACCACATTCTGCTGCCATGCCCGTCAAAGCCATCTTGAAACCCACACTTGCCCGCAACGGCGTAGGCGCTTTTGTCAAGCCGTGTTTCAGGGTAACCCTCGGATTCTGCAACTGGGGCGGCTCGTCACAAGGAGTCCGGGATCTTTTGAGTCTCAAGGCCCCCGTGTTTCACAAACTCACCTCGTCCAACAAAGACACGGTGTTCGAAATCCAAAAGCGCAACGGGCACCCGACTTTCACGTTCCACTACAACAGCGGCGCAAACAAGGCCGTGGATGTGCGCAATTTGAGTGCTTCGGAGGTGGTTCGGACTCTTCAGGAGCACCTCAAGCAGGCCGGAAACGCCCCTTTCAAGTACAACCACAAGGTGATGTCGAACAACGAGTCTGTGAGAGGAATCTGGTCGCCGTTTGCGGCTGCCAAGGCAGACAGACACAGGATTTAGGAGATAGGAGATGGGAGAGAGGAGATGGAATATAGGAGAATCTAGGGATATACCTAGGAGAATCTAGCGATATCCAGGAGAAGACAAGAGAGTCAGAGAGTCTGGGAGAAGATAGAACCTGGGATGGAGGCTAAGGAGACAGAATCTAGGAGGGTCTAGGAGAAGAACAGAGAATCTATGAGAGTTTAGAAGAAGAACAGAGAATCCATGAGAGCTTAGAAGAAGAACAAAGAATCCATGAGAGTTTAGAAGAAGAACAGAGAATCCATGAGAGCTTAGAAGAAGAACAAAGAATCCATGAGAGCTCAGAAGAAGAAACGAGAATCTAGGAGAATCTGGGGATTGATCAAGGAGGATCCAGGAGACAGAGACATGGAGGCAGAAACAATGGGATCCAAAAAGTCAGAATCAAGGACGATAGGCGACGATGGGCGAATCTAGGATACGCAATGAGAAGTTCTGGGAGTCTAGAAAACAGAATCTAGGAGAAAAGAATTAGGAGAAGAGAATTAGGAGAAAAGAATTAGGAGAAACGAATTAGGAGAAGAGAATCTAGGAGAAGAGAGTCTAGGAGAAGAGAGTCTAGGAAAGAGGGAGAAGTTGGTCAGAAATCATGACAAGAGAAATACTAGTTGTTGATTCGAAACGGCCGTTTCTATTTACGTCACAATCGGCCCCCATGTCGCTACTATGTCGCCTGGTTCCCGCCAAACTTATGAAAACCTGTGATTGAGCATAAAGACCACCAATGAACCACCACTCCCAGCACAAAGCCTCCCCTTTTCCAGCCCGCATTGTATATAGAACATCACGAATTCAAGCACACACCCCCAAGACTTTATAGGGAAAAGACCATACACCAACACTAAGCCCTACACCGAAAGTACGATATAAGACCCGTACACCAAAACTAGTAATTTAATAATCCTGACCGATTGTGTACAGCCACGAGTTTTTAATTCTCTTTCTTTTTATCTTTATTGCTTTGTAAAACTTTCAATTGTTCTACAAATCCATCTAAATTTTTACATCTTTCAGTTTTGCATGTCTATTATTTCTGATGAATTTGGATTAAAATATGCTAATTACGCCTTAATTATGTCTGAATTAAAATTGTGATCTAAAGTATGCTTCATAATATTCTAAAAATTGTCATAATCTTTTAGAATATCTAATATCAATCCATCAGCCTAATCTTACCTTTAAATCCACTATTTTTAGCAAAAGTAGTTGAACTATTTCTGTCTCTACTCCAAGCAACAGTGCTACATCGTATCTTACATGCAATCACATTTCTCTTTTTTGGTTGATTTCTTCACCTAAATCTAATTCCTTGATTTTTTTTTTTTTTTTCAAGATTTCATCAACGAGTGAATTCCTGTACTCTTTCACTATTATATTTGGCGATGACATAAATATTGGCAGCAAGTTACAAGTAAAGGTGAGTTGTAAGGCTTAAAGCTGATGAAAGAGGAGACAAAGACCCGTACACCAAGACCCGTGACCCGCGCCCGCACAAGAGATAAGGATAAGAGCCGCCCATCACCTTAGTCAAAGCACATGCGGTAACACGTGACACGAGCAGAACGTGTCCGTTACCGAGACGTGGCAGTGACGAGGACGGCACGTGACCGGCACACCCGCCTAATCTCCGCTCCAGCGCCCGCTTTCGACCCCAGCATGCGACGCTATTTATCTGTCAGACGCGGGGCAGCGCCGCGTGCAGCATCGCTCGTTTTGCGCTGCCATTTTCAGACGGTTGCGCGCGCGCCGCATCCCAAAACCGCAGGAAACCGCGACAAATACCCCGTTTCGCCGATCTCTCGCTCTTCCCTCCCTCGTTTCTGCGCACCGTCTCCTTGTCTTGCCGTTCCGGGCTCCTCGCCCCTGGTCGTCTTATTGAGCAAGACTCATGCCTGAAATTTTTTTCACAGCACTTACCCTTTCTTATTTTGGCTCCGGAAACCTTATCCGTCTTAGTGTTCGGTGACCATGAACTACAAAGCTTACCAGCAAGTTTTGGACTTTGCACCCGCCAAGGCGGCGCCCGCTCGAAAAACTTCCTTACATCCCGGCCGCCCCTGTGCCCCCAAAAGAAGAACCAGGACGGGCTGTTTGACCTGCCGCCAGCGCAAAAAGAAGTGTGACGAGGACGTCCAGGGCGGCAAATGCCAGGCATGTATCCGCAACTTCCTCGACTGCCTGTGGGCCGGTGCCGACTCGGCAGTTGCGGCCGCCAAAGCCCCTGAGTCAAAACCCGCCACGGTTTCCTCCAGCACGCCCCCCAACGGGCCTGTCGAGTTGGATTGCAAGCTTCCGCCAATTTTGCTGTTGTCGCCGCGCCTCTCGGGGGAGCCCGTGCGGCAGCCGGCCCAGCTGCTGCCCTTGGGCGCCAAGCCCCGCCAGGGCGCCAGCGCATATCCATCGCCCGTGGCTTCGCCACGGTTCGGCGCCACAGAGAGCCCCTCCGCCATGAACACCATTACGCTACCGCCCATCAAGATGATGGTGGGCAAGCCCTTGAAGGCCAAACCATTTGGCCGCGCTGAGCGCAGAGCGCTCCCCAAGCCCATGGCCAAGTTCGTTGTCACCTCCTTCGACAATGACCGCTCCTTGCTTCAGATCAAGTAGCTTGCCAGCTTTGAGCCTAAAAGGAATTTCATCTTAATCTCGGCGGTTAGTGCTAGCGGGACTAGTGCGGCCAAACGGGGCGTCACGCATTTATACCTTCTTTTTCTTTTGCGCCCACCAGGCCACCTCGAAGGTGGTGCAAGTGTCTGGACAGCAGAGGCTTGACTGATGCTGCACATTCATGTATTAATAGAGTCTGTCAATAGATATCCCAGGATAATACGCTCTTGCCTGTACACAGGATCGTAAACTCACATGACCACACATGACAGCTGACTGATGCTATCACCCAGCTGGGCATCTGACAACTGACTGATGCTATCACCTAGCTGGGCATCTGACGGCACATGACCCAGGCACATGACTTCATCACCTGACTTTTGCACTCACACACCCAAGCCACAACGAGGGACGGCACGTGCTGCGCCGCGCCACAGCCAGAGATCACTCGGCTGGGGCAAGAAGCAAATGGACGTGCATGGGCCCCCTTTCATCAGCCCACCGCGTCTGACAAATCAGGCGAGATTTCCGCTTATTTCCGAAGCCGGAAACTGCTCCCCTTTCTCGGCTGTGGTGCTGCACGTGTTTGGAACTGTGGCTCGCTTAGGAACCTCAGCGTGCGTTGCCGATGACAAATTAGCGTGTGGGGCATGCAGGAACCAAGCGGTTTTCGCAGCTATAGAAAATTGTGGCTCCCGGATTTGCAAAGATAACGCAATTCGTGGCTTGCTTCCGATCAGGGTATATAATGGAAGAGGACTCCCACCCAGTAGCACTGTAATCAAGTTCATAGGAAACAACCACAAGTGGCGACCACAACTTTACTAGTCAACCCAACTTTACTAGTCAACCAAAATTCACTAGTCAACCAAACTTCACTAGTCAACCCAAGTTCACTAGTCAACCAAACTTCACAAGTTGCCCAGGAATCCGGTATTCCTAGCCCCAACTAAGCACAGTACAACAAATATCATGGCCGACATTGCAACCCCACAGTCGGGCGACTTCGACACCCACTTCAACAAGGAAACCGACCAAGTGATCGGGGACGGGATCCTCACAGTCAGCGAATTGAACCGGCTGAAGGCGGAGTTCCCCGAGTTCTTGCCAACGTGGAACCCCAACGAAAAATACCAGCCATTGAAGTACTTCAAGCACGAGGACCCCGGAAACCGGGCCGACCCCGGCTTGCCCCACTTGTTCCCGCAGGGCGGCGACCACAAGCAAAAACGAGTGACCCCCAAGTTGGGCACGGAGGTGCACGGCGTGCAGCTTTCCCAATTGGACGACAAGGGAAAGGACGAGTTGGCGCTCTTTGTGGCGCAGCGTGGCGTGGTTATTTTCCGGGACCAGGACTTTGCCAGCCACGGGCCGCAGTTTGCCGTTGACTTTGGCAGCCACTTTGGCCGGCTCCACATCCACCCGACCTCCGGCACGCCCTTGAACCACCCGGAGTTGCACATCACATACAGAAGGGCGGACCCCAACGAGTTTGAGCGGGTGTTTTCCCAAAGAACCAACGCCATTCTGTGGCACTCGGACGTTTCGTACGAGCTCCAGCCCCCGGGAACCACTTTCTTCTCGGTGCTCGAGGGCCCCGACTCCGGCGGAGACACCATTTTTGCCGACACAGAGGAGGCGTACAACCGGTTGTCGCCAGAGTTCCAAAAGAGATTGAGCGGCTTGACCGTGTTGCACACGTCCGACGAGCAGGCCGCCAACTCACGTGGCCAGGGCGGCATTGAGCGCAGAAAGCCGGTGTCCAATGTCCACCCCTTGATCAGAACGCACCCCGTGACCGGCCGCAAAAACATCTTTTTGAACAAGCCCTTTGCGCGCCGGATCGTCGAGTTGAAGCAGGAGGAGTCCGACTACTTGTTGAACTTTTTGTACAACCACATTGAGCAGTCCCACGACTTGCAGTTGCGTGCTTCGTGGGAGCCCAAGTCGGTGGTGGTGTGGGACAACAGAAGAGTGGTGCATTCTGCGGTGATCGACTGGGACTCTGCCGTCTCAAGACACGCTTTCCGGATCACTCCTCAGGCCGAGAGGCCGGTGGAGAATTTGGAAGATGTGGAGAAGGCCCAGGCGGACGTGGGCGACGTGTTGGAGGCGTTCAAGAAGTTGTAGTAGGGCGCGGGAAACGGAGGTGATACACACCTGAAACAGACATGAAGCGTGACATTTATGAAACACATCAAACAGGGCGGTTTCATGCATGGTTTGTGTTCGCGGAGAGGATGTAATATATGATTGATTATGGGATTTTGAACATAGTGTAGTTTTCCGGGAATTGAGAGGAGAATTGAAAAATTGAAGAATGGAAGAATTGAAGTATTGAAGAATTGAAGAATTGAAGAATTGAAGAATTGAAGAATTGAAGAATTGAAGAATTGAAGAATTGGAGAATTGAAGGGTTGAAGGATTGAAGAATTGAAGAATCGAAGAATTGAAGAATTGAAGAATTGAAGAATTGAAGAATTGAAGAATTGAAGAATTGAAGAATTGAAGAATGGAAGAATTGAAGAATTGAAGAATTGAAGAATTGAAGAATTGAAGAATTGAAGAATTGATGAAGAATCAAGAATCGAAGAGGAACTTAATAAAACATATCAAGGAAATAGAGAAGAATGATAGAAAGAATTAAGAATTAAAGAACCTAATAAAACAAATGAAGAAAATAGAAAAGAATGAAGAAAGGAATAAAGAGAGAATTGAAGAGAAGAAAGGAAAAATCAATGAAAACGATTGAAAAAACCACTTCTCCAGATTCCAGACGAGTCAAAAAACTAAACGTTGTTCGAAAGCCAAAGATTCATCACTGTCATCTCAGCCAAACGGATCTTCTTTTTTCTTTTTCTATCCTTTGTTTTCCTACTTTCAAGCCTTGGGTGTCAATTCTTGCTTTTACAGATTCTGCTGTTGCCTGATTCAAAACAGAACCTACTATGATTGAAATTACTCAATCAGGTTAATAGTCCCTCCTTGTTCATGCATATTCAGGTTAATCATTTGTGACCAAAATGGAATACCCTTTTTAGAAAAAGAACCAAAACACCACAACCGAATATTACCCGAAAGCACGACATTCCAATCAAAGCCCCAGCAACGCGCGGGAGCTGTGGCAGTGCACGTGACCCGATCATCTCAGCGGTTGTGGCTGCAAACACGACATGCAGCCACACTCCAGCTGTGCTTGATATAAAACGCCACATTCCTTGATTTCCGCCACTCCAGACCATCCAGGCCATACAATGCCAACTCAAGAAAAGACTCAAGCAACTCAAGCATCTCAACCTGCTCTCAACCAAAAGTTCGACCGGGTGACTCAGGCACAGTACGACATTCACTTCCACAAGGACACCGATGAGGTGGATACAGACGGCGTGTTCGTGATCAACCGGGTGGCAGCAAATATGCTTCAGCACCCGGAATACGCTCCTTCGTGGGACCCTACCCAGAAGTACGAGCCATTGCAGCCGTTTGACTTCGAGGAACCCGGGGCCCGGGCAGACCCCTCGTTGGCCAAGCTCCGTGCCGGCGGGCAGGCCACGTGGCAGGCCATCACGCCCAAGTTTGGCACAGAGATCTCCGGGTTGCAACTCTCCGACTTGGACGCGCTGGGAAAAGACCAGTTGGCTTTGTTGGTGGCCCAACGCGGAGTGGTGGTTTTTCGCAACCAGGACTGGGCCCGGCGGGGACCCCAGTACATCACCGACTACGGCCGCCATTTTGGCCGCCTCCACATCCATCCAACGTCCGGGGCCCCCAAGGGCTTTCCCGAGCTCCACGTCACGTTCCGCAGACCCGACCGCCTAGATTTGGAGCGCACCTTTGCCCAGACCACCAACTACGTGCGCTGGCACTCCGACACCCTGTATGAGCTCCAACCTCCCGGAACGACCTTTTTTGCCGTGTTGCAGGGCCCCGATTCCGGCGGCGACACCATCTTTGCTGACACTGTCGAGGCGTACAACCGGCTCTCGCCCGAGTTCCAGAGCCGCTTGGAGGGCTTGCACGTGTTGCATTCCTCAGTGAGCCAGGCCTCAAACTCTGTGGCCCAGGGCGGGATTCAAAGAAGAGCGCCAACCGAGCACATCCATCCGTTGGTTCGCGTGCACCCAGCCACCGGCGAAAAGGCCTTGTATGTCAACCGGGGCTTTGCCCGCAGAATCGTCGAGTTGAAGCAAGAGGAGTCCGACGCATTGCTCAATTTCATTTACAGGCACATTGAGAGTGCTCACGACTTGCAATTGCGGGCCAGCTGGGAGCCTGACACGGTGGTGGTCTGGGACAACAGACGCACCGTCCATTCTGCTATTGTCGATTGGGATGCTCCGGTGGTGAGACATGCCGTGAGAGTAAGTCCACAGGCAGAACGGCCCGTGTAAGCTACTTTCTTCAGGCGCGTAAACTACTTCTTCAGGGAACGCCCGTGTAACTTACTTTCTTCAGGGAACGCCCGTGTGACCTACTTTCTTCAGGAAACGCCCGTGTAACCTACTTTCTCCAGGAAACGGGGATGCGGGCGGACCGATTCCTCCATCTTTCAATCAAAATCTTTGAGCTATTTCGCTATTAAAACAAAAAGGCAATCACGCATGGTCTAACAAATAGTTCGTAGCAGCGTCAACGTCCCCGTTTTCCTTCTCCAACGCGTTGATCACGGCCGACTTCTCGAAGCCCATGGCAACTAATTCTTGCACTGCCAACTCATTGCCGGTGTCTTCGGGAGCCTGTTGTGCCGGGGCTGCGGATGCCTCGTTTCCAAATCCAGCGAACAATTGCTCCCACTCGTCAGTCTCCGGTTGATCGGTTTGCGGAGCCGCCTGACTAAAGTCTGGCGCGGCGCTGTGATTGTAGTCATGCTCCAAATCGGCACCAGTGAAGTGATTGTCCATGGACAAGTCCTGTTCCTCAAAGTCGTCCCCCTTGTCATCTTCAGCCAACTTCAAGTCATCGAACTCGTCACCAAAGAAGTCGTCTTTGGCTCCTTGGTCCTCTGCCACTGCAGGTTTGAGGTCATCGAACTCAGACTCCATTTCATCTCCTTGAACAGCAGGCGCGGACAGTCCGGCAAAATTGTCGACGGCGTCGTCGAATTCCTCATTGCCTGCACCGTCGGCGTCAGATTCTGAGGAGCTCTCATCAAAATCGAGTTCTTGCGGTGAGGGGAATTCCTCAGTGCTCTGCGAGGGTGCTTCAAGAGTTTCACGGGGCGCTTGTGTTCTTGGAGTGTGACTGGCGCCATGATGGACACCCCTAGCATCCTCTGTGTTCACAATCTCGAACAGTCCAACGCCCGAAGAGCCTCTTTCTCCCTCGCTCGAGCCGTCATATTGGTTGTACGCATGTCCCTGAGACTCAATGTTCTTAGTACCCATGGAATCGTCAACCATGCCCTCACGATCGCTCACTTCTTCAACATTGTCATCCCTGACAGACAAAGATGGATTGTTCTGCACACTGGAGGTCAAGGAATCTGTCCTTTGAACACCAACCAATCCTCCCGGAATGTTGGCCATGCCGCCAACAAGACCACCCTGCGATGGCTGGAATCTGTAATCAGAAGCTTCTGGAGAGGTGACGGGCGTGACTCCCGACTCGCCTGTTTCTGTAGGTTTGAATGACCCAGTCACGTCGGACAACGTGGACCCACGCTTTGTGCTTGCATAGTCGGTTTCATCTCTTGCATTGTAGCCGAAGCCCGAAGAGATGTCGGGAAACCGATTCTGCAAGTTTCTCATATTCTCTTCATCTAAACCATCGACTTTTTCATCGAAGACATGGCTAGGTGGCTCGACATTCTTGGAAGTGTCTTCCACACCAGTCATGCCAGCCGAATACTCATTTGCAAAACCGTCAACAGCAACACTAGGCTCTCCAGAGACTGGTAAATTGGTCTCCTGATGGCTGGGGTCCATTTCATTAGCACCTTTGCTGACCTCTGAGAATTTTTCATTCGGAACAACCTCGTTGGCCGCTGGTGTCTCCGAGGAATTAGATTCCTGGTAAATTGGGGGTTCTGTGGATTCGGGAATTTCCTTTGAGGACTCTTGCTCATGAGCATCCTCGGCTTTGGTCAACATAGAAGCACCAAGACCAGTTGCGACTGCTCCACCGACACCAGCCGCTACCAATTTGCTGACATTCTCGTGCTTTTCAGTGAGTTCCTTGTGCTGGGCATCATGCGATTGCAACTCCCTCAGTGACTTTTCGTGGTCTTCGAGCATTTTGGCATGTTGGTTTTCAGCATCTTTGATTTTGTTCCTCAATTCGTCCAATTTGACAAGGGAGACATGCACCTGGGACTGCTTCACATTGACCTCATTCGAGATTCTAGTGACGTCAACGGTTTTCGATTCCAACTCCTTCTCTAACTCTGCGTTCTCGGCATTCAAATTTCCCAATTTTTCTCTCAAGGATGAGTTGATTTTTTGGTGCTCCTCAACCTGCAATTGCTTCTCGTTGAGCTCATTGGTCACGTTGTTGAACTTTGCCTCGGCGATGGAGGCCTCAGACCTCAAAGCTTCAGTTTCCTCTTTGGCATTGCCTAGGGTCAACTCGACTTGCTCGACCTGTTTGACTTCGTTTGCGTAGGAAGCTCTCAACAGCTTCAATTTGGTGTTGATTTCCTCCTTGACCGCCAAGATCCGGGTCAATTCCTGCTCGGCGCGTAATTTCTTCTCATGTAAAGCAGACGTCTGGGTCGACAAGGACTTGATTTGATTAGAAAAGTTGGCAATGTCAGAGGTTGCTTCCGAGAGTTTACCTGAAACTTCAGAGTCAGCTAACAAGTCACTGTTTTCCTGGATGGGTGCGGTTGAAGAGACGGAGCGCAGCTCTTGAGGGGCAGGGCTAATTGTCAGATGCTGTGCAAGGGGCAGCGACGCAGTGACACTGCTTCTGCTTCTTGGAGGCACGGGCACACTCCTTAAAGCTTCGTAGTCCACGTTTGGTTTGGGGGCGCGGGTCTCGGATGGTTGAGGAGCGGCAGCAGCAGGAGCCGGGGAAGCTTCCCTGTTGACAGGAGCCGCCTCGCTTGCAGGACTCTTGGGCACGTCGTCGCCAATCAAGTCCGCCTCTGTTTTTGTGGCGGATGGCAGCTTTTGGTTGAGCAAACTCTGGCCGAAACTCGAGGTTGGCCTGAACGAGGAGGTGAGCAGCCTGCCCAGGGGAGGCTCCCTTGCCTGGGACAAGTCGCTGCTACTCTGCCTTTGTTGCAACACCGGCTTCTGAGGAGCAGAAGGGGGTTCAGCGGACGAGCCAAAGATGTCTACCAAATCGTCCAAAGACGACTTCTGAGCCGAGGGAGCCTGGGGCCTCTGAGGCGCAGCGGCCTGAACAGGCTGAGTTGACAGAGGAGGCTGGGCAGGCTGGGCAGGCTGGGCCGCTTGGTTAGCCAGCGCCAAAGGAGCGGCGGCAGCAGCGTCGTCACGAGAAAGCGAGTCTATCAAGTCCTGGGGGACGATGTTGGGCAACAGAAGCCCCGAGCGCTTGCGGTTGATTAAGAACAAGGCAATGGCGAATTCAGTTTTGCCAAACAAGCCGGTGTTCTGGATGTCGGACAAGTCCCAGATGACGGCAAGATCCTGCTGGTTCAAGCGCGAGGTCATAAGGAAGGAGGCCACCTGGTCCGAGGACAAGACACCGGAGCGGTTTTTGTCCAAGCTGGCAAAAATGGAGTCGTACTGCAGCTTCTGCGTGGCGGACACGGACCAGTCGGAGGCCGGGGCCAGAGCCGAGGGCGGCACCAGCAGAGGCACGGGGCCAGAAGGCGCATGGCGGACCGTCGAGGCCAGGGAGGCCACGGAGGACAGCGAGACCTGGCGCGGGGCCAGAGCGGGGTCGGCCAGCACGGAGCGCACGGACTGCCACACGTGGTCCGGCAAGAACGGCGGCAACTGCTTCAACAGGCCGCTCAACAAGCCCTGGATCAAGTGCATGGCCATGACAAAGGACTGCAAGTTCAAGGCGCCCTCGTTGTTGACGTCGACCAAGGCCCAGATCTGGCCCAACACAAGCGTAGGCAACTTGGCCTTCATAAGAATGTCCTTGGCGGCGTCGGCACCCAAGGGAGCGGCGCTGGAGCCCGTGGTGCGCACGTAGATCTGCGAAAAGCGGTCGAAATCCGCCCGGGAAACGGCGGCGATCGGCTCCTGGGGGTACGTCTGCGCCGTGGCCGTGTTCTGGGGCACAATGGCCGACGGCTGGGACTGCAAGAGCAGGCCGCTGGTGGACTGCGACGTCAAGGCCGGGGCCACGGGCGGCGCCGGCATCTTGGCGAACTTGGGCAAGGGCCCCGGCACCTGTGCAAGCTGTGCGGTCGGGTACTGGCCGGCTTGCGTGTAGCCTATGAGGCGCATGGCGTAGCAGAAGCTGAACTGGGTCAAAAAGCCGAGGTTCTGGGTGTCGGAGAGCTGCCAGATCTCGCCCAAGATGTTGGGCGGCAAGCCGGACTTTTCGAACGTAGCACGGACCTTTTCGCCCGTGACTATGCCGCTTTTCTCCGGGTCCAATGCCCGGAAGAGGTCCGAGTAGAGGGGCTTTTCCTCGGGCGTCAATCCCACCTTGAATGTGGACACGGCTGCGGTTAGTGGGAGCGGGGCGGGGGGCGCGGGCAAAGCGCGTGTGCGGCGGCCGAGAACGGCGGCCGTCGGCGGCACCGGGCCGACTACGTACCTGACGAATTGCTCATGGCAAGTTAGTGGAGGGAGTCGGCCCAGTCTTGCTGTGCGGAAAGGCGGCCGCGCGGGGCCGGCGCACGGGGCGCGCATCACGTGACTCGCGCGCATCCGTGCACCGGGCTGCATCGCACGAAAAAACTCTGTTCGCAGGCCTCCATCTCCCTTACAACCCTTTGCTAATACAATGAACAGAGGCAGAGGCGGATTCAGAGGCGGCCGTGGCGGCAGCCGTGGCGGCTTCCAGGCGCCGCAAGGTCCCCCAGAGTCGGTGCTCGAAATGGGCACCTTCATGCACTCGTGCGAGGGCGACATTGTGTGTCGGCTGATCAACGTCAAGATCCCCTACTTCAACGCGCCCATTTTCTTGGAAAACAAGACGCAGGTGGGCAAGGTCGACGAGATCTTGGGGCCCTTGAACGAGGTGTTCTTCACCATCAAGCCCTCCGAGGGCGTGCAGGCCAAGTCGTTCAAGGACGGCGACAAGTTCTACATTTCCCCCGACAAGTTGCTTCCTCTCGAGCGGTTTTTGCCCAAGCCCAAGGACGTGGGGCCCAAGCCCAAGAGAAAGTCGGCGGGCGGCGCCGGAGGCCGTGGCGGCTTTGGAGGCGCCCGTGGCGGTGCCCGTGGAGGACGTGGCGGTTTTGGTGCTGCGCGCGGTGGCCGCGGAGGTTTCGGCGGCGGCCGCGGCGGCTCCAGGGGCGGATTTGGCGGTGGCCGCGGTGGTTCCCGTGGCGGTTTTGGAGGCCGTGGTGGCGCAAGGGGCGGCCGTGGTGGCCGCTTCTAGACGCACTGCACACAGACCCCGGCGGCTCTCTCGCTCCTGGCCACGCCCGCCTGGCGTTGCCGGCAGCGGTGCTGTTTTGGGGCGTTCGTGTGGCCTTGCGCTTCACTGCATTTTCCGGTTGCTCCCGGGCTCCGGTGTGTTATATAAGACATGAATACACTTTGACTTGACTGTGCTCGACCCGCAGGTGTACGGGTGTCTTCGCTGGGTGCCCTCCACCTACTTCCCATAGTTGGTTACGATTTCGATTAATTTTTTGGTTTATTTGGAGTCTGTTCTTTTGGAGTCTTTTCTTTCGGAATCTCTATTCTTTTGCTGGTTTCTTTATTTCGGGAGTTGATTTTTTGGAGCTTGTTCTGCTTTTTTGGAGTGTGCTCAAGCGCCTGTTTCTGAATCTTTGCTTGGTATTTTTATTTATTTGTGGTAACATCCACTTTGGCGTGAAAATACGAATTCACTCATGTAATGAAATTCAATTAGTTAGAAGAGTTTACTTTTTAGAATAAATTTACTTGTTAAGAGGAATTTACTTACTTAGATAAATTCCTTATTTATTGACTCGGTTTATGGAGATATTTGTGGCTTAATCAGATTGGCTGAATTTGTTTCGAATGGGGCTTATCTTCCTTCGTTTCGCTTCAGTAATTGTCTTGTTTCATTTCCAGTATTCGGCTACTTTCCGTATCCAGAAATTGGCTTTTTTTTAAAATCCATTTTTCAAATCCAGTACATGGCTTGTTTTCAAATCCAGTATTTGGCTTGTTTTCAAATCCACCTTTTGGCTTCTTCATTTTCAGAATCTTGCTAATTCCGCATCTAGGTGCTCTGCCGTTTTTCTTCATTTCTACTTCTCTTTCCCATCTTCGCTAGAGCTAAGGCTATGCTTCGCCAGCAACTATCATCTTGTATGTGCCCCATTCCAACCACACATCCTCAAAGAGTTTGAGAATTTGATTTATTAATGACCCAATGATACAATGATGTTCGACTTGCTCCACTGTCGCTGGTGCTATTTCACTTGGAGGGTTCGTGGGACCGGCGCGGCCCGCGACCGCCGGGGTTCCACTTCGGGCATGGCCATCTGGGCCGGTTGAACCAACCCACATGCTTCGGCTATAGCGTACCGGATTTCTCGGTACCCATAGGGCCGCGTGACAACCTTATTGGCAAGTGAGTTGTTAAACAAAACTCTCGGAAGCGACGCTAGGCGTCCGAGACCCAGCTCTTCGATGATTCGCTTGTAATGCTCAATCAAGCGACTATTCACCTCCGTCGCGTCCTCCCATGTGCCGCCTTGTCGCCTCCCTTTGCTGACGCGCCGGCAGATCTTCTGCATCACTTCATCCACTTTTGTCATGATGATCTCGAACGGCGCTCCGGCATCAACAAGATACTCCACCAAGCCACTGTCCTCGGGCCGCAACCCGTGCGTACTGTCCACAAGAAGAAACGTGCGTCGTAAAACCCGCCGTTGTCGGATATAGTCGAGCACAGCTTGGCCCTGCGTCTCCTCACCGTACCGGCCATACCCGGGGCTATCAACTATGCGCAACCGCTGCCCCAAGTTGTAGCAGTTGAGGCCCTTTGTATAGCCTTCCCGTCGCGACACGTACGCGAGCTCCTCCGACGCCCCGCGTCCAGCCACAAGACTATTGATCATCGTGGACTTGCCGGCGTTGGTGTGCCCCAAGAAAAGCACTTCGGGGAGCGGTGTCAAAAGACTGGGCGCTATGCCAAAGGTGGTTCGGCTGTGCTGCATCGTCTCGTGGTACTGTGTCCGCCGGTACGGCTCCACTCGGGCAAGTTCCGCCTGCCGCTTCTGCTGCAAGGCGTTGTACCGCACGTCTGGAAGCTCCTCGTACAGTCCACACGTCCATTCGTGCACGGCCTTGGGCCCAGAAAACAATGCGTCCGCTGCCGTGAACTGCGCTTGTTTTGCCGCACTGTAGCTCTGATGGCGGAAGTACTCCGTCAAGTCCAGGGGGGTATAGAGAAGCTTGGAGATGCTGCCGCCTGGCCGCGTACTTTCTGGCGAGCGCGTCGTGCGCTGTGGCACCGGGGCTTCGGCCCGTTTCCGAGGCAAGGCTGCGGTCAAGTAGTTGCCCGATGTGTACCGCCTGACGTGTCTCATGAGCTGAGGCGAGTCCAGTGCCTGCATCACTTGTGACGCCGCAGAGCATCGCAACCCCAGTGCGGGCGGCACGTGCGCCACCACCCACACCCACCCGGGCGCGCTGCTCGAGCCAGTCACATGACCGGGTCTCTGGCTCATGGCGCGGGCTGTGGCTGACCTGTCTTTCCCGCCAGATGAGACCGCTTCCTCCCGTGAGGCCGGCCGTGGCTCTCCGTGCGTATCGACAATGCAGGCGTCCAGCCTCCTGGCACCGGCTTGGTGCAACAAACCCAATGACTAACCCCAGTCTTTAGCGTGTCGCTTGCGCTCGCAGCCTATCTCGGCTTTGCGCTGATTCAACTTGGCCACGACAAACTCATCCACTTTGTGACGTTTTTCGTGCTCACCGCCGAGTTTTATTATTTGTGGGAGGCCAGCCGGCCATGGCGGCTAACTCTTGTGTGTATGACCGGCGGGGCTTGCGTGGGCCTGGAGTTCGTGCAGAACCTCGTCAACCCGCTGCGCCGCTTCGACGCTCTAGACATCGTGTACAACGTTCACGGCAGCGGATTGGCCCTCGTTCTCTGCGTGTTACACTCGCGGTTTTCCCGCCGGCGATTTGCACTGTCAAATGATGGCGCTGATTATGTGGAAATCTCCATGGCTGATGCCGAAGGGTTTGAGCAAGAGCAGCTCTAGCCTCACACACCTGTGCTCTGACGACGATCCCGGTCAATTCGACCAGCTGGGATATTATGGGATTGCCTGGCTGAGAAATGGGCGTCCATTGATGAGCATATGAAAGGCGAGATGAACCTTGTTCCAAGTGACAATGCTGCCTTTGCAAAACGGGACCGCCTTCAACTCCTCACATCATCCTATTCGGAGCATATATCTGAACAATCACAAATGACGCATGTTCGCCGTGGGTTACCAATCATCGTCAATCATGGTTGGCTTAGTCTTTAGAAACGAGTGAAGTCAATTGCAGCCGATTAGCCTTGTAAACCATGAGTGAATCAATCAAGACGGACATGATAAACGTCTGCCCGAAGGCGACAAAACAGGTGAATTTGGCCTACGGCATTTCACCACACTCTTAGTCAATTGGTCCCATTTGTCATCCAATTCTGCAGATGCTCATTTCGCAGACACTTTCCCCGTTTGGGTCGCGGCTGCTTCGCGCCGCACCAGTGTTTGGTAATGCAAATTAGTAAATGCATCCACAGTGCGTATCCACCCCACATGTCACACTATATAAGTGGAGACTGGATGCATGCAAAAGAAGCCAAAGCAAAACATCATCCTTGAGTTGCCTTGAAGAAGCTTTTGCCATTTGTCGCCAAAGTATCTTATTCTTCGCCACACTAGCCGTTTTTCCCAATTCAGCCTTCACCACTCTAGCCGATTCTTCCAAATTAGCTTCACCAACAAAACCATGTCTCTAGTTCAAAGTTATGACTTCCACACGTATTGGCACGAGGCCGACGCCAAAGAAAAGCAGTTTGCAAAGGAATTCAGGGAACAAGTCAGCCGAGAGTTCGCTGACGAAATCGAAGCGGGTCTTCTCCGTGTGCACAAGTTTTGGGACCGGCCAGTCGGGCCACATCCAATCCACATGTGGGAACTCGACACCGCCAACAAGTTCGACCCCGTGTTGTTTGCCCGAGTCTTGCAATTTTACCAGACAAACCACGGCAATTTGTCCGTTTTGATCCATCCAACGACGCTGGCCGGTGACCTCATAGACCACACCAAGCACGCGCTCTGGCTCGGAAGCCAACAACAGCTCGTGACCAGCGTGTTTCATGACTAAGCACAGGCAGGACGGATGCCGGCATTCCACAGAAGTCAACGTACCCGATCCCAGGATGCAGCATGTACATTTAATCAAATATCATATTTGGCTCCGGGCAATTTGCTCCTCCATGAACCGTAGCTATAACGTAAAAGGTCCTCGTCTGGTAATATCTAGATACCCCCTGCTTGGGCAAGCAGAAAAACTAGGTGTTTCCCTGAAAAGGCGGTTTTCGACTCAGTTCTCATTTCCTTGCTTGGTTCAGTTCTCATTTCCTTGCTTGGCTCACTTCTCATTTCCTTGCTTGGCTCACTTCTCAGCGAGCCCACCGTCAATTGGCCTGTGCATGTGGTTATTTCTTTTGTGGTTATTCTGGATGATTCACATGAGAGACCAATATTTACCTTAAAATCCAAGATTCGATGCCGAATCATACCCTGTAAAAAGAATGCCAAGCCAGATCAAAAGCCCACCCCAATACACTAGTTGAGGTTGTTGCAAAACAAGGGCTCTCATATGCCAGACGTCCCTCGGAGGTCGTCTCGATTGAGCAGAATCAGGGAAGCAACCGCGCTTTATATAGAATATCCCGGCAAGCCCAAAACGAAGCCACGCCCAAAAATATTCTGTTTGGGATTGCCCCCTAGTTTCAAGGCTGTTTCAAGTTGTTGAGGTGCGTCTGGTGAGACCCGCCTCACCCCCTTGCATTCGCCCTATAAATTGACGCTTTTCTGCTCGGCTGCGAGAGGGTGTTTTTGCACAGTGCGTCTGCGCGGAGGCTGCTGGACGCAGTGCCTGTCGTGCGTACAAGCCGCAATCATACAAACACTGAAACACCCAGGCCACTTGTACCCGTTCATGGCACCACCTACACGCACACACCTGCTTACACAGCTGATGGCAAGCGATGAGAGAGACGTGAACAGTGGGGAGGGGACCAAGGAACTCCTTCCGGATGCCGACTCTCTACCGCAAGATGAACCGTCCAGCGAGTCCAGCCCTGCCCAGCAAAAGCTTATTGGCAATCCGTTGAACTTTTTCCGCCGCCGTTCTGACCCTAAGGAGAGCCGTTACACTTCTTCAGAGAGCCAGAATGCTGGAGACATTTCTATGCCTTTCAGTGAGGACGAGATGAGGAGCGTCGACGAGGCCAGCGCCGCACACTCGATGTCTGAAACAGCACCCAAGCGTCTGTCTGCAGTGAGCCCAAGCGGAAATGTTGACCACAGCGACCACGATGATGATAAAGATGCTGATCACGACCATGAAAATAACCCACAGGTGTACACTGGCGGTGGAACTGCAGAGCTCTCGGCAGAGGCCCCAGCCAAGGAGAGCACCAGTAAACTGAGCAGCGGCACCAATTTTTTGCGCAAGCCAACCACGTTTTTCAATCGCAGCTCCTCCAATATTGACGGTTTCACTGAGCTCTCGCCCGAAGAGCAGAAGAAAGGACGGGGACTTTTCACTCTATTCCGCAAAAAGAATAAGGACCGCGACCGCCGCACGGAAAATGATGCCATGTATGTCGATGATGATATCAACAACGATGTTGACAGAGAGACCGGCGAGCGTGCACAAAACCTTCTTAGTTCTTTGATGCTCGGCAGCCCTGCTATTAATTTGCTTGCTTCTTGCTTATGCGAGGACGAGTATGGAATAGCAAGAGCACCACTTTTGACTAATCTCATGGGTATTAAGGTCTCTGATATATCCCCTTCGCCTGTCACGAAAAACAAGAAGTTCAGGATCGACTTAGAGTATGGGGTGTCTCCCCAGCGCTTGAGATGGTCGGTCGAGAAAACAGCTAAGGATGTGCTTTATTTGCACTCCAGATTCAAATGGCTTTCTTTGAGAGGTGCCTTGAAATCGGAGGATCTCCCACGATATCCGGTGCCGCCCCTGTTCAAAAGATACGAGAAGCGAGGTCTCCGCGCAAACCGGGCTCCTACCAGCAATCTTCTCCACGCTGGCCAACAAAATGAGTCACCCAACGTACCGGATTCACGCCCGTCAATGTCACAAAACCCTGACAACAACTCTATTGTCAGTGGTCAAAGCTTCCACGATCGGTTGTCTACTCTCAGAGCTCATTTCAGTGCCGAGTCGTCAATCTCCTCCTTGAACACGGATTCCCCTGAACAAATGCGCAGAATCATTCAACATAATCAGACGTATGTGAAAGAAATGGAAAAGTACCTATGTGACTTGACCCAGATGTTGGCAATGCGGCCTCAGTCCAATCGGGTGTTTCAGTTCTTCGAGATTTCCCCCATCTCTTCTCTTTTAAGTTACGAGACAGGCTACATTGGTAAGCAGGGTGTCATCCACGTTGGTGGAACTGCAATTTCCCAAGGTTGGAGAGTTGGGCATTTCAAGGCCAACGACTTGAAGGGAATGATAGACAGAAGATCAGAGAAATGGTTTTTGGTTCGTGGCTCCTATGTCATGTATATTTCTGACATTATATCCACCACACCGCTCGAAGTTTTTCTCATTGATTCATCTTTTAAGATGAGCTATAAAGGAGAGATTGCCGACAAAGTTGATCAACATGCAACAGACCTGGAGTCTGAATTCGAGGAAGAGATTGAACACAGGATGGATCCTACTGACGAAGAAGCTTTGAAAAGGGTGCAAAATAAGGTGTTCAAGCATCTAAAAATTGTTTTGGAAAACAGTGAGAGAAAGCTTGTCATCATACCGAAATCTAGGCTTGACCAAAAGCTTTGGATCGAATCGCTCAATTTGATGGTCAAAAGCAATATTTGGGCAGAGAAGCATAGATTTGGTTCATTTGCGCCTGTTCGAAGAAACGTGTATGCCCAATGGTTAGTCGATGCCAGAGACTATTTTTGGGCCATCTCATCTGCGTTAGAGCTCGCAAAAGATGTTATTTTCATTCACGATTGGTGGCTTTCTCCGGAACTTTATCTTCGACGCCCTGCTAATGGCAACCAACAATTCAGAATTGATCGTTTGCTACAGAGAAAGGCTCAGCAAGGTGTCAAAATTTTTGTGATTGTCTACAGAAACGTGGGCACTACTATTCCTATTGACTCTTTGTACACGAAGCATTCCATTCTCTCCTTGAATCAGGAAAACATCCATGTGATCAGATCTCCCAATCAACTTCTTCAAAACACCTACTTCTGGGCGCACCACGAGAAGATTTGTATCATCGACTACAACATCGGCTTTTTAGGGGGTATTGATTTGTGCTACGGAAGATACGATACCCCAGACCATGTCTTGGCAGACGATTCTAAGATTGACTTTGCTACGCTTGGGGATGGTGAACCAACTTTGGATGAATTTAATAATTTCAGAATCTTCCCTGGAAAGGATTACTCGAACACGAGAGTGAAAGATTTCTCAAATCTTAATAAGCCTTATGAAAGCTTGTATGATCGAAATGTTGTTCCAAGAATGCCATGGCACGATATCCACATGATGACATCGGGTGAAGTTGCAAGAGATTTGGCAAGACACTTTGTGCAGAGATGGAATTATCTTTTGCGCCAGAAGCGTCCCAGCAGACTTACTCCATTGCTTACACCGCCCCCCGATATGACACCTGAGATGGCAAAGGAATTGAACTTAAACGGATCATGTGAAGTCCAAGTCTTGCGTTCATCAGGAAACTGGTCCCTCGGATTGAAAGAACATGAAGAAAGTATCCACCAAGCTTACTTGAAGCTTATCGAAACCTCAGAGCATTTCATCTATATCGAGAACCAATTTTTTGTGACCTCATGCTTCATCGATGGCACAGAAATTCAGAATAGAATTGGGGATGCCATCGTGGATCGTATAATCCGAGCTCACAAGGAGGGAAAGGCATGGAAAGCGATCATTTTGATCCCCTTGGTGCCTGGCTTCGAGTCCCAAGTTGATGAGCTCGATGGTTCGTCTGTTAGGGTTGTCATGCAATGCCAATACATGTCCATCTCGAGAGGGGCTTCATGTCTTTTTGCTAAACTCAGAAAAGCTGGAATCGATGCAGATGATTATATCCAATTCTTTTCTTTGCGCAAGTGGGGCATCTTAGGCCCAAAAAGAGATTTGGTCACTGAACAGCTCTACATCCATGCGAAAATCATGATTGTTGACGACCGAGTTGCAATTATTGGAAGTGCCAACATAAACGAAAGATCGATGAGAGGACTTAGAGACTCTGAGGTTGCAGCCGTTATCAGAGATTCGGATACAGTCAAATCAACTATGGACGGCAAACCTTACAGAGTGGGTAAATTTGCTCATTCCTTGAGATTAAGGCTTATGAGAGAACATCTTGGTGTTGCTGTTGATCTCCTTGACATTGTCGAAAGAAGATTCGAGAAAATCCTCATTTTCTCTCGAACGAAGAATGGACTTGTTGCGGCAAGCAACAGCTTCACCAAATCAGAGGATTCTGAAATTTCTGCTGCCGTCGAGCTAGCCACCAGATTTGTTCTCCAGGAAGAGAAAGGCACCGAGCGCTGGAGAGAATTTTGCCATAAAAGTGGCAGAAAGGCAGAAGTATTTGAAGTGCCGGATGATATTCGGTTTAAGGAATACCCAGCCCCAGCATCTTTACCCCTTTCTTTCAATAACCGTTCTGGTCCACACGAGGCGAATGTCGGTATTCGTGACAAAAAGAAGCACTCGTTTGACCCCAGAGTCCAGAATAGCGCTGATCATAAGAGAGATGTTTATGGAGAGGGTGTTGATCAATTCCGTGGCAAGAAGGGTAAGTATGCCCGGTTGAATAACGCCAAATTTTTGAAACACTTGTCCAGAGAGCTTATGGAAGATTCGCCTGATAAAGCATTCCTTCCAGATATCCACAATGTGAAGGGGTTTTTGGAGCTGGACGATCATCAGATACTCGTTAACGATGAAGAAAACGCAGAGGAAATCATCACCCACCGAAACCACGAGAGATGGGCCCTCCTCAAAAAGATTGCCTACTTGCAACTCGTGGCTGCCAGGGATGCTCACCAAACAGAGACGGAAAGGAAAAAGAGAGTTGCGGCTGGACTTACTCCTTCGATTTATGATTCAAATGTTGTTTCTACGCCACCAAAACTGAGCGAAGAAACAATCAATCCAACTGACGCCAAGAACTCGATGAATGTTAGTGCTTCGGTGAACGTGAGCGGCCCAGCTGGTCACACCGCATTGAGTGACAGCGATCGTGCGAATTACGAAGTGTTGCCAGAAAAGGAAAGCACTGATACCATACCAGCGGAGGTGGGTGCTGAGCAGATCCCAGTCATTTCTTTAGATGACAACACCTTCCGCGATACTATCCGAAAAATCAATCTGCCAGGGCTTGACAGCTTCTCGAAATTTATTGACCCTTACTCGTTTGACGATCCGTTGGATCCTGATTTCTACGAGGATATTTGGTTTGACAATGCAAGAAGAAATACAGATATCTTCCGGTTGATCTTCCACTGCCAACCAGACGATGCAGTGCCATCATGGAAGGAGTACATGCATTTCATGAAATTGCAAAAAGCCTTCAAGGTGGCGCAATCAGAGGACTCTGCTCACAAGCGCAGCAATTCTCTGGTTGACTCCAGCGACTACTCAGACCCTAAATGGGAAAAGAATCAGAAGATGCATAATCGCAGAAGCAGCCATGCCACAATCAATATCAGCGAGTATGGCAATGAGAATGGATTCTTAGGGAATGTGCCCAGTGCACGCCTGGTGAAGCGCCCGCAAAGCATTGCAGAGGGCGCAGAGGAAGAGACTGATACAGAAGAAGATTTCGAGGATGCCCAGAGAGACGTTCCTGATGACATAACCGAAGAAGATGAAGACGAAGAGGAAGCAGAGGCTGCTCAAGAAGGCGAAGAAGGGGCAAACAACGAGAATAGCAATCAGCAACCCAAGGAGTCGGGAGGGGAACCCGGGAAAGCAAGATCCCGCAAGAACAACCCTAGAAGTAACCAGAGTCGCAAAAGAAGACCCGGTACGTTCAGTGCCAGAAGACGGGTGCATGCGGGAGACAGGCTTTATGAGAGGGACTCAGCCCAAAGAATCCTTCAGGAAATTCATGGACATCTTGTGCTTTTCCCAGTGGATTGGCTTCACCGAGAACTCGAAGCAGGCAACTGGTTTTTTAACACTGATCGTATTCCTCCGATTGAAATTTACGACTAGTCTCGGAGCCCTCTCCACTTTTGCTCTACGCGAATGAAAAAGGGAGTTTTTGCGGCTGCAGCTTGTCTGATACTACTTTCACTCTACGTGGATGGAAAAGTAAATTGAAAATAGCTGAGCCAATGCAAATGATGCACGCTGGATGCCAGGCCAGACGTTGTCTTGATGTTGGTCCGGCGTGTGCAGCACAAATCTTGGAATATTTTGCCGCGACTGCGGGGGCGCGTATGAAAGGCTGATTCTTCATCACTTTAACACTACCATGTTCATTCAACTCATTGCCTACGCAGGCGTGGTGGTGGGATTTTTTTTGCTTGTATTAGCGATAGCCCTGGGGCTTTACTACATCTCCGAATTGGTTGAAGAACACACGGAGCCAACAAAGAGAATTCTCAAGAAGTTGATAATCGGAGACCTCGTCCTTTTCGTTCTTTTGTGGCTCTTCGATTCGTTCCCGTTCAAACTCATAGCCTTTCTGGTATTCTCGCATGTTGTTTATTTGCAAAACTTGGCCCGGTTCCCATACGTCGAGCTAACATCCCCCATATTCCTTGTTTCTTGTGTTCTCGTTGTTGCCAACCACTTCTTGTGGTTCAACCACTTCCACAATCCATACATTCCGCTGATCCAAGAGCGATTGCATCCGGACTATGTGCCTCCACGTATTCCCCTGTTCACTGAGGTGTGCTCATTCTTTGGTTTGTGCGTTTGGTTTGTTCCATTCGCCTTGTTTGTGTCTTTGAGTGCTCATGACAATTTACTTCCCCACCACGTTGCAGTGGCCGAATCAGACACCAGGAAAAAGAACACTGGCTTGGCCAAGTTGGTTGTGGGCAATATTCGGGATGGCATATATGCCATTGCTAGGAAGTTTGGATATGAACTAGATCCCAACTATGGCACTATTGTCTGAGAAATTGCAAGAAGTGCAATTCAGGGAGAACTCAAAAGAATAGACCTATATAACTGAGCATAGAAAAGAGCAGGACTTAAGGCAACCATAAATAATATTTTGATTTTAAAATAGGCCTTTTCGCCGGAAGTGATTACAAGAGCCGCGATGGCCCTAGTAAGAAAAGCGACGTTTGTCGATTGAGTTACCGGTAGTGGTGATCATATCTATATACATAAAACAATCGAATATTGCTGAAAATAGGTCCCCATAGCTCAACTCTCTAAAAATGACTTGACATGCGGCCCGAAGTGATCCAAACTGAGGAGGAAGGTGTCATGGCCGTAGTTGCTGATGTCATTCCCCAATTCGTAATACTGGATATTGGCACCATGGGGGCTGGTTGCACGAAGCGCCTGCGCCACCTCCCGCTGTTGCCAAACTGGAAATAATATGTCGGACTCAACACCCACAACCAAGACGTCTTTATGAGAGATTTTACTCAACCCAGCCTCCAAATCTCTCAAAGATTCGTCAGGTGTTTCTCTTTTTGCCCCGGTTTTCTCTTCATATGGCTCCGCAGGCACGTTCTCCTCATCTGCGTTGTTACGAGCGCCCTCTGAGCTTTGGCTCTGGCTCTTGTACTTTGTTTTCGCCTCTTGCATATTTTGGGCCGCCCTCTGACGATTAGCGAGCCCCAAGTCAAACATGTCCATGGCCTTCAGCACATACAAGAGAGAATTGGCGTCGTACTCTAAGCAAAACTTTTCACCAGCATGGTCCAAGTATGTTTCAACCAAAAAGTCTGGACAGAACGCCACCGGTTTTGAGGGGTCTGCTCGGGTGCGGCCGAAACGAGACTCCCATTCGGGTCCCAGGCGATATGTCACGGTTGCTATTTCACGAGCGAGCTTCATGCCGATATGAGGCGGAACTTTGTCGTAATAAAAGCCTCTGTTCCAGTTGGGGTCGCTCATGAGAACCTGCCTTTGAGTGTGGCGAAGTGCTATTGAGTACGGATGCGACCGGGCACAACCGCTTATGCTCACGACTTTCTCGACCTCTTCCGGGAACTCCCACGCATATGCAAGTGACTGCATTCCACCCATGGATGCTCCCACAGATGCATGAAGCTTCTTGACACCAAAAACGTCTCTGACCAATTCTCGTTGGGCGCGTACCATATCATTGACGGTAATGATAGGGAATCGGGTGCCGTAGTACTCATTATTGGCTGGGTCTTTTGAGGACGGTCCAGTGGATCCGTAACAGCCGCCAAGAACGTTGGTACACACAACAAAATACTTTTGCGTATCCAAATATTTCCCTGGTCCAATGAAGTTTTCCCACCAGCCGTTCTTCGCATTTTTGGGCTGTGACTTGGCATGAGAGGAGGCCGAGAGCCCTGTATGGATAAGAACGAGATTATCTTTGGTTGAGTTCAAAGTACCCCACGTCTCATAAGCTATCTGAAATTCAGGCAAGTAGCCCCCGTTGTCGAAGAAAATGGGCTTATCATGCTTGTATACTTCAAACCCGGTCAGCACCTTGGAATATGATGGTTCAGGGCCCGAGTCGAGTGAGGTGGACTCTGCGGAGCACGAGCCAATCGCATTGTCTTCAGACTGTCCCGCAGAACGAGCCAAGTCTTTTGTTTTTTGTTCTAGCTTGTCGAGACACGGAAACACCAACTGCGGGTTGGAACCCTGCTTACTCAGACTTTGTCGCACATAAGATCGTGGTGAGCAACGTGTGATTTGATTCGGCACTCCAGAAAGAAGCCTTGGTGCAAACAAAGAAGAGAACCGAGGGATTGGCTTTCTCATTATCAATTATTGGTTTTTGAGCAAAAGATATGTGTTCGTTTATAATAGCTGCAAGGGCCGTCGTGATGCGGAGGACATTAGTCAGGCGCGCGGAGTGCGTACACTCACGTGCGTTGCTGCCACTGAGCAGATTGGGCGAAGGGTAATTTCGCGGCTGGCTTTCAGACATGCGAGTCTGAGCTTGATATGAAGGGCCAGGCATTATGCGCTTTTGTAATTTACCCCTATTCTGTTTAAGAGACTCCGTGGTTCCCTTTAATTATTAAAGTTGTGAATGATTTCGCACTGTCGCCCGGTTTCATGTTTCGCGTGTATTGGATCATCCGGAACACCATCCCAACAAGCGAGCTTTTTTTTTCGCATCATAAGAAATAGATAGTTAAAGCAGACAGTTCAAGCTAGGAACCGATTGAATCTGGAGATAGCCTGCCAGGTGTTGATCTAATTAAACTTTCACAGGGCATACGAGAAGGAGATTGAACGAGGGTTTCTTGGAATCTATTGCTGCAAATCTGCAAAAAGTCAAGCATTGAGTGCCGCTTCCATAAGTCAAGAGACGCCTGCTGCGGCAACCAAAAGATTTGCTGGATTGTTTCAGGTTTAGAAAACAATTGAAGAACCCAACTTATTTGAATAAGAAAAGTTGGGGAAGCGGCCTTATATAAGAAGGATGCGGGTCGCAGGCTGTATATACAGGCCCCGTTGTGTTTGTGTTTCCAGTTGTTTCATAAATTGCCGCATGTATTCCTTCCAGGAACTACTTAAATACGCAGCAGATTTTCCGATACGTGAAACTTATTTGCAGATTTACTGAAGTCTTTCGGGATTCTTCCTGTGCAGGCCAAGACTTGGTATTGACAAAGGCTGGCTCTGTCACATCAGTGCGAACAATCGCAAGAGGGCTAATTTAGGCACCCTCACTTACAGGGCCATCACGATAACGCCGTCGTATGGAACCAAGAACTTTAGCTGCCATTTATTGCGCCACTTTCCTCATAACAGTGCCCCTAAGTGCATTTTGCAAACCGTACCTGGAGACGGTCGCATCCAATGCATTCCTTCGCGTGGCTAACGAGGTCTTCGTCTCGAAATTTGGTGCTCTTTGGCTCACCCTGGCATATTTCGGGGCACTCACAATGATACGAATACGAAGCAAGCCGAGCGGTCTCTATCGAACTGAAACCACTAGGTTTGTACTTCTTTTAATTGCACTGATAGCGCTCAATGTTTGGTTCTTTGGGGCGCTGATTGCGCAGCGCTTGAATCGAGCTACGGGTGGCCACTGTGCGTCGCAGCCCGAGACTGGCTCTCCTTATCAGCCTTGCGCTAGTGATGATCCACTGTGGGTGAACGGCTTTGACTTGTCGGGCCATTACTACTTTGTCACGACCCTGAGCATGCTTCTCGATAACGTTCGAAGTATACTCGTCTCGCAGCCCCTGCCGGACAAATCCTGGAAGAAATCCGCTTCCTACGTTATGGAGTGTTTGTGCCAAGCTATTTTAATTGTTTGGTACACCGAGTTTGTTGTCACAAGCTTGTTCTTTCACACCGCTTTCGAAAAGTTAGCTCGCCTTGTGGGCATTTGTGTCTTTTACATTTGTTCATGGTCGGCGTATAGCATCTCTGGAATTTTTGACTTTCCTTCTTTGAAAAATCCCTATGACAAAGTCTCCGCAGATGTTGGTGGTACTGTTTAGGAGCGAGGCTCAGCATTGTTGGTTGTTGGTTGTTCGACAACTGCTATCAGCTCTTGCATCAAAATAGTTGTGGAGGGTTCAACTTCCTGGCTTCAGAATGCGCTGACTCAGTTTCTTTCCCCGCCATCCTCACATCATGATCTGAGTTTGGTTTTAAACTGCTACGTCTTGAGTGTCCCCTCGTGCTGTTTTCCACATCTCCCAGATACGGTGGCTGTGTTTTTGACATTTATTGCTGATTCAATTAAGTCCCCCCGCTACAGTAAGACACGAAATCACCGATATGCATTTCCTATATGTGCATATTTCCACGGAATTCTTTATATGGGGTACTGTTGTGTTGCCTGACAGAGGGCCTAGATGTTCATGTCATTCCTGTACAAAGGAATAAGATAATGCACCTCTTGAGAGGTTTTTGCGCGGGGCAAAAATGTCTCATCCATATATATATGCCGTCGAGATGACCAGGAGGTGATCATTGGAACCCATTATTCTAGAAACTACCGCTGTTCTCCTTTGATTGTGATAGTCCCAAGAAGCTGTGCATCCTGAGTCAGACCTGAATTCGACCATGTACCAGCTCACAATTGCCATCGAAAATATCCACTGCGAAGAGTGTGAGCAGACAATCGCAGACACAATTGGTTCAATATATGAATTGAAATCCCAAGTGCCAAACTCTGTCACTTTCGGTCTTCAAGATGGCATGATTTCTTTGGAAGCCGAGTCTAACGTGTTGGAGCAAAACATTAAGAAAACCATGAGCTCTCTACGTGGAAAAGGTTTTATAGTCTTATCGTGGGAATTGACCGCAGATGGAAAGATGGTTTCATCTTCCGATAGTCAGCCTACCTATCCCATGAAGAATGGCTCTGACAAGGTGTCACCAGCCCGTGTATGGAAAGCTTACAAAAACCATCAGATGAAGAAGCATCATATACAAAACTGTTCATTCTGCAAGTTGAAGAGTGAGGAAAAGAACAATCCAATTCTGCTGGACCTGTCATCTACCCTCATTGACCCGCAAAAGACTGATGTACGCGCCGTGTATTCCATCGGAGGCATGACATGTGCTGCATGTGCACAAAGTGTATCGGACGTGATTGGCAATGCATTGCAAGAGATGTCGAAAACATCAAATACCGAAGAATTACCGGATTTTTCGGTAGACCTTCTCCGGCAATCAGCTGTGGTTATCCTTCCAAACAAACAAGTGGTCAACAGAATCTCAGTTGCTATCGAAGACGCAGGCTTCACTGCACAATTGTTAGAGGTGCTACCCATTCAAAGATCTATAAATCGGAAAATCACGGCTATTATTGGTGGTATTACATGCGCTGCGTGTGTGAATTCTGTGACCTCAGCAGTAAGAGACCTACCATTTGTTCTCGAGTGTGGAATAAACGCTGTTACTAAATCTGGCCAATTCGTGCTAGACGACTCTGATCCTGCGAAACACCTTGAAGATTTACGCGCAGCTGTCGAGGATTGTGGGTTTGATTTTGATTTGGTCAAGGACGAGAAAATCAACTTTTTGTCTGGTAAAAGTCAGTCGAGAACCATTAATATCGGGGTCGAAGGCATGTACTGTCTTAATTGTCCCAGCGCCATCATGGCCTACCTTCATAAGTTTGGTGATGCTGTGATAATAGAGGACCCTATCACTTTGGACCAACCCTTTGTCAAATTCACATACATTCCGAACATTGAGCAGCGAATTACAATCAGACGCATACTCTTTGATCTCAACCACCTTCGGCCGCTGTCGGAAGGCGAAGGTTTTGTCATAGAGTCAGGTGTCGAAGGTGCATTTCAATGCCGCTTGGTTGAGAAGGTGTCCATCGATGAACATTTGAGAAAGCTCTCAAGAAAAGAGAACAAAAAGATAGCATTTCGGCTAATACTCGCCACAGTATTTGCCATCCCTTCTTTTGTGTTTGGCGTCTTGGGTATGTCGTTACTCTCCAAGCAGAATACCTTTCGGACATGGCTTGAGCAGCCAATATGGGCAGGAGATGTTTCGAGGGTTATTTGGGTTTTGTTGATCTTGAGTACACCGGTATACTTCTTTGCCGCAAGTATTTTCCATGTGAAAGCCTACAAAGAGGTCAAGTCTCTCTGGATGCACAAAAACTCGTTCAGGAAGAGGTTTTTTAAGTTTGGATCAATGAACCTACTCATGAGTTTGGGAACCACCGTTTCCTATGTTGCTAGCATTGTTCTACTTATTCTCTCCGCAAACCAAAAGCCCGAAACACAAATGGGGCTACACACAACGTACTTCGATTCGGTGGTGTTCTTGACATTTTTTTTGTTGATAGGGAGATTATTGGAGAGCATATCTAAATCAAAGACCGCTGATGCCGTTGCTAACTTGAGCACCTTGAAAGCTACTGAAGCTACTGTTGTGGACAAGATCGAGAATGGCGAGAATATTCTGTATGGGAATGATGAATTGGTCTCATCCAAACTTTTGGATACTGGGGATTTTATTCGTATTTCTAATGGAGAGTCGCCCGCAGTGGACTGTGTGATTGTTGACGGGAATTCAGACTTTGACGAATCTGCTCTCACTGGTGAATCTAATCCTGTGAAGCGATCTCCCGGCCAGCAGATATTCTCTGGTACTGTGAACGTTGGAAACTCGGCAATAGTGGCGAAAATTCTCAGCATGAATGGAGACTCCTTGATTGACCAAATCGTCAGCAGTGTTCGTGATGGTCAAATGAAAAAGGCGCCTATACAACGTATTGCCGATGTCCTTACGGGATACTTCGTTCCTATCATTGTTCTCATAGCAATTCTTACTTGGATTATCTGGGTGGCACTCGCATACTCGGGTAGACTTCCGGACTCGTACCTCGATATCGACGTTGGCGGCTGGACCGTGTGGTCTCTTGAGTTCGCGATATCAGTGTTTGTGATTGCGTGCCCTTGTGGGATCGGATTGGCCGCACCGACCGCTTTGTTCGTGGGCTCAGGATTGGCAGCCAAGTACGGTATTTTGGCCAAAGGCGGTGGCGGAGCGTTTCAAGATGCTGCAAAAGCTAACGTGGTCTGTTTTGACAAAACAGGCACAATCACCCAGGGGAAGATGCAAGTGGGAGGCTTTGCGACATTAAAGGGCGAGCACGAAAAAGCGGTGAAGCAAATTGCCTTGCAGTTGGCAAGGGATATGGAGCTCTCCTCCAAACATCCTATTGCAAATGCCATCAAAGACTTCCTGCAAGAATACGCCAGCAAACACGAACTGCTAAGCTCCAATAAAGTGCCTCAGGTGGAGACAATCTCCGGAAAAGGGTTAAGAGGAACCCCAGTGTTGGACGAGTCTGCGGAAGACATTTGGAAGCAATACTGTCCTGAAGATGTCATAATGGGAAATGAAGCACTTCTTGAAGACCACGGTGTGCAGTTGAGCAAGGAGCAGGCAGATATGATAACGTCGTGGAAGACGGAGCGGAAGTCTATTGTTGCGCTTGCGATGAAGTGTACCAAAATGTTCGGCGACGACAAGTTTCATCTCATTGCCGTTTTTGCATGCCGTGATGAACTTAGAGAGGAATCCAAAGAGGTGATTGCGTACCTTCAGAAGCAGAACATCGAGTGCTGGCTCATCACTGGAGACAACCGATTGACTGCCACGGCTATTGGGGCAGACATTGGGATTCCTGCGGAACAGATCATCAGCGAGGTTTTGCCACATGAGAAGCAGTCGAAAGTCGAGCAACTTCGGCAAAATTCCTCTAGGGTGGTTGCAATGGTGGGAGACGGCATTAATGACGCGCCAGCTTTGGGCGCTGCTGACATTGGCATAGCGTTATCTTCAGGCGCGGACATTGCCGTGACATCGAGTGACTTTATCTTGCTCAACAAGAGCCATCCATTGGTGACCTTGTGCACGTTATTTGACTTGGCGCGGGTGGTTTTCAGACGAGTGAAATTCAATTTTGCATGGAGTCTTGTCTATAACGTGATTGGTATTCCGATTGCGGCGGGGGTTATCTACCCTTACCGGAATCTGAGACTCAGCCCAGTCTGGGCGAGTGCAGCCATGGCTGCTTCGTCTGTCAGCGTGGTAACCAGCAGTCTCCTCTTGCGGCTCTATCGCCCCAAGGTCAATGGCGCCAAGCTACACATGGAAGTCGGCAAAGAAGCCGAAACGGTGCAAGAGAAGCAGTTTGAGTAAATAATTACGTTATACATTAGCGAGGATAGATTGATGTAGGGAGCACGTCTTTTAGTAGTCGGTGGATGCAAGGCTTTGCCCAACCACGGCACACAGAGGAAGTCAAACGGCCTATGAAGAAAACCTCAAAGGGGTTCAAACAGCTCAAAGGCCGGTTCAGAAAAACCCATCCAAGACACTGGTCTATGGCAGAGGCTCCAGTAGCAGGGACACGCCGGGAAAAACGCCGGGGTCAAGAAGCACTACCATCACAGTGACGTTATCGGTGGTGGCATTCTCTATGGCCAATTCGCAGAGCTTCTTGGCAGCGGCCTTGGGATCAGCAGACAGGCCCAGCAGAAGCTGGCGGCGAAACACATCCTGAACAAAGCGGCATGCTTGCTGGTCCGAAATGACGTCCCACACGCCATCACAGGCCAATATTAGGAACTCGTCTTCGGCCAAGATCTCCGTGGATGTGGTGAATGGCGAGCCCGTGACCAAGTTCTTGATGTAGGAATCACCCAAGGAGCGGGTGATGGCAAACACACCATTGACTCTGTTTTTGACAATGAGGCCGCCGGCCTCGCGCACCCGCTCGATCTCGTTGGGGTCCGAGGCCTTGTGGTCGTACGAGAGGCGGTACAGCTGGCCCGCCCGGCAGAGCACAATGCGCAGGTCGCCGACGTTGGAGGTGTAGAGCACACGGCGATGGTGTTTGCCCGGAATAAAGTCGTACTTTTCGTTGGAGAAAAAGTCGTCGTCGTGGGCGCGGTCCAGAGCCTCCCATCTGAGCACAGCCACGGCGGCCGTGCTTCCGGATGAGCCCGAGCCCTCTTTGTCTAGAATCTCGTCCGCCTTCTGGAACGCGTTGTGCAAGACATGGCGCACGTCGTAGGGCGTGCCGGCGGCCTCTTTGCTGACAATGTCCTCTTCGACCAAAGTATGCAAGTTGTTACCACACCAGCGGGCGGTCAGCTTGCCGGCATGGCCGTCGAAGATGGCAAAGTAGCCCCAGTCAATTCTTTCGGCGTAGTTGGCCACGTAGGTGTGCACATCCTCCATCTTGTCTCTGTAGTGGGAGTTTTTGTTTTCTGCCACACCCACCAGGAACGAGAGCCCCAGGAACGGGTCTGCATCAGCAGCGCCGGGGGAGCCTGGGTCCGTGGGACGTTCAGCAGAGCCGTTGTGGGGCGGCTGCGTTTCAGCGGCGTCAGAGGCTTGGGGCGGCTGCGTTTCAGCGGCGTCAGAGACTTGTGGCAGCTGCGTTTCAGCGGTGTCGGTTTGAGGCGCCCCTGTTTCAGCGGCGTCAGAGGCTTGGGGCGGCTGCGTTTCAACGGTGTCGGTTTGTGGCGCTCCGGGTTCAGCGGCGCCCTCCGCAGACGGCGTTCCGGGTGCCGCCCCTGTCCCCAGAACTCCGCTCTTCAAGGAGAGTTTCAGAAGCCTCAGCAGGGCGGGATCAATGCGGTCAGGCCGCGTGCAGTCAGCCATGGTCGGTGCCAGAAAAGTAGGTAGGTGGCGTAGGGACCCTTCGGATATGAACACGAGGCAGGCGTCAAATCAGGCGGCAGAACGGGTGTGAAGAGGCGGTATGGACAGGGTGCGCATGTGTGGCCAGAGTATGTGGCCACAGGGTGTGGAGCACGAGCGCCGCGGGGGTGCGTATGTGCGGCGCACGCCGCAACGGTGACCCTGCACGCTGTTATCGCCTGCACCTGCGCCCGCGCACATCAACACCCACCATTCCGCGCGTTATCGCGGTGCAGCCATCCCAGCCCCTGACCCCCTTCTTTTTCCCGACGCCGAGCCATGTTTTCGTCTCCACCCGGCGGGCAGGCCCGCCGCCGTTCCTCTTCATACCGGCCGCACAATTGGCGCTACCCTCTGGCGGGCACCGGCGCCCGGGGCGCTGGCACGCTGCTGCTGCTGCTGCTGCTGCTGTTGCTCGACCCGGTGTTGCTGGAGCCATTGCCCGTATCACTCGAGGCACTCCCCGTGTCCATTTTGGAACGCATCTTTGAGTTTCTCCCCACGGCCGACCTTCTCCACGTGGCGGTGGCCTCCAAATACTTGTACCTTCCTGCGGTGAGCCGGGTGTACAAAAAAGTGCTTGTGACGGGCGACCCCTTGGCGCTCGAATACGCGCGCGCGCATTTGCACGACTGGGACTGCAACTACGGCACGCCGGTGCCGGTGGCGCGGGTGCCGGGCCTCGTGGCGGTGGTGGCGCGCAACCGCAAGTTGTCGGCGCTCGTGCGAGAGGTGGTGGTGACGCACACGGACGCCACGGCCGCCGTGTCCCAGTTGCTTGCGTGCACCGGCGTGCGCAGCTTGTACTGCGACGCGCCCGTGGCGTTGCCCAAGCGGCTGTTGTTGGAGATCCTGGACCTTCTGTGTGTGCTTGGCGACCAGCCGCTCCAGACGCGGCTGCTCTGCGAGTTGCGGCTCACCCACGCCCACCGGCCGGGCGACGCGGCCCGCTACGACGCCTTGGCCCGGGCCTTTCTTGCCAACGGCACCCACCGCTCCTTGCGCAGCTTGGTGCTCGGCGCGTCCGCGGACCCGCGCGACTTGCGCAGCCTCAACGTGGCCAACCAGTCCCGCCAGGCCGGGGCGGCGGCGGCGGCGTGCTGGCCCGCGTTTTTCCAGGTGTTTGCCGACGCCGGCGTGCGGCTCCGCCTCGCCTCGTTGGGGCTAGACGGCCATCTCGAGGATGCCGTGGCCGTGGGCGGCCTTCTTGCGCGGGCTGTGCTGCTTGACCTCTTGCAAACGCTCGAGTTGCGCTGCACGGAGCTTCTGCACGGCCTGGGCCGCCATCTGGCCGGCCACGCCACGCTCTTGGACGAGCTTACGCGCCGCACCCCGCTGTTGCGCAGCTTGGCCTGCTGCCCGACCGACAACTGCCTTTCGTGTCAGATGGACTCCGTGGCCCTGGCCTTGCGCCACAACTTGCCGCACCAGCTCGACCGCCTCCTGCTTGTCTACGACCTGCCCACACGGGCCGCGGGCCTCGCCGTGTGTGATCTCATCTTGCACCACCAGCTGAACCTCCGCCATTTGAGGCTTGTGGACAGCTCGGCCGGCGCCGCCGACCGCTCGCACTACAAGGACATTTTCCACGACCAGCTCTCTCTGTGGGAACACGGCGGCTTCTACCAGCAGCGCATTCTGCTGGCCTTTTTTCCCCGCTGTGCCAGCATGGCCAGCCTGGACTACGTGCACGTGCCGTTTTCCACCGATCCCACCGTGAAGTGCATCCGGTCGCTTCTGCCCGCGGCGCTAGCCCGCTTCTTGGACGCTGACCCGATCTACACCAACGCCGCGCCGTGCTTGCCCTTGCTCAAACACTACTCCCGCCCGGAGTTTGTCATCAATATGCAAGAGAACGGCATCTACTGCAACGGGCTCCTCGTGCCTCTCCAGCGCCGCCCGGGCCTGCACGTGGTTCTGGCCCCGTGATCTGTGGTTCCGGGCGCGCGGCCTTACGCACTGCCGCCCCCCGCGTCCTGCACCAACGCAACAACATCCTCGGATGCGCAGTGTGGCGACGGAATGCCTCTGTTCCTTCGCTAGTCTGACCCTCCAATGCCTGCCCCCCTCCCTTACCTGCCCAAACACGAGCCAGCCGTCGATACTGTCCCATATGACGGTCTCAACTTTAAGACTGTCACGTGGAAAGTGCCCGAGGGCGTCCAGGCCCGTGGCAAGATCGTTTACGTCCATGGGTTCTGCGAGGAGTCCACCGTCTACACCGAGTTCTTCGACCGCCTCAGTCAGGAGGGCTACGAGATTCACTTCTTTGACCAAAGAGGTGCCGGTGAGACTGCTCCTGGCAAGCTTTTCGGCATCACTGATGAGTATCACACTTTCGACGACTTGAACTTCATGATCAAGCGCGTTTTGGACTCGCGCTCCGACCCGTCCGAGAAGATCTTCCTCGGCGGCCATTCCATGGGTGGAGGCATCGCACTTAACTATGCCATCTACGGCAAGTACAAGGACGACATCCGCGGAATCTTCGTGTCGGGCCCGTTGGTGTCCTTACACCCCAAGACTCGGCCCAACATCGTGTTGCGCGTGCTCCAGCCAGTGATCAACACCCTCTTGCCTACGTTCAAGATCGACTCCAAGCTTGAGTACGATTATGTCACGTCGCACGAGGGCTGGAAGAAGTACATCATGTCCAACGAGGGTAAGTTGATTGGGTCTGTGCGGCAATTCAATGACATGTTCGCTCGCGGAGACAAGTTGACCCAGGCAGACCATGTGCGCAAGTTTTCCACGTCGATTCCCCTCTTGTTGTTGCATGGAGACCACGATTACATCAACGACATTGAAGGCAGCAAGAAGTTCGTTTCTCTCTTGCCCGCGGGTGTGCAGCACAAGTTCGTGCCGGTTGCAGGCGGAAGGCACTCTCTCTTCATTGAACGGGAGGAGATTCTTGGCCCTGTGTTTTCGGAGGTGGTTGAGTTTTTGAACGCCCACTAGCAGCAACGGCGTGTCGTGCAAGCAACCGCGTGTCGTGCCAGCAGCACAAGCCCTGCTGACGGGCTTTTGACATGGCTCTGTGTAATGTGGATATTTCGGCCTGAAGGCGATTTTGCGATAGATTTCTTGTAGCAAAGCGAGTAGAGGGAGGAGGGGGTCGGGGTAAGCCAAGACAAGCGCCAGGTGCGCAGTGCCCGGTATGCGCATGCGAGAAGATATGCGCTTACAGGCGGTGGAGTGGCGTGAGCAGGGCCGGCTGCGGCGCACCCACCAGGGCCAGATTTCATCCGGAAAAAGCGGCTGTCATGGGCGTAGGTGAACCCCGCCGGCGCCCCCAAGAGCCTCCGCAAAAACCCGGCAAAGCGGGCCGTGTTGCCGTTGGAGAGGAGCCGTCCGCGACCTGCATACACGCGAGGCTCTTTTCCAGCCTAAATCATACGATATGCCATGGAACAACATCCTGGCCGTTGAAGCACTCCATTTCGCTCCAGACTGCACAGCCGCTTCTTTCAATGCACTAACTGCAAACCCCTGTGCTGATTGCCACCCAATACTCGTTTTCACCATCATCTAAGATCTTACCTACCGTTCAGGATCTGACCCACAGTTTGGATCTGGCGTACAGTGAAGATCTCATCCGTCTGCCAGTAACCGAGGCACCTCGTCGATCACATCAGATAGCTTGGCATCTCAGGGTTCATCGACCCTTTATTCGAATTCATCAACCCTTTGTTCGAATTCATCAACCCTTTATTCGAATCCACCAGACCCTTTATTCGAATCCACCAGACCTTATCAGACTCCATACCTCCAGCATCGCATCATGGGCTACACAATCAAGCAAAAAATCGAAATCTGCCTACAGTCAGAAGCACACCCGCTGTGGACGCAGATGGAGTTGGCCAACTGGGCCATGGAACGGTACAGCACCGGCAGCCGGCCGTGCCAAACCACAATCCTGCGGATCTTGAGCTCGAAAAACAGCATCTTGGGGTCGAAGGAGTCGGACTTTCTGCTCGTGCGGCGGCGCAAGCAGTCCAACCCGCTCCTCCGGCTCATCCTCACGGAATGGGTCACGCAGGCGCAGTGGCAGGGCATCCCCATCACCACGCCCATCGTGCAGCTGACCGCCAACGCCATCTGGAACAAGCTCCCGCCCGCGGCCAAAGAGGGCAACGGCGTGTTCTCGCAGAAATGGTGCATCCACTTCATGAAGAAGCTCAACCTCAACATGGTGGGCACGCCGGCCGCGGTGCTGCGCAACTTGGGGTACCCGCTCAACAAGGTGTGGAAGCTCGACGAGAAGCTCGAGCTCAAGGCGTACCTCCAGCAGCTCGTGCAGCACGAGGCGTACCGCCCGCAGGACTTTTTTGTCATGGACGAGTTTCTGCTCTTCTACTCGCTCCCGCTCGACCAGATCTTCGACGTGTCGTCCATCCTCAAGGGCCTCGGCCACGGGCACAAGCCGGCGGAGGCCACGCTCACGGTGTTGCTCGGCTGCAACTTCGACGGCTCCGAGAAGCTCAACCCGCTCGTGGTCTCGGACGCCGACTCGTTTGCGCCCGGCAAGCTGGCCGCCGGGCCGCTTTCGGGCGCCGCGCTAGCCAACAAGATCCACGAGAGCTACCAGATCTCCTACAAGACCAACAAAAACAAGTGGGTCACGTCGGCGGTGTTCCAGGACTACTTGCTCTCGCTCGACCACAAGCTCGAGGCGGCGACGCCGGCGCGGCGCATTGTGATTCTTCTCGACGACAGCCTGTCCCACCGCATCAACAACGTCGAGTTCAAGCACATCCGCGTGGTGTTTCTCGAGAACCTGTCCATGCACAAGAACTCTGCCCAGAGCACCAAGTTCGACTACCTTCCGACCAGCTTCGGCATCGTGCAGGAGTTCAAGATCCTCTACCGCCTCCAGCAGTACTTGGAGATGATCAACAAGCAGCGCAACAACGCGCCGGGGCCGCCGCCCTCGCCACCCACCGCCGTGCTGGCCTCGCAACTGCCGCCCGCCGAGATCCTCGCCGAGCCCGACTACAACATCCCGCTCGCCAAGGCCATCGAGTGGATCAAGCGCTCGTGGGACTCGCTCAGCCCGCACAAGATCTTCGACGCGTGGCGCCGCTCGTTTCTCTTCAGCACGCTGGCCCCGTGGCCGCTGCCGGACCCCGCCGCCGCCGCCGCCGCCGCGGATCTCTTCTCGCTGTTGGCCTCCTCCTCCCGCGCCGACTTGGACCGCTCCCGCGACAAGCTTCTGCAGATCATGGAGTACTTGAACGTGGTCATCCCGTGGGAGATCAACGAGCTTCTTGCGCTAGTCAACGAGCGCACCAAGGTCACTCTCAACTACGCGTCCATCGACGAGATGATCGACAGCTGTGTGCTGCGGGCCGACTTTGGCCCTGACCGCCTGGCGCGGCCCCCCGACGGGCCTTTGGACGACCTGCTTTTCGACGGCAAGCCCTGCCCTGCGCCGGCCGCGCCGGCCCCGGAGCCAAAGACCCACCCGGCGTACCAAATCAATGCGTTTCTGGAGAACTTGCCGCCCATTGCCGTGCTTCCGCCGCGCACCAAGAACGACTACGGCTCTCCGCCGACCAAGAACTACGGATCTCCGCCGATTAAGAACTACGGATCTCCGCCGATCAAGAACTACGGATCTCCGCTGACTAACAACTACGCGTCGCCGTCAACCACAAACTACGCGTCGCCGCCGCCCGAGGCCGCCGCGTTCCGGCCCGTGCTGGCGCCGCGGTCCAAGATGAGCATGAACACGCTTCTCCTAGCCACCAACGCGTCCCACGTGCGGGACGTGTCGGACCTCGGTGCGTTGCTGCTCTTGGGCGGCGACGGCCGACGGCAACCGCCACTGCAGTTGGACGATCCTCGCGCCAAGCGGGCTCGGCTTGCGGCGCCGGACTTTGCGCCGGCCGCTGAAAAGCCGTTTCTGATCGGCAGCCCCGGCGTGTTTGCCGCTGACGCCGAGCCGCTGCCCATCTCCCATTACGGCCCGTCGCCGCTCTCTCTGGCCGCCGATGTGCACGTGGACCAGGAGTTGATTCTGGTGCTCAGCAAGGTGCTTGAGGCGTCCCAGAACCGCTGCATCCAACTCTCTCGATTTGCCATTGACGAGCTCAATCTCAACCTCATGACCATCAAGCACCGCTCGCGGTACCTGGGCAGTGCTCCCCCGCGGGACAGCTAATCTACTCTCGTGTCAGGTCGAGGAATTGCTGTAGGAGCCCGTTCCAAAGCTGCCGACCGCTTCCTCGTGTGGCGCCCCACAATGCACGTCCGAATCGGTTCCGACCGGATTCCAATCATACTAATGTCTGAACATTTCTTTATGTAAAGCATCCTAGAGCCCTTCTATATACACGAAACTGGCGGCTCGGTGGGCCCTTCTCTGCGCCATTCTGCAATTACCCCAAAAAAGCGGCCATCTTCCTCTTACTTCTCCGGCTCTATTCCCATTTCACGGGCCTTGGCCTCAAGCCGCTCTCTTTTGTCTGCACGAGCCTTCCGGATCCGGGCCACCTCGGCCTGGATTTCATGGGGCTCCTTAGGAATCTGGTTCAACGAAGCGGGGTCTGGCCAGAATCCGGGCAAGTTGAACTTCTTGTCGGTGTCGATACCCACATAGTACATCACGAGAATGGGCGACAAGAGGCAGAATCCAAACTGCTGGTTAGCGGGGGCGGGCGTCCTGCATGCGCGCACTGTTACGTACCTTGAATGTTTCTAGCTGCGTTCGGGTGATGTTGCCGATAAATCTTCTGTATGTTGGAATCATGAGTGTGGTTGATGCTTGCCAGGGTGAATCGGGTGAGGATGTAGCAGCGCACCCGTGCCTTTTTATATATGCAGGTGCAACACCTGGTTCTGAGTGAGGTTTGTTTAATCTTTCAATCTTATTGTTCATTCCGACTTTTAAACTTTTTCAATTTTTTAAGCTTCGAATCTTGATAATCTTTTAACTATTTTAGTCTTTTTATTCTTTTTAATTTGTTATCTTTTTAATCTTTGTTGAATTCTTTTCAAACGACATTGTCGGTGCGGGTGTTGCTACCATGATGCAAGATTTGCGTCAGGTGATCAGAACTAGAAGGATAAACCGGAAATACGGTCACTGATATAAGTACGAGGGACTTCTTTAGGTGGCTCATGTTTGAGCTGAGTGACGGTCGTTGGCTTTGCGGTCCCTATTTTTGGTCGGTGCTTCTCTTTTTGCTTTCTGCAGACTATGGCATTTCGCAGCTGGTTGCTCTTTGCAGCAATTATCAAAGAAGCACCAAAACTGTCTTTGCCACGAACCTGATAGATTTTCATGAATTGACCGATTAAAAGAGGATTACATCTGAATAGAAGTATCCAAGGCAATATACATGGGATTTATGTTCAGATAAAAGCTTTCAGATAGAAGAGTTCAGATAAAGTTCAGATAAAAGAGTTCAGATAAAGTTCAGATAAAGTTCAGATAAAGTTCAGATAAATTTCAGATAAAAGAGTTTAGATGAAAGAGGATTATCAGATAGTTTAGGTTCACCAAAGAAGTTTCAGAAGACTTCAGTCAATGCTGGAAAATGTCAGAAGGCAATGCTAGGAAATGTCAGGTATAAAAGAGTTGAGTACTAAGCACTATCGAATGGTACTAGCACTGGTTAGATACCGGCACCAGCACCACTTGTAGTAATGCAATACCAGTATTTTTTAAACTAAATCAAGAATATTCCAAGCATAACTTTCAAAGCATTTTTCAAGAATGTTCAAAACCAATAGTTAAAACGCAACAGCACTCTAACTAATAGTTCACCATCCAGAGTCAAACTTCCATCTCGAAAATCGAAAAAAAAACACAAGAATCAAAATGATCCAAAGGGAAAACGCACAATATCCTAACATTACTGACTCGAATGTTTCAGTCCGGCAGTAGAGAGAACTCGAAGGGTATTCGGGTCCTGCATATAAGCAAGCCGTCCCACAATCCGTTGACTTGTCAAGTTTGCAAAAACACCAAGTCGCTATCCCCGGCGGCTGCCCAAACCCGGTTCTCCGCCCCTTCTTCGCCTCGGGCCCTGGAAACTTGGTTCTTCTGGTGCACTGTGTGCAGGACAACACCCCACCTGAGCCGTTGGCCCTTATCCGCGGCCACCTACTCCAAAACCTGATCCGCGGACCACCCTTGACACCCCGTTCAAAGAGACCGTTCACATACCGATCATAAGCCTGCATGTCAAACTACACCCAGATCGAGGGTGACCTTCCCACGACGCAGCCGACTGCCGGCACTCCCCAGGGCTCTTCCTTCGTGGGTGGTACCATTGCCCGCCTTAAACAGTCAGCACACCCGGGGGCTCTCCTATTCTACATCTTTTTTCGCTTGGCCCCGATCTTCATGTACATTTTTGGCAATCTCATTCTTAGCTTGTTCACGGCAGAGAGCAGATTCATCCTCCACTTCATATTGCTAGTGCTTCTCATATCGGCGGATTTCTGGAACTTGAAGAACATTTCCGGCCGATTGTTGGTGGGCCTCCGCTGGTGGAATGAAACCAAGCTCAAGGACGGCGCCGCAGATTACGAGAACGTGTGGGTCTTCGAAACTGCCGACCCCAACCGCTATATCAATCCCATCGACTCCAAGGTGTTCTGGGCCTTGTTATACATCCAGCCTGTGGCTTGGGTCGTGTTAGGGTTCATGGCCGTCTTGAAATTCGAGCTTCTTTATCTCATCTTGATCATTATCAGCATCTCCTTGTCTCTCACCAACACTGTGGCATTCACCAAATGCGACAAGTTCGGCAAGGCCAACGACATGGCTAATTCCATCTTCTCGAAGGCCACTCTGGGAGTGTTCTCTCGTTTGAATCCCTTTGCCTGATCACTGAGGAACGCCTGAGTTTATCCGTCGTTCGTCTCCCGTTTCGCCTGCGCTTTTTGAAGTTGCTGCACGTGCTGCATCTTTCTATTGAGCGTGGTGAAAAGTATTTGCCTGGCTTCGCTAACCCCCTGAACGTCGCTGGCTAGCTTGACCATGGGTCTTCCCCACAGTTCGGGTCCCAGTTCCACAACAAGAGTCTCGAACCTCTCTATGAGCTTGCGGAACCCAGGCTCTTCAACGTCAAACTCAAAACCCTTGAGTCGATTCTGGTAAAAGCTGGTGCCCACTTCTTCCAGCCGCTTATAGACAATCTTGAGGATGAGCTGGTTTAATAGCAAAGTCATGTCGTTGTCAAATGTAACCCTGGACACCGAATCTTTCAAGCCCTCCACATAGAAGTCCTTGCTCATTTTCTGCAAGATTGTAATGGGGTTGTAGAACTTATTCGACTGCTCGTCTGCCATTTCAATCAATGCTTTGATGAAAGCTGGCTTTTCCGCAGAAAACTCCAATAAAATGTCCCAAGTTTCTTGGTCGTTCTGTAGCTTTGCAAATTTGATGGCCCTCTCGGGGTCTTCCATCTCCTCCATTATGAGTGAAAGAGCCCGAATATTCTCCCCCGTTTTGCCTAACAAGTACACAAGTTCGTCCACAAATGCATTAACCTCGCACATTTCGACTGCTCGGGAGAGGTTGTAGGCGTTGTTGTTCATGAGGAAAGGAAGCAACTTGGGGCGGTCAAACTGGCAGTACAAACTGATGATCTCGTCCTCGAAACCACGAACAAGAAGCTCGTCAATTTTCAAAAGGCGCTGCAAATAGAAGTAACTCACGACTTGGAGTCGATTTTCCGTCATTAGGCTGATTATGGTTTTTGGTGACACCTCATGTCTCGCTTCGGCAAGAACAGTGATGACGTGCTCAAGTTCTTGTTCAATGTCCTCTATCGGAAGACGCTCAACGTCAGATTCAGACTCGAAATGAAGCTTGATGAAGCGTGGGATTTGCTTGACGAACTGTACAATGATATGATTGGCTCCGAGGAATTCAACAATGGATGGGTCTTTAAGCTCGCATAAGTGAGGCACTGCCTTTGCAGGTTCGAATGTGTCCTCGTATATTTTGCACAACGCTCTTCTCACAGTCGAGTCTTCGGGTTTTACCTCGAGGTGCTGCTCGAGTACAGCAGTTAGTTCCTTGGGGTCGAATAGCTCTAGGTCGAATTTTTGCATGAGACTCAAAAACTTCTCCGGGCCCGACGTTTCATGCAACCAGTAGGATATGATTTCAGAAAAAATCGATTTATGGAGGTTCCAGCGCGTGTCGGTGGGCACTACATCCGTTAGTTCTTCGATATGGCCAGCCTTGATGAAGATTTCACACCATGAGTTCCATTGAGAGCCCACCTCTTTAACATAGTTATCCTTTTCTTCGGCAACAGATGTGGCAGAAGCTTTGGTATTGAATGTGCTTCTGGCGTCTCCCACAGGGAAATCCGAAGGGTCGACATGGAGAATACGGGGAAGCCAGCTTGCAGCGTCAGTCCATTTGTCTTGTTGAACAAGGGCATCCAAATGCAGAACGCCGTATCGGAGTTGCTTGAGCGGCGACACGAGATGCTGGCTCATGGACCAAGCCTTCTCGTATAAGCCCCTATCCAAATACCACAGAAGACGGTCGTCCAACTGGACTTGTTGGGCAATGACGCCTTCTTTTGCACTGATGATGAAGTAGCGGACTGCAGAGGGCCCAATATGCTGTAGTAAGTTGTAGTCATTGAGCCCGAGATTATCGGAGATGTTCAAGTCGAGCTCCTCCTCAAAAGTGGTGGTGCCATCCACGGAATTCACAAAACGCATGTCTGGATTCTGGGGACGGAACTTGCCGCTTGCATCTTTCTGCGGCGGATTGTAAGCCAAAACGACCCATTGGTCGTCGTTGAAGGTGGCAATGCCCGAAACGAGGTACGCCATTTGGTAGACTTGTTCCACTTTGATGGTGACCTCAGGCGCCGAGCGGAAGGACAAGGAGGCGGCGCTTGGAAGAAGTCGGCTCTTGACGGAGGCGCCCGAACCCAAAGCAGAGCCTGCGTCAGAGGCGCCCTTTCCGTGGACGCGAAGCGACCAGATGAAGTTGCCCCACGCCACAAGAATTCGATCGATTTCAGGGAACGAGATCCTTGGCCAGTAGAGATCGCTTCGGAAAGCATCGGACGGACGTGGGATATTGTGGACGGTGGTGCGGGTTTGGGTGTGGTAAAAGGTAATGCCGTTGTCGTTCATCCAGAAGATGAGATCGCCGAGACTCTGCATGGCCACTATGGGACCGTTGGCGTCGTCCAAAACAGTGTCCACGCGCTTGTCTAGCCAGTTTTTGGACGAGCACACCACCTTGCCCGCCATACCGCCACAGTAGAAGACTCTGTTGCGACTATAGTTTTTATCGAGCACCACGGCGTGGATGGGGCGCTTATAGTCGAACATGACAATGTCTCTGGTGTCCAGAACGGATCCGATGACAATGGTGCCGTCCATGGAGCCGCTGGCAAAGTATTGGCCGTCGGTGTAGAGCGAAAGCACTGAGGCTTTGTGGCCTTTGAACAGGCGAACGGTGGAGAGGTCCAGGTGCGTGATGTGGATGACACCGGAGTGGGTTCCAAAAATGATGTACTGGTCGCAGAGCGTGGCGGTGGACACTGGGTCTTTTTTGAAGAAGGTTGGGGGCAACTGGCTGAGCCGCGAGTATTTGAGCAAGGGGGGAGCGTCCTCTTCATTTTCTGATTCTGATTCTGCCTCTGATTCTGTCTCTGATTCTGTCTCTGATTCTGTCTCTGATTTTGAGTCTTCTTCTTCTTCCTTTCTTTCTGCTTCTTCCATTCTTCCGTCTTCCTTTCTTTCGTCTTCCTTTCTTTCGTCTTCCTTTCTTTCGTCTCCCCCTTCTTCTCCTTCTGCCTTCTCGTTGTTTTTCACTGTTTCTTGATCTGAGCCCTCTGGATCTTCTGCCATTGGGCTAGTGACATTGCCTTGGGTTTCTGCCTCTTGAAATGCCGTATCAGGCACATCTGTGTGAGAGGAATGCGGCGTGCTGCCAGACGCTTTGGACTTTGGCGCCCCTTTCTGACCTTTCTTCCGAGCCATTTGCACAAGACAGGACAATCGCTGCAATCAGCCTAAATTCAAGGCTTGTAGTAGAGTCCGTGACTCGAGTATCCTGTGTCTAGAGGTGCACAACAAGGTCGCACTTCGCACTGTGTGCGTGGTGAGGTCCAATGTCGCATACTGCATACAGTGCCCACCCAGGTGTTCCACTTGACTGTTTCACAATCGGTGAGTAGTTCCGTGGGTGGGTATAATGCTTCTTTACGGGTCGATGCACTTACAGGTCTTGGGCGTATTTGCGGGATTTGGGCGTATTTGCGGGATTTGGGCGGCTGTGGTAAGCCAGTCGAAGCGCCCTGTGCAGAGGTAGAGACGATCGTCACGCGAATTGCTGCCAAATGGCTGCAATTGATGTCACCTTGTTCCTAGTTTGGTGCCAAGTCTTCAGTGGGCCATTAGGAAGCATCTTGCTAGAAATTGGAAGTTTACCGGTGCAGATAGTTTGCTTTTAACTATTAATTTTTAATTTTCTTTGGGCTTTCAAAGCTTTATTATTTATGACAGTTGGTTTTATAATACAGCTTTATGGAAGTTGGTTTAATAATACAGCTTTGTGACAGTTTGTTCAATAACACAGCTTTGTGACAGTTTGTTTAATAACACAGTTTCAGGAAATTTGGGTATTTAATACATAGTTGTAGTCTGAAACTCAAGAGAAGAGTAAAGATGGGGACAGAAAACTAACCTTATATTGTGATTCTCCTTACATCTCGTGGTATAGCTTCATCTTGAATGACTATTCCTGATTTAGCAAGTTGCTCAAGATATTGTTATTGAATCACTATTTGGTACTCATACTTAAGACCATCAAAATTTTGGACTCCCCGATATTTTCATCATATTGAACTCTTCTGTTTATCCTATATTCACCCAATAATTTCACTATAATCATCAAATTTCAAGTGTATATATAAACCGGGTCTTTTCAATCTTCAAGTTTCCTAATCACATAGTTTTTTCTCCCCACTTTTCTCAAATTAAACCTATTCAATCCCCGAGTCACACACTCAATTCCCTTGAATCACAGGGGCCAAAATCACTTTTACCTAAATCCATAGAAACATTCTGGTAAATCGAATTCAAATAGTCTCATCCTCCCAACCGTCACTTCGTGTGATTTTCCCACTTCCTTTTCCTCTGTTTCATTGATGTTCATCATCTTCTTAGTATCTCATATGTATTGGGAGGTCATTCTCTCTGATTATTAATATTCTAGTTTTACCATAGTATAATACTCCTTTACATAATACTCTTTCTTTCATCTCTTTCTTGTAATTTCTGAATTCATACATGTTTGTTCCACGTATCGTCATTCCTGTAAATTGCAAACAGCCTTTTTTATACGAGTTTTCATACGAGCCTTTTTGATGAGTTTTTGATACGACCAGTGATGTCCATGCAATTGTGCATTCATCGGAATCTCGGTGTGTGACAGTCAATTGCCATTCTTGTTGAAATGTATATTCTTGAAATGTATATTCTTCTTGAAATGTACATTCTTCTTGAAATGTATATTCTTCTTGAAATGCATATTCTTCTTCAATTGAATACTGCACTCTTCTTGAAATGTATACTGCATTCTTTTCGAAATGTATCTTGCACTCTTCTCAAAATGTATCTTGCATTCTTCCAAAATGTATCTTGCCCACTTCTTAAAATGTATCTTGTCCGCTTCTTGAAATGTATCTTGCTCGGACAAAGTAAATATCCTTAGTCAACCCTGTCAATTGTGTCCTGTCAATTTTATTCCAGCTGTCTCCTGTCAATTTTATCCTGTCGATCATCCCAGTCTCCGCCATTGTTTTCTGTCAATTATCCCAGTCTCCGCCGATTGTTTGCTCTCGATTATCTCAGTCTCGCCTTCCTTTGAATTCCCCCAATCTCGCCAATTGCCTCCTGTCAATCCTCCCAATCTCCACTGATCAGTTAAAATTAAGCTCCGAAGTAAATTGCTGCTGGAGTGACACAGGTTGGCACAGCGATACGGTTCTTTCGATTGGTCCTCCAGAAATCAGCGGAAGCAGTCCGGCAGGCCGGGCATCTGCCTCCTGAAGCCAGTGATGCAGGCACGTTTGAGCCACATTCAAGCGCATGCGCGGATCCACTATCAACATGTTGGAAATAAGATCCAATGCAGAGTCCTCAATGTCATCCCAGAACGGCGAGTAGAATGCAAACTTGCCTTGAAGAATTTGCTCTCGCATGTTTGGAGGCCCGAGCTCCTCACTGAATGGCGGAAACCCGCAAAGACACACATATAGCAACACGCCAGCAGACCAGATGTCCACCTTCGTGGAGTAGTTTCGATTGTTGTTGAGCACCTCGGGTGCCACGTACGCCGGAGTCCCGCAGAGCGTGTTGGTGAACTTGAGCTCGCCAATGAACTTGGCCAACCCGAAGTCTGCGATCTTGACCCTCACGTCGTACTCATTCTCGTCCCACGGCCCCGTCTGCTTCGGGTTGTCCTTGCTCTTGGGCACAATGTCAAGAAGAATGTTTTCGGGCTTGATGTCTCGGTGAATGATGTTTTTGCCGTGGAGATAATGGAGCCCCGAGAGAAGCTGCTTGTATATGGCACGGGTTTCGTCCAGCCGCAACTTCAGCTTGTTGATGATCCTCTGGAATAGTTCGCCGCTGTTCACCTTTTCTAGCACTAAGTACGTCGTGGATGACGACTCGCTGATTGGCTCCACGTAGTGGGAGATAAACTGCACAATGTTGGGGTGGTTGATCAGGAGCAAGAGGTTCATTTCCTGTCGAAGCTTGGAGTCTTCGGCTGCACTCTGCGCATCACCGTGTATGTTTTTGTTGGGGTGGAAGATCTTGACCGCCACAATGTCTCCAGACGTGCGGTCCCGAGCCTCTCGAACAACCGCATAGTGCCCCGTTCCCAACTGTTTCTGCAAAACGTAGTCGTCGAAAAACGACTTATGGTACGAGCCATTGTCGTCGGTATTGTAGCGGAAAATATAGGTGCCCAGCCGGGCAAAACTGATCTTGTCTCCGCTGCGAAGCAACGCGCTGATGCCTTTTCCTAAGAGCTCGCCGTTGACGAACGTGCCGTTAGAGCTCATATCACTGAGAAGAAGATACTCCTTCTTGTTGTTGCTCAGCAACGCCACGTGGCAGTGCTTCGACGAAACATCCCCGCCCGTGATCTTGATATCACATGCCGAGCTGCGCCCGATCACGACTCCTCCGGGTTTGCGTGGGATCATGATATGCTGCTGGTTCTCCTTGATGCTGTAGAGCTTCCCGATGTCGGGATATTTCTGCGCAGGCCGCTTGGGGAGCGCTTGTTCTTCCAAGATGTGCTGAGGTTAGTGTGTTTCTAGATGCTGCCGGGGAGCGCTACTTACTCTTTTTCTGCTCAACGACATGTTGTCGGGTCCTTGAGATGAGTTGTTGATGTGGAGACGCGTGCGTTCCATGGTGTGCGCGCCTGGGCCGGCCGCAGATGCGACCTCGCGATGCATGGCCACCTCTGGGTCACGTGCCACCACTCTCCACGGCGGGCAGACCCGCTAAAGAATCCGATACAACAAGTCGTGGATATCGCTGTTGGATAGGCAGTCGAGGTTGTTGTCGAAGATAGCCCTTGTTGAGTTTCCTTCATCGAATCTCTTCTTCATGATTTTGGCTCCCTGGTGGTCGATTCCGTTCATCATCTCGAGGGACTGTTGAAGCTTGCGCCATGTTTTGTTTCCCACGTTCGAGTACTTGCTGACTCCACTTAACAATAGCGGTTCACCAGCCAGGGCCATTAGATAGTCCAAGTCCACCTGCAACTGCGCTAGACCTTTCTTGGTGAACTGGCTGTTGGTGATCACATACTCCAAGAATGTCGCCGAGAATGAGTCGCAAATCTTGGTTGAAATGAGATAGTAATCAATCGCAGGCAATACTCGCCGAAGGTATGCCAAATACAGAGGTATCGTCATGGTGAAGTACATAAGGTCTGATGACGCAATGGGTTCAGCAGCCTCCTGCACATCCAGGTCCGTGCCACCAGTATCCATATTCCACCTGCTCGAATTGACATATTCTTTAAGAGCACCGCGCATTTCTCTTCTGAAGAAATCCTCATACTTCGACGTGATTTTGCCCAACAACGATTTGTATTCAAGAATTGAGGAGCCGAAGATCGACTGCTCCTTAACCGCGCTGTTAGTTTCTTTGCAGTACTTCCAAAGCTGAATGTAAATGAGATCATCCGACCATTCCTCCATTTTTTGAATTACAAATTTGGTCAGGCAGTAGAGGCCGGTGAGGATCTCGAGCCCTTTCAAACCATTCGTTGCGGCTGCCTGAGCATTCACATCGAGGGACCCTTTGCCGGATGCTGTGGCCAAACTCTCTGGAATGAAATTGGAGATGAGTTTCAGGCTCAAGGACTCATTGAATTTGCGAAAGTTTCTCTCTAACCTTGAAAAGTATTGGCCAAGGAAAAAGAGCTGGATCTTGGAAACGAATTTTAGCTGATACTTCACGATGGAAATGGTCTTGAAGTGCGTTGTGAGGTTGTCAAAGAGTTTCACCAAAGCAAATGCAGAATATGTCGGGTTCAAAACCTCGCTTGGATTCTCAGAGCTGGCACTGTAGTCGATGTCTATGTCAAAGGCATCAGGACTTGCCAAGATTTCGGAATCGAAGCGAGCTCTTGCCAAGCGGAGTTCTAAGTTGAGCCAGTTGTTCAACGCCGTACTCTCGGGGTCACCAGAAAGAATGTCACCCGTCAACCCCAACCACTTCTTCGACGGGGCCTGGGCCAAATCTTCGATGAATGGGTTGTACTTGAACACGGTTCTAAGGCGCTGGTCAAAGGACGTTGTCTCGAAAATAAGATGGCTGAGCAAGCGCCCGGTCAGATCCAACTTGTGGCTTTCGTTTTCGTCCACACTGGCCAGCAAAATGGCCTTGTTGATTACCTTGACCATGCTCAAGAGTTTGTCCCGCACAGGAACCAAAACCGACGATATGACCTCGATGAGACCGATCTTCCCATAAGGGAGAAAGACGTCTCCAAGGACAAGCTCCAAAACAGAACCGTGTTCTTGTAAAAACGATTCGGCGTAGCTCAAGGCCCACTCGGGTTTAGAGAGTTTGTTCGTCTTCAGATTCGGATCGGAGAAGTGGTAGTTGAAGCGGGTCTGGAACGCCTGGAGAAGAACATCGAGGGCCCACCAGGTCTGTGGGTATTTTGGAGCAGACACCAGGCTCTGGAGCGCAAGCAAGTCCGCCACGTCGGAGTGGATCTTCTTGAGAGCTTCCAGGCCAATTGTTACCTTCTTTTTGGGCGAGAGCCAGGAAACTTCGTCGAGGACGGCGGCGAGCGAGCCCGCAAGAGATTCCCGTTTGGTTTCTGAGGCCGCGGCCAATTGCAGAGCCAATTCCAGGACAAGCAGCCCATGGACCAGCGCTAGTTTTTGCGATGCATCAACGAAGTCGGAGACTGGCGTTTCTGCCGAAAGCAGCGAGATGCGGGCATCGAGGTCCACGGCCGCCTGAAGCTGCCGCGTAGACTCCTGCAAAGCCGACTTCTCCGCCACAAGGCGCTTGATCTGAGCCAAGACCAGAAGCTCGCCGTGGGCTTCTATGAGCGCCTGCACGCGGGCCTCCAGCTCCTCTGCCAGGGGATCCGTGCTGAAGAAGTCCTGGATACTGTGGACGAGCAGAAGTGCCTGCGGCGTGACAGGCTCCAGAGAGGAGGCGGGGCCAGCGGCCCGAGCTCGGATTTCCTGCTCAAGAACCAGGCGTTCAGCAGCAAGCTCTGCCCGGGTTGCATCTGCGAGGCTGAGGTCCAGCGTCGACACAAAGTGGGTGTTGATGTACTCCATGGAGGCACGTGGTGGGTGCTTGGGTGGTTTGTGCAAAAATGGGAGTGGGCAGGAGCCGGGGAGATGGTGGTAGTGGAGGTGGGGGACCACGCGCACGATTGAGGAAGCGTAGCAGCGCGGCAGGCTGCCAAAAAGCGGAGCTGGTGGAAAGGGCAGTTCGCGGGCTTTTATAGCCACAGGCAGGGGCGCGACACAAAGGGGATGAAACATGAAACAATTCTGAAACGATTGTGAAACAATTGTGAAACAATTGTGAAACGATTGTGAAACAATCCTGGAAACACCCTCACAATCCTGAACACCCTCACAATCCAGAACCACCCGAATCCAAAACCACTTGCAGTCCGCGCGGTGAGCCCGCACCGTCGTGCGCGCACCACCACTGACCCATTTTTCCACGCCTGCGCTTCACCTTCTTCCCTAAACCACACAATGCAAGCACCCGTGGTATACCTCAACGCCTCGACAGAAAGACAGAGCGGCCGCCAGGCACAGGTGGCCAACATCACCGCGGCCAAGGCCGTGGCGGACATCATCCGCACGTGCTTGGGCCCCAAGGCCATGCTCAAAATGTTGTTGGACCCCATGGGAGGAATCACGCTCACCAACGACGGCCACGCCATTCTCCGGGAAATCGACGTGTCGCACCCCGCAGCCAAGTCCATGATCGAGCTAAGTCGCACGCAGGACGAGGAGGTGGGCGACGGCACGACCACGGTGATCATTTTGGCGGGAGAAATCTTGGCCCAGGCGTTCCCGTACATCGAGAAAAACTTGCACCCCGTGGTGATCATCCAGGCGTTGAAGCAGGCGTTGGCGGACGCGTTGGAGATCATCCACTCGGTGTCGACGCCCGTGGACACCAGCAACGACGAGGCGATGATCAAGTTGATCAAGGCCACCATTGGCACCAAGTACATCAACAAGTGGTCGCAGAAGATGTGCGAGTTGGCGTTGAAGGCGGTGCGCACGGTGACGGTGGACAAGGGCGACCACAAGGAAATCGACACCAAGCGGTACGCGCGGATCGAGAAGATTCCGGGCGGCGAGGTGACGGACTCGGCGGTGATGGACGGCATTCTCTTGAACAAGGACGTGACGCACCCCAAGATGAAGAGGCGCATTGAGAACCCGCGGATCATCTTGTTGGACTGCCCCTTGGAGTACAAGAAGGGCGAGTCGCAGACGAACATCGAGATCACCAAGGAGGAGGACTGGAACCGCATCTTGCAGATTGAGGAGGAGCAGGTGCGCCTCATGTGCGAGCAGCTCTTGGAGTTCAAGCCGGACTTGGTGTTGACCGAGAAGGGCGTGTCCGACTTGGCCCAGCACTACTTGTTGAAGGGCGGCGTGTCCGCCTTGAGAAGAGTCAAGAAGTCCGACAACAACCGGATTGCCCGTGCCACGGGCGCCACCATCGTCAACCGCATCGAGGACTTGAAGGAGTCCGACGTGGGCACCAAGTGCGGCCTTTTCAAGGTTGAGCTTATCGGCGACGAGTACTTCACGTACCTTGTGGAGTGCAAGGACCCCAGTGCGTGCACGGTGTTGTTGCGCGGGGCGTCCAAGGACATTTTGAACGAGATTGAGAGAAACTTGCAAGACGCCATGGCCGTGGCCAAAAACGTGATGTTCGAGCCCTCGTTGAGTCCCGGCGGAGGCGCCACTGAAATGGCGGTCAGCGTGAAGTTGTCAGAGAAGGCCAAGTCCATTGACGGCGTTGCCCAGTGGCCGTACCAGGCCGTGGCGGATGCGTTTGAGGTGATTCCAAGGACGTTGATCCAGAACTGCGGAGGCAAGCCCATCCGGATCTTGTCGCAGTTGAGAGCCAAGCACGCGGCGGGCCAGTACACGTTCGGAATCGACGGCGATTTGGGCAAGGTCGTGGACATGAATGAATACGGCATCTGGGAGCCCGAGGTGATCAAGCTGCAATCCATCAAAACCGCCATTGAGAGCGCGTGTCTTTTGTTGAGGGTTGATGACATTGTGAGCGGAGTGCGCCAAGGTTAAACACCAGGGTGAGAGCGGACCACAAACACCGGCACCGCTGAATGAGAGGAGGCCGTATAGCGGGACCAGGGCTAAACGAAAGGAGAGCCGTCCAACGGATCAAGGCTAAATGATAGAGAAGGGCCATCTGCACCACATTATCGGATCCATGAGGTACCCACCGCGCGTTTATAGGTACGCGAGGCAGGTGAGTGCAATCTACAAGTGACCCAGGATTATACATAGCAAGTTGCAAGCAATCGAGGCCAGTACCGCGTAGCAGGCACAGGGCGGCCAGCCCGGGCAGGAAAATCTGGGAGAGCTGGCGGGGCAGATGCACGTGCCCCGAGTCACGTGCGCGCGTGTTTACACGGGCGCCAAATCAGGCAGGCCCCGCGCGTGCCTTCGCACAGGTGCATCGAAAACCACTCTCAATGCGCACGCTTATTACACGCATTCTTGGGCCGCACACCACGCAGCACCTACGCTCGTCACAGTTCTCGTTCCGGCGTATCGGCGCTCAGCTTGCTCCCAGACCCCCAGTCAGCACCCCCGCATAGTGGCCACAGCACCCGTGGCTCAGCATCGCATCAGCCAGCATTTTGCAGCACCCTCGCATCAGCATAGCCACTTAGGCCCTCTGCTGCATTCACCACACAAGGCCACGCCAGCAAGGCGGCGCCCATCCCAGCAAGCGGCCCGTCCAGCAGCAGCCGCGTGATAGCCGCAAGGAACCCACAACCAAGGGCGCCAGCAGCAAGCCCGACAAGCAGGCCGCAGGTAAAGAAGCCGTCTCTCGACGCAAGCGCACCCGTGCAGATTAAGCCACGGCAGCGCAGCCAAAGCCAACAAACACCAACATCCAACACCAAAATCCAACACACATCCAACACCAAAATCCAACACACATCCAACACCAAAATCCAACACACATCCAACAACACCAGCATCATGTCGGCACCGCCGCTCCCGTTCCTTGTCAAGACCAAAGTGTCGTGGACCGGCGAGCAGGACGGCGACTTGGGGTTTCTCGAGAACGAGACAGTTAAGGTGTTCCACACCGTGGACGACCATTGGTGGCAGGGCAGCTTGGTGCGCAACGGCACGGAGGGCATCTTCCCCAAGGACTTTGTGGTGGTGGTGCCGGGCAGCTCCGGGTCCACGCCCAACACGCCGGTCAAGGAGCCGGGCAGCCACCAGCGCAGCAGCCGCAACAAGTCCAGCTCGCCTTCTCCTGCCAAGTACGCCAGTGCCAAGTACAACATGCACGGTGGGCGGTACTCGAACCCCACGACGCCCAGTAAAGGCGAGGTGTGGGCGGGCGACCCGCACTCGCCCCGACTGGGCGGCCGGCAGCAGATCCAGCATCAGATCCACCAGCAAATGCAAAAGGAAATGCAGCAGCAGATCCAGCAGCAAATCCAGCTACAAGTGCAGAAGGAGATGCAGCAGCAGAAGGAGATGCAGCAGCAGAAGGAAATGCAGCAACAGCTTTACCAGAAAGAAATGCAGCAACAAGGCTATCCGAAGGAAATGCAGCAACAGCTTTATCAGAAAGAAATGCAAGGCTATCAGAAAGAAATGCAAGGCTATCAGAAAGAAATGCAGCAACAAGGTTATCAGCAGCAGCACGTTCAACAAGGGCATCATCCACCTCAGCAGGGCTTCCCCGTGCAACTGCAGCTGATGCTGCAACTCCCCCAGCAAAACCCCGTGTACCGGTACGACGTGCGCACGGCGGCCAAGTCCAAGTCCACGCCAGCTTTGGACACCGCAGAGTCCGACGACGACGCCGACACGCTGTACCTCCGCAGCCGGGCCCGCAAGAAGCAGCCGCAGTTGTACACGCAGCACGTGCTCGGGCAGGGCATGGCCAAGGGTCCGGGCGACGACGCCGCCACCAAGCGCTTGAGCCAGTTGATGACGTCGCCCAGCACGTCGCCCGTCAAGATGCCGCCCGTGGCCATGGCCGCGGACCCCGGCTTCTACCACAGCATCAGCCAGCGCAAGCAGGAGCTTGAGGAGCAGTTGCAGCGCTTGCGGCAGTTGGAGCGCAGCCAGCCCGGGGCCGACTACGAGGAGGCGGAGTACGAGGCGGAGTACGGCGAGGACGCGGACTCGGCCGACGCCGACGAGGTGCCGCCGCCGCCGCCGCCCAAGCACCGATTCGACGAGCGGCTCAAGTCGTCGCAAAACCTTCAAAGCTCGCAAAACCTTCAAAGCTCGCAAAACGACCGCCTCAAATCATCCCAAAACGACCGCCTCAAGTCATCCCAAAACGACCGCCTCAAGTCGTCGCTCCAGAGCGACGTGCTCAACCTCCTGGAGCTCAGCGCCACCAGCGCCGGGTCGTACTACCGGCACAAGCACGAAAACGAAACCGGCGAGGCCCGGGCCGCGTTGGCGCGGCTCAACGTGGACAGCGGGTCCGAGGACGAGGACGTGGTGGGCACGGTGTTCCGGGACCGCGAGCGGCGAGGAGCGCCCAAGCTCTTCCACAAGTTGATGCCCAAGAAACGGGAAAGCAACTTGATGGAGCAGCGGCTCGAGGCCGAGACCGAGGACTGGCAGGCGGTCAAGGCCGGCGTGCAGCGCACCAACACGCTCACGCTGGCAGACAAGCAGGCACGCACGCGGCGGGTGGTGCGGCTGGAGCCCAACTTCATCGCCAAGCCCATGGAGTACGTGACGGAAATCAACACCAGCGAGACGTACGGCCCGCAGCGCGACGCACCCCGGCAGGTGGACAGCGACGCCGCGCGCGTGGCCGCGTTTGCAGCCAAATACCCGCGCAACCACGACTTCAACGACTTGATCTCCGACATCAGCGTCAAGTTCGGCGCCCGCCCCGCCAACCAGATCCGCGCGGTGTTGGTGCACTTGTGCAAGTTCGACGTGGAGGAGGAGGACGGGGACCGGATTCTGCAGACCAAGCCGCGGCTCGCGGACGTCATGCGCCGCGGCAGCGCCACGGTGTTCCAGTTGAACTACCTCTTCAAGAAGCTCCTCCAGGCGCTCCGCATCCCGGCCGAGGTGGTCTTGGGCTTCTGGAAAAAACCCAACGAGTTCTACCACTCCGACCAGTTTCTGGTCAACCACTGCTGGTTGTCCGTGATGGTCGACACCGACGACCGCGGCAACGGCTGCTTCCGCCTCGTGGACCTCGTGTGCTTCAAGCACGGCGCCGTGTGCAACACCCCCGCCGCCAACGACTTCTACTTCTTGGCCGACCCGCTTGCCCTCGTGCTGACCCACTTGCCGCTGGTCATCCAGTTGCAGCACGTCACGCCCCCCGTCGACCTTGCCGTGGCCTTTGCCTTGCCCCGCATGTACTCCAGCTTCCGCCGCTGCCGCCTCGCCTTTGTCAACTTCAACAACCTGCTCCTGCGCATGGCCAACCTCGAGGTCTTCGAGGCCGTGCTTGACGTGCCGCCCGACGTCGAGCTCTTTTCCTTGGTCAAGACCGCCCGCGTCTCCTCCAACGACTACTGCTTGTGCCAGGTCTTCTGGCTGGGCTCCCGCCGCCGCGCCCGCCTCAAGGCCGTCTTGCCCCCGGGCGACGACATTGGCGTGTTGCAGGTGTTCGCCGGGCCCAAGGGCTCCCAGACCCACTTCGACAACATCCACGAGCTCGCCTGCGTGATTCCCTTGTACCACGCCGGCAAGAACAAGCCCTGCACCTTCGTGCCCCGCTACCCGACCATCCGGGCCCAGAACAACGACCTCTACATCCGCCTGCCCCAGGTCTGCCTGCTTGCCCTGCGCAATTCCTACACCTTTGACATCGACGTGCACCTGGCCCTGCTGGACGCCGCCCCGGCCCTGGACTTCAAGCTTGTCATCGAGTCGCCCTCGGGCAAGTACTCCAAGCTTGCACGTGACGATGGCCCCGGCGGCGTAGCCTCCTTCCGCCTGCCCATCGTGTGCCTGGAGCTGGGCTTGTACCGTGGTTTGGTCATAGGCGATGCGGGCAACTCCTGGTATGTGTTTGCCCAGTGGGAGTCGCTGTAGCTGTATAGAGTTTGAGACGGTCTAGGCTGTCTAGCCTAACGACAGTCACATAACAACTGCCTCTACTCAGACATAAACGACAGTCACATAACAACTGCCTCTAGCCAGACATAAACGACAGTCACATAATAAGTACGGCCCACTTCTATATATTCCTTTTGTAAGTGGAGCACTTATTGATGAGTAGCTAAGCAAGTCTGAAAATTCAGGTATTACCCATGAGTGAATGCAGCGTGCTTAATCTGTTGAAATCAAATCTGTTTGCTTTCTAAAACGTCCATTTGGCATCTTTAGGTCCGAGAAGAGTGCAAGCCTTAGTCGGAAAACTCTACCCAAGAGAACTTTTAATAATATAGGAGCGAAAGACTCTAGCAACAAATAAAACTTGTTTATGGTAAGTTAAATAAAAGAGAACATAAATAGTGCCCCCATAACGGGCATCTTTCTTCATGAAGCGTAAATAACAGTAAGAAATGAATCTATGTGATAGTTACTATTTAAGCAAATTCTCTTAATAATGGAAAGTCTCTATCACTGCCTAAATTTGGATTAGAATCACATTTAATAATTTGCAGACTTTGTTCTACTAGTAAATTTGATAAATAGCTATTCAAGGATAAAATAGAATGAGAACTCTTAAAAGAACCTCAAGCTATAAATAGCCGTAAGCCTAAAGATTGGCCAACCTTTGAGGGACCTTAAAGGATGAATTGTGAAGGTAGTGGATTGGGTGTCTGGGGTAGTAGAGGCCGGAAGGTTGATCGGAGGATCTATTCACTCTTGATTATTGCTTTCTGCACTATTTGATGCAAGTACTATTTTCAAAGGGTCCTACTCAAGTACTATTTCTAATGGTCTTTCCAAAATACTACTATTTAAGGGCTTTTCAAAATACTACTTTCGAATGGTCCTGCTCAAGTGCATCTTGCTATAGGGTCCTATTTGATACTCCTATGTCAATCACTACAAATACAGCTGCTAGTTTATGGATTCCACAGATTGTGCATCGCTATTTCCGAGAATACTTTTTAGCTTTGATTTTCTGATCTACTTCAGATTGCCGCTACGTGCCCTATTACTATTTCTGTGTAATATTTAGTCTGACTCTTGGTTTCGCTGCTCCACTTTAGACTTTGTTGAATGACATTCCGTAGACTAAAGACACCAAATATCACAGCGTCATGCGAAACAATCCCTTGGGACCCTTAAATGCTGAGGTAGCGCCAAGATTGCTGGGTGAGTCAAAACCGAAAGTGTGTCTTCATTATACTAACATTAATGGTATTAAAGCTGTCGAATTTAGAAGCAATTACAGGGATTGAAGCACCGATTGTTTTTAACCTGGATTTGATTGTCAGAAGGAGCTTTGCAAAGTCTTGACTGTCATCAACGTCAACTGAGCGTACATTTGCCTTACTTAGCGCAAGCCATCTTCTTTTAGTTTATAGCAAGTCATTATAGGAGTCTCCTTTCTGCCAGCTTGATTGTAAGAAGTCTCGTTTCATTCGTTTTGACAGTATTTTATCAAAGAAATCTCCTTCAATTCAAGTCATAGTAATTAAATAAGTCTCTCATTCAGGTAGAGTAAGTAATCAGGCTTCAAAAAATTCTATTTACTCAGGTCATCATCATAAAGTCTCCTTTCTTCAGCCTTATTGTAAGTGATCAAAGTCTTCTTTCAGTTAAGTTTATTATAAGAAATCGAATACACCTCCACTTAATTAGCCTTATATGAATCAAAAAGCCTCTTCTTGAGTCAGATGGTAGTGAATCTTTAAGTCTTTTTTGAATTCAGGTTACGGTCATTAAGCAAAAAGTTTGATTTCAAATTCAGGTTATTGCAAGTAATAAATACTCTTTCTAATTCAGGATATCGCTAGTAGTCATAGAAATCTCTTTCTAATTGAGGGTACTGCAAGTAATTGAAATCTCTTTCTAATTCAGGTTTTGTCATAAAAAAAGTCTGTATTCAGGTTATAGTGGCATCATTCAATTTCATCATAAACTCTTCGATATCCTGATACCCCGAAAGTAAGCCAACCCTCGCACTTAAAAAGATTTCTGTATTTCGCAGCCAACGCTCTTCTAATATTTTTATAATTGACTGCTTTCTCCTTAGTATTAATTACTAGAGCCTTTTGAAGCCGCCTTATCGTTACTACCAATTGCATTTTTAATACTTAATCCAAATAATCCCAATCTTTTATTTAGTATCCTCACATAATCTAGTTAATGCCTAGTGTCACCCAGTAGCCCTCCAACTTCATAGCTGGTGTCAATTCTACTCAAACTCTATTATTCTAATTAATTACTATTCTAATCAACTACTCTTCAAATCAAACACTACTATTCTAATCAAACACTATTCTAATCAAACACTATTCTAATCAAACACTATTCTAATTAATTACTATTCTAATCAACTACTATTCAAATCAAACACTACTATTCTAATCAAACACTATTCTAATCAAACACTATTCTAATCAAACACTATTCTAATCAAACACTATTCTAATCAAACACTATTCTAATCAAACACTATTCTAATTAATTACTATTCTAATCAACTACTATTCAAATCAAACACTATTCTAATCAACTACTATTCTAATCAAACACTATTCTAATCAAATATTATTCTAATCAAACACTATTCTAATCAAACACTATTCTAATCAAACACTATTCTAATCAACTATTCTAATCAAACACTACCATTCTAACCTAAATCTCTAATATACCAAAATCGAAAGTCGATATCTGTCTAATCTAACTCTTCTAATCTGATTTCAGAAACTGGTATAAGCTGCAGCTTGCTGTCTGTGTGCAGTCTGCGCTCATACTCTCCAACTCCATCTTCTCACGACACCTCCCTTCTTTCGCCACACAAACAAGATGTCACAAGTGGCGGCTCCAATAGCAAGTACGAGCGGCACCAGTGCATCCGGCGGCGCCAAGACGCCATTTGCCGCCTCCGCCGCCCCAAACGGCGCCGGGCAGCCAAGCTACACCAAAGACAAGAAAGTCGGAGAAGGAACCTACGCCGTGGTGTACGTCGGGCGACAGAGCCCCGGCAACCGGCGCATCGCCACCAAGGAAATCAAAACAGGCCTTTTCAAGGACGGCCTCGACATGTCGGCCATCCGCGAGGTCAAGTACCTCAAGGAGCTTCGGCACGAAAACGTCATCGACTTGATCGACGTATTCATGTCGCCCGACAAGAACCTCAACTTGGTGCTCGAGTTCTTGCCCTGCGACCTCGAGGTGTTGATCAAGGACCAGGCCATTGTGTTCAAGGCGCTGGACATCAAGTCGTGGCTTTTGATGACGCTCCGCGGGTTGCACCACTGCCACCGCAACTTCATTCTCCACCGCGACTTGAAGCCCAACAACCTCTTGTTGGCGCCGGACGGGCAGTTGAAAATCGCGGATTTCGGGCTTGCCCGCGCCTTTGGCGGCGCCAGCGAGGACTTCACCCCAAAGGTCGTCACCCGCTGGTACCGCGCGCCGGAGCTCCTTTTTGGCGCCAAGCACTACACGGGCGCCGTGGACGTGTGGGCCGTGGGCATTATTTTTGCCGAGTTGATGCTCCGCACGCCCTACTTGCCGGGCCAGGACGACCACGACCAGTTGGACGTGACCTTCAAGGCCTTGGGCACGCCCACCGAGCTGATCTGGCCCAACGTGTCCAACTTGCCGCTCTACGACGCCCTCAAGGTCTACCCCTTGCCGTCCCGCCAGGAGCTCCGCAACCGCTTCAGTGCCGCCACCGAGTTGGCCTTGGACCTCATGATCTCCATGACTCAGCTTGACCCCTCGCGCCGCTGCACCACCACCGACGCCTTATTGGCCGACTACTTTGCCGAGCTTCCTTTGGCCACCAGGCCTGCAGACTTGCCTTCCAAGGCTGCGGCTGGCGACCTGAAACGCCGCAAGGTCTAGCCTTTGGTGGTGGTAGCGACCTGAAATGTTCTTTCTGATTCCTACAACTGTCTACATCTGAAATCTTTCTGATTCCAATAATTGTCTGGGAACCTTTATGACTCCTATAACTTCCTGGGATTCTTTCTGATTCCTAAAACTGTCTATACCCGAGATCTTTTTGATTCCTATATTTTTCGGGGAACCTTTCTGATTCCTATAACTGTCTACATCTGGAATATTTCTGACTCCTATAAGTGTCTGCATCTGAAGTCTTTCTGACCCCTATAACTGTGTGGGAATCTTTCTGACCCCTATAACTGTGTGGGAATCTTTCTGACCCCTATAATTGTGTGGGAATCTTTCTGATTCCTATAACTGTGTGGGAATCTTTCTGATTCCTATAAGTGTCTACATCTGAAATCTTTCTGATTCCAATAACTGCCTACATCTGAAACCTTTCTGACTCCTATAGCTGTCTGGGAATCTTTCTGATTGCATATTCTCCTGTGGGAGGCCCCCTGCTCGTGCCTATATGCTCCTGAGAAGAGAGGTTCTTATATGCTCCTGTGTCTGCATTCAAAATCTTCCGGGTTCCTATAGGCTCTACTGCACTCAACGCAAGATGTCTCGCACATACTCCGCAATTGCCATCGACGACGTGAGTCCCGGGCTTTCGATGCCCATTAGATTCACAAAACCCTTGAACCCCTCCTCCTCGCGAATATAGAAGTCCGTGAATCCCTCCTTGTGTTGCGCATATAGTTTGGGCCGCACCCCACTATAAGAGGCCAGGAGCTCGTCGCTCGAAATCAGCGGGAAATACGTGGCAATGGCTTCTAGCGCTGCATCCAACCGGCTCCCGGACACGGAATAGTCCAAATCGTCGGCATCTAAGGTCGCTAGCCACTCCAAATCCGGTCCGAACCGAATGCCTCCCGCCAAGTCGAAAGTCAAGTGTGTCCCTAGTCCACTCACATTGCGCTGCGGGCACGGATAGATGAGCTTGTTGATTGTTCCCTTCACGGGCTTCTTGGGTGAGTACGAGTAGTAGCTGCCCTTTGCGAAATAACTCTGCACTTGGCGCTCCGGGGGCAAGACCATGTTGGCGATGCTGGGTGCGTGCAACCCGCCACAATTGACGATTTTAGCGGCGCTGATGTTGAACTCGCCGTCGGCGTCTGCGCACAGCACCCTATATTGGCCGAAATCTGGTTCGGGCTCGATCCGGGTCACTCGCGTGCTCAATGCTAGAGTGCCGCCTGAGTTGTCGAAGTTGGCATGCAAATACTGAGTCAAATCGTGGGCCGAGATGATCCCTGTGGAGGGCGAGTGTAAGGCCCCATATTTTGCACGGATGGCAGGAATCTGAGAGTGTGCTTGTTTTTCCAGGAGCCGCTCAACGGGCACGCCTAGCTGTTTGGCGTTGGTCTCTAGTTTGTCCAAATAGGCGGCCTCCGTTTCGCTTTGAGCAACCACCCACTTGCCACACCTTTGGAAGGGAACTATGGATGACTGCAAGGCGTATATCAACTGTTTCCCGCGCACGCAGAGCTGTGCTTTGAGCGAGTCGGGTGGATAGTATAGGCCAGCATGGATGACTTCGGAGTTGCGGCTGGTGGTTTCCATGCCGAGCATGGGATTCTTCTCTAGAACAACGACACTGTGTGCCGGATTTCTCTGGAGCTCCTGAGCAACGGCGATCCCGACGACGCCTCCGCCAATAATTGCATGGGTGAAGTCAGCTGAAACCTTGCTTGCAAGCCCGCGGCGTGCGCTGCGACAGAGCATGGCGGGGGAGGAAACTGAGGAGGAGCGCGTTTTGAGACGGGCTCTCTGGGACGGCAGCGGGCGTTCCTGCAGGAACCCGACCCCACCCAATTGCACGGACGTCGGGCATACTTGGCCCCTTTGGCTTCTGTCTAAAAAAAGGCGTTGTGTGCTAAAGTGGCCCGCTCTAGCAGAAGCAATGTGGCTGTGTACCATAGTGGCCCTCTTGCATTTCGGAATTTCTCTTTAGTCGAAAGGGGAAGTCGACCCAAGTAGTGTGAAACCAGTTCACGTTCCACCTGGGACATCCCGCATGAACTTTTATCTTGTGTCGTTTTGAGAAATAGGTGTTTTGGCTGTGCGGCAATGTAACATTACTTATAGAATAGCATCAACACGATAAAATGCATAGAGATAGACACGATCTGCAATAAATCACCTTCACATGCAAGTTAAGGATTTTATCACAGAAACCAAATGGAAGGTAAGACCAAAAAGAAACGATCAACAGAAGCCGGTCCGCATTCAATTTTAAATTAAGTTATTATATAGCACCTCTAATTTTTTACAACATAAAATGGTTGTATAGTGTAGTGGTTATCACTTTCGGTTTTGATCCGAACAACCCCGGTTCGAATCCGGGTACGACCTCTTTTTTGCAGCTATGTGATGCGGGAGGCGCGGCCTGCACACAGCGCCGCGGGCCGCACGTGGTGCGCGAGAGATAAGTGCAATTTAAGCGGAGCTAATTAATCCACCACCCTATACTGCCCTTCTACCAAAAGTCGGAAGCCGCCACGTAGCAAGAGGACTCAGCACCGGCAGCAGGAGCCACGAGCAAGCATGAAGTTCGGCGACCACTTGAGAAAATCGCTCATCAAAACCTACAGCTTCTACTACATCGACTATGACAACTTGAAGCACCAGTTGAAGAAGACGTTGAAGGACAACGACTACGAGTGGACCAACGAGTTCGAGGAGGACTTCCTCGGCAAGCTCGAGGCGGAGTTGGACAAGGTGTACTCGTTCACCAAGGTCAAAAACACGGAGGTCAACCGGCGCATCAAGGACGCCGAAAAGTACGTCCACGAGGTGGTGGATGCGTTGAAAAACCCCGGCAGCGGGCGCAAGCCGCTCGAACAGGACTTCGACGAGTTGGAGGAGGAGCTCCTGGACATCATTGCGGACGTGCACGACTTGGCCAAGTTCACCCGGTTGAACTACACCGGGTTCCAGAAGATCTTGAAGAAACACGACAAGACCACGTCGTTCACGTTGAAGCCGATCTTCCAGGTGCGGTTGAACGCCAAGCCCTTCTACAAGGACAACTACGACGTGTTGATTGTCAAGTTGTCCAAGCTCTACGACTTGGTGCGCACGCGAGGCAACCCCGTGCAAGGCGACTCGTCGGCGGGCGGGCTGCAGCAGAACTTTGTGCGGCAGACCACCAAGTACTGGGTGCACCCGGACAACATCACGGAGTTGAAGTTGATCATCTTGAAGCACTTGCCCGTGTTGGTGTTCAACGCCGAGAAGGAGTTTGACCAGGAGGACCTGGCCATCACGTCCATCTACTTCGACAACAAGGACATGGACTTGTACTACGGGCGCTTGCGCAAGGACGAGGGCGCCGAGGCCATCCGGCTCCGGTGGTACGGAGGCATGAAGTCCGACGCCATCTTTGTCGAGCGCAAGACCCACCGTGAGGACTGGACCGGCGAGAAGTCCGTCAAGGCGCGGTTCGTGTTGAAGGAGAACCGCGTCAACTCGTTTCTCCTGGGCGAGTACACTGCGGCCATGGCGTTCGAGAAGATGCGCAAGGACGGCAAGAAGAAGCCCGCCGAGATCGACAACTTGGAGGCCTTGGCCCGCGAGGTCCAGTACTCCGTGCTCAAGCACAAGTTCCGGCCCGTGATGCGCTCCTTCTACAACCGCACGGCGTTCCAGTTGCCGGGCGACGCCCGCGTGCGGATCTCGTTGGACACCGAGTTGCTGATGGTCCGCGAAGACAACTTCGACGGCTACGACCGCACCCACGGCAACTGGCGCCGCATGGACATCGGCGTGGACTACCCGTTTGCGCAGCTTCCGGAAAAGGACATCTGCCGCTTCCCCTACGCGGTGTTGGAGGTCAAGTTGCAGACGCAGATGGGCCAGGAGCCCCCCGCCTGGGTGCGTGACTTGGTCGCCTCGCACTTGGTCGAGGCCGTGCCCAAGTACTCCAAGTTCATCCATGGCGGTGCCTCCTTGTTGACCGACCGTGTCGACTTGTTGCCCTTCTGGTACCCGCAAATGGACGTGGACATCCGCAAGCCCAAAAACGAGCTGGAGTACGGCATTCTCCGCCAGCAGATCAAGGGCAAGTCGCTGTCGCTGGGCGGCGAGTTGGACGAGGAGGAGCTCATGGACGACACCTACGGCGAGCGCTACCTGGCCGTGCGCTTCTCCAACTCCGTCAATGCCTTGGAGGACGATTTGGACGAGAACACGCCTTTGTTGCTTCCGGCCTCTTACTCTTCCGCCGGCGGCTCTTCTTGGCTCAAGCGCATGTACGGCCTGTTCTTGCACTACTTCAACGACGACCGCACCTTCACAATCAAGCCGGGCACCAACTTCGACTTGAATGCCACTTTTGCCGACAAGTTGCCCGCCGGTAAGGCCATCTGTGTGCCCGTGAGGATCGAGCCTAAGGTTTACTTTGCTGCTGAGCGGACCTTCTTAAGCTGGCTCTCCATTGGCATGATCTTGGGTGCCACGGCCTCGGTGCTCATCAACTATGGCAGCCGCTCCTCTCTTGTGGCTTCCGTGGGCTTCTTTCTTTCCGCCCTCTTCACCATGGCCTATGCTACCTACAAGTACATTCGCCGCACCTTCGCCATTCGTGAGCGTAAGGCCTCCGACTATGCTGACAGCTTTGGGCCTAACATGATCTGCTTCTTGATTGCAGCTTCTACCTTGTCTTCTTTTGTCTTCAAGGTTATCGAAAACTAAATACATTTACCTGCTATCCAAGTCTTCTCTTTGTAGTGGTGCAACTCTCCAATGGTGTGGTGCTGGGTGCTTGGCTCTTGTGACCAGCCAAGCTTTCTGGCTTGCTTTTAGACAACTGGCAATGTTGAATTTATTTCCAGCCTCTCAGCGTTGGCGTCCGACCCATCTACACCCAGACTATCTACAACGGGGTCTTTGAATGCATCTTGAATTGAGAATAGCATGTTGACCTAAATGCATAGGCAGGATTCCCAAATTCCTTCGGTCCTGTCAAGCTTGCTGCCGAGCCACCCAGAATATGCTCGTTAGTGGCTCAAAGACCTCGCAAGCGATTTTCGATAATTTGGTCCACATCATCGTCGTCCTCTCTGTGCAACTTTTTACCTAACTTGCTCACAAGGGCGTTCTTCTTTCGGATTTTGAATTTGGCTCCGCTGGGCAAAACCTCGTAGTCTTCGCTCTTCACCGTGTGGCCGTCACTTCCTGGAGGGAGCTCGCCCTCCTGCGTGCTTGTGCCGGCCCGTTTTCTCCATGCTGTGGTTCCAGGTTCGTCCTGTTCTGCACTTGCTGCTGTGGTCTTTTTCTTATCCAATCCGAGAATTTTCCGTATCTTTCTCATTGTTGTGGACGGTTCGCGTTCGAAGAACCAGCCTTGGGATAACTCTTTCAAGGAATTCTGCTCGAACAACTTTTTCATGCCCAAATCCCTCTCATAATATTGAAAAATTTCACTATCGCTGGGAGAGATCGCAAACTTGAAAATCTTCCCAAGTAGATCGAATAAAAGGAGCACTGTTGCCGTGAGTAGAATAATGCACCACCATGTGGGATCTTCACCGAACTCGGTGAGACCGTATCCCACGAAAAAAATTGTCTTCTCTTTGGTTCTTTGCAAGAACATGATCAACACGTTCCAAAGACCATATCCTAGAATAGAGATCAAACTTGATGCCACGGCAAGCCACTGGATATTGTGTGTTTCAATGTACTGTGCCTTGACATTGATCACTATCACTAGAGACCAGAATATTGCGTTTCCTAGAGGGAAAGTGGAGTTATCCCGGAGCGCCGTGAACCCCCAGCAAAAGAAACTGATAAATGTCACTCCCAAGCTCTGTGCAGTGGCTAAAAGCATCCAAGTCAAGAAGATTCGGAGATTGAATGACTGATAGAGACGACCTGTAGAGTAGAGCTCCGGTACGGCAATCAATGTCGAAGGATCCAAGTCCTTCTCGAACATGCCGATACACAACACAGGCAACGAAGTGAAGAGCGTATTGAACATCGACAACGACCAAGATTCATACATCGAGGACCCCGAGAAAAGAGTATATCTCTGATATATGCACTGTGTCAAGTAGAACATCAACTCCTTGTAAAATGTCATCAAAACGAATTTTGAAGTGCGGACATAGTTGTACCGTCCGTTGACCAAAAGCAATTTAAGAAGATACCGGAACTGTGCTATCAGATAATCTGCAGCCCTTGCAGCCTGCAACCCCTCTTTTCCAGTAATGCCGACTCCGATATCGGCACTTTGGATCATGGCTATATCGTTTGCACCATCGCCGATGGCTAGAGTCACTTCTTTGTGCTTGATCTCTCGAATGCAATTGATCATCTTTGCTTTTTGCGAAGGAGATGCTCGACAGCACACTGCAGAATCAACTAGTATGCAAAGTTCGATAAGGAGAGACATCACCGATGGATCGTTTTCGATTTCTGCCAACGTCCCACCGTCAATCACTGCCACACTGTGCGCAATGTTGCCGGTTTCAATTTCTTTGACGCTCATTTGGATCCGCTGTGTCAACTTCTCCATCCCTTCATCTATGCTCAAAACCACTACCGTTGAGTAGTCCTTGATAAGCTGGCACGAGTATCCTATGTTGATGGCAGTCTCGCGCTTATCCCCCGTGAGCATCCAGATCTTGATGCCGGCTCTCCTCAATTTGACAATTGCTTCGCTGACACCCTCTTGCAATTTGTCCTCGATTGCTGTGGCTCCGAGAAGCTGGAAATTGCCTTCGATCTCGCTTCCCACTTTCTCAACCTTTTCCAAGCGATTTGAAACTGAGATTTTGGCTTCATGGTATGACTTTGCCCACGCACTGTATTCAGAGTCGCCAATCCACTTAAAAGAATAGAGTAAAGTTCTCAAGCCCTCTGTAGAGAACGTCTCTATATGCTCTAGGGTTTTCTCAATGAGGTACTCGTCATTCATCAATAATTTGTCGCTAGGAACAAATTCCGGGCGGGACTCGTCAATGCTGTATCGCTTGGCCTGGTGGTTGTGCAAATTGCTTCTAGCGTTTTTGGCAATCTCGTTGATGTCTTGATTTTCCTTCATAATCGACCCATCGATTGACCCTAGCCTTTGTGCGAGATCAAGTGTGTCTCTGGTGGAGTGGAATGATGTTCTGGACTCTATGTCATTAGATAATCTTCCCTGAAGAATGACCTCGGCCTCCATCACCTTTCTGTCGTGAGAATTGGATGATATTTCCTTCGCCTTTTGCTTGGCCAAATGTGAGTTTTTGAGTAAATCTAAAATGACATTATCCGCGCCTTTGCAAAAGACTCCAATCCGAGAATCCGGAAACTTGACCACAATGGACATTCTCTTTCTTACGGAGGAAAACTCAATGACATCTAGAACCTCGTAGCTCTCGAATTTTGGGAAGGAGTTGAAACCCTCGGGATAAGTTTTGATGGTCACCTGATTGTGTTGTTTATCTAAAACAATGAAACCCAAATCTCTAGCGGCCTGCACCAATGCGAGCTCATCAGGGGATGCTGCTTGATACTTGATGGATTCGTCTGCATCCAAGTTATTTTCGTACCTCCCGTCGTCATCCTCAAAGTTATCCAAACTCGTAAGGGAGCGATTTCTCGATTCTCGAGGCAAGTCCTCTTTGCGAGGCTGACATGTATGGCAAAGAGCTATGCTTAAAAGAAAGAATGTCACCTGATTGGAAAAAAGGGTGTTTGGGTTCGACTGAATGTGTTTGAGAAGCTCCAAAGAGTTGGGGATATCTTGTTCGACATCAGGCTGGGATGTGGCCCTCCATATAGGATTGGAGGCCACCAGCTGGATGTCCATGCTATCTCTCACATAGGAGGTTGTGCTGGCTGTACGTCTGTGCAGTTCTTGGGCGGGTTTTTTGGAAATGGTAATGTCATCCTTGTTTCTTTTTCCCTCGCTGAGAAGATCCACTTCGTGTAGCCAGCTTGTGCCGCAGACGCTGAACTTGCGAAAGAGCATTTTGTTGTCGGTCAAAGTTCCGGTTTTATCGCTGAAAATGTAGGATACCTGACCCAACTCTTCAAGAATGGTGGCAGTTTTGGCGTCGGCCGGGGTGTTTGTCTCAACCTGATACATATCAATGTCATACTGCAAGAACATGAGCTGCATGACTTTGATGATTTCCATGGTGACGTACAACGAAAGCGGAATGAGAGTGTTGTACATAATGACAAAACCCATGAAAGTAGCCGCCACGCCCACATCCTGGTCATACGTGTACCACATCAGCTGTCTTTTCCGATCATAAAAGAGGCGCTGAGCCATCAAAGAAAAGGCCGAGAGCGATAGCACAACAATGACCATGAATATCACGATGTAGTTGATATTCTGCTGCAACTTTGGGGCCTTGATGCGCGGATTGCGCACGTTGTTCATGCGGATCTTGGACTCTTCGCCGGTGAAAACCACAAAGCCCAAGGCAGACTTTGTGTTTCTGAGTATGCTGCCACGATAGATGACGTTGTCGGGGCCCAAAGCGTGGTCGGAGCCGCCGCTGGAGAAGTGGCCCTCGAAATTGTACAAGTCGATGTTGGGATCCTCGACAGTCACAAGGCTGGCAAGGTTGCTGAGGCGGGAGGCGGAGGAGGTCATTTTGGAGAGTTCCGGGTGGGGAACCTTTGTCTTGAGGTTTGTCTCGCCGTCCAAGGCCATGGTTTCGACAAAGGCCTCGTTGGCGGTGGCGGAGAGAAGGACGACGTCTGCGGGGATCCAGTCGTTTTCTTTGAGCACCAAGATGTCGCCGACCTGAACGTCCTTCCAGCGAGTCGGGCAGGAGCGCAAATTGAAGCGGGCAAGCTCGTCGGGCGACAAGGACTCGTGCAGGGGCGGCGAGGCGGCGGAGTTGACGCTCAAGGAGGAGTCGTTGTGGGGCAAGCGGCCGACGGGAATGGTCTCGGTCATGATGGTTGCAATGGAGTGGGTGTCGAAGTGGGCGGAGTCGAAGTCCTCGCGGAGCACGAGGGTGAGCTTGTTGTTCTCCTCCTTGTCGTGGCCGTGGCGGCGCCAGTCGTCAAAGGCCTCGCGGGCCATGGAGATGGACATGAAGATCATCAAGGGCACGATGGTGGTGAACTTGCCGGTGGTGGACCAGGAGGGCACCATCTGCATGATGGCCACGACCATGAAGTAGCAGTTGGCGATCTTGGAGAACTGGGCGCGGAGCTGCTTGGGCAAAAACGAGTAGACCGTGTACTTGGACGAGGTGATGGCGTTGGAGCAGTACGCGTGCGCCAGCCGCTCGTCCACGTACGCCTTCTCGCTGCGGCTGTAGAACATGTCCTTGAACGTGTGGTTGGCCTTTTCCTTGGCCACGCACAAGGGAACCACGCGGCCGCCGGCGGTTTTGCCCAAGTCGCGGTTCCCCAGGAGCCGCTGCCGCACCACCTGCCAGTAGTGGAGCAAGCTCGACTGCGCCTTGCGCTGCGAGAGGAACCGCCGCGACCGGCGGGTGGCGCCCAAGTCGCCGAAGTCGCCGTCCAGCCCGTTGGCCGACGACCGGCTGCTGGACGCCGTGAGGTGCGTCGTGGACCGGGACATGTTGACCTGCGTGTAGGTGTAGGCGCCGGACTTGGCGTCGTCGGGAAACTCCGGCGGCAGGGGTGCGTCCACGGTGATTGTGGGAGCCGGCGGCGGCGGCAGGAGCGTGGCCAACTCGACGGGCGGCAGGTTGGCCGGGTCCGGGGCGGAGGCGCCCGCAGGCCCCGGGGCGTTTCGGGACGCGGCCCCGGAACCTGCCTCGGGGCTGCTGCTGCCGGGCCCGGGCCGGTCGGCGAACGGGTTGCGCAGGCTGGCCAAGGCCTTGTTGAGGAGCTGGGACCGTAGCGAGAGACCGCGTTTTCGGCGGGTTTGGGGCGAGGACTCGGGCTGCCACGGGCGGGCGGGCGGCGGGCCGGCATCGGGCGGGGGCAGGGGGCCCATTGTGGCGGCAGGGGCGGTCGGGGCTTTTGTGCTGGCGGAGGCGGTGGGGGCAGGGAGCAGGGCCTGGGAGGAGGCGGTGGGGGACCCGTTTGGCGTGGGGGAAACGGCGACGGGCGGCGGTGCTGGCAAGGGGCGGCCGCTGGGGGACTGTGTCACGTGCAAGCGCTTGTTCTGGGCCTGCGGGGTTTTGGATGTGGCCGTGGGTTGCCGGTTGAGGTGGTGTTGAAGTGGTGGTAAGGTGGTGGGGCGCAGTGCACCCAACGGCTGCGGTGTGCGGCTGGCTGTGTGCAGTGCCGCTGCCTCTGGCGGCAGAGGGGGTGGTTGAAACAGCGGGTTTTTCGGAGGTTGGGGTTTCTGGGGCGGTGGGGGTGTTGAGGGTGGGTTCAAGGGGAGTTGGGCCGATTTTGGCGGTTTGGGCGGTGTTTTCTGATTTTTGACAGCGGGGTGGTGTGGGGTGGATTCTGTAGCGTTGTAGTATTTTTCTGAGAATAGTGGTATTTTTCTGAGAACCGCGGTGATTTTCTGTGTCCTCAATAGTGTCTATGACGTACGTCCCAACGTGGTTCTAAAACTGGGACAATGACTATGAGAGCCTTAGTTCTAGACCCGGCTATTTTTCCTAAACACTCTTTTAAACAATACTCTCTGGAATTCTACTCTTTTAAACGAAAGTCTCTTTGAAATTCTACTCTTTTAAACAAAACTCTCTAAAGGAAATTGTCTTAACAAAATTGTCTTTAAACAAAACTCTCTTTAAACAACACTCTCTTCTAATCAATACTTTCTTTTTAAACGTTGGAATCTTCCTATACTTATTTGGTGCTTTAGCTTGTTTCTGTAAACCTTAGAGATTTGTCTGAAAAGCTAGAGATGCTCTCAACGAGAAATAAGTATTCCAAAATCTCACCTATCAAGGCATTTTATGAAATATCGATAAATCTAAATATACCATTTCGTTTTTGATGAATCTGGAGTTTACAATTTTGTTTTCCGATGAACCTGAAGTTATATAATTTTGTTTTCTGATAAAACAAGTTTCTATCACTTCTTTTTTAATAGATCTAAATTTATCATTTCGTTTCCTGATAAATCAAGTTTCTGTCACTTCTTTTTTAATAGATCTAAGTTTATCATTTCGTTTCCTGATAAATCAAATTTATATCCCTTCGTTTTTTGATAAATTAAATTCACATCAATTCGTTTTCCAATAAATCTAGTATTATGCCACTCGTGGAAATTCACATATTCTCACATCTCATAATACCATCTTATTTCAGATTCACATACACTTTGTTTGAAAGCAATAAAGTTTGCTTCCCTATTTTTCTCTTTTATAGCAGACCTTTCTTTGCTATAACTTGACGGCAACTCTAAATTGCATAATTCAGGCGCCAACTTGGATCTGATGATAGGTTAATGTCAACTCGGATCTGACACTATACCAGACCTCGGCATACGCCTTTATGAGTTAGTTTAACTTTATAAATTCCATGAAGAGACCAATTTATTTTATTTACTTTTTTCGGCTTTCCATAGCAATGTTTTAATAGTTCCATAGCGCTAGGATCTCCATCGATGCTTTCTCCACGCATAGCTCGAAACATTTGTCGTTTAGGAGTTCTCGAACCTCTAATTTTCTCATGCACAAAGAGCCTACACCAGCTCACAACACCCTGTGGGTCGTCTGAGATGCAAATACTCGGGCCATTAACAGGGAGCGTCCACTTCGTTGTCATTCTAGGCCCCCAAAGTCACCCGAATCTTCCCCATGCAGTAGTCCTTGTATTCTTGAACGTATCCCTCGTTGTTGATCTCCAAAACGCCGTCCAAAGACGATATGATTTCGTCATTGCCTGCAACCAATACCATCCCTTTCGGCATTTGGGTGATGTCCGGCATTTGTTCCACCAATTCGTCGTCGAAAATGAGCGACACAATGTTGCGAGCACATTGGCGGCCCATGTACAATGCCCACCCAGCAGATTTGATTATCGGCAGGTCGACAATATCTCCTATGGCGAAAATGTGTTTGAGGGTTTTGTGCTCGTTGGTGAGCTGCAAGTAGTCGTTCACCATCACATTGCGCTTGTCGTTGACAAATTGCGTCAATTCATTGGTCATAATGTCTGTGTTGTTTTTGAACAGATGGCACCAATAGTTGTAGTCGGTCTTGAGCTTCTCTCCGTTCACGAACTCAAGCTCATTGTCCTCCAGCTCACTCTTCACCCGGTACCCCGTCATGACCTTGACGCCGCTGGCCTCCAACGAGTCCCGTACAGCTTTCTTGAAATCAAGCGGAAGTGGTTCCGGAGGGAAGTCTTCGTGGGGGTGAATCAAATAAACATCAAGATCCTTATACTTCTGCTTGATGTCGCCCGCAATCTCGATACCAACTGCACCGGCACCAATGACGCCGATCAGCTTGCACTGGCTGATGTTGGTGTTGAATTCGGACATCTCTTGCATGTAGCTATCGAAGTTGTATGCGAGCGGCGCTGTGGGCCATTGTCTATTTCTGCCGGTGGCTATCACACAGTAATTGAACTCAATCTTGCCCCTCTTCTTGTTGTTATTGTTGAGCATGTACTCGGCGGTCTTGCTCCTGAGCTCCGTCACACTTCCTTGCACATAGCTGATGTCGATGTAGTCATTGTTATTGGGCTTCAACTCGGCGCCCATCGTCTCGATAACCGTTTGGTCATCCGAAACCAAGTGATCGAATGTGATGTCTTCAAGGTCCTGTAGAGGCACGAACTGGGTTTTGGCAAATTCAGCGCTCACTATAGCACGCGGGATGCCCAAGACATTCAAAAGACCAGCCTTCGGCTCGATCAATGTGACCGACACTTTCTGCATCATACCTCTGTGTCTGAGGTGGTTTTTGAGGGCCACGAGGGCAGAGAGACCAGCGTATGCGCCACCAATGATCAAGACATTGGAGTGGAAAGAAGCTGGGTTTTTCAGCACCGAGCCCTCGGATTTCTTGTATATCGTCATTGCACGCTGGGATGTGTTTGGGGAGGGTTTAGCCGGAATGTGGCGACGACAGAGCTGCAAAGTATTTCGTTGCAGGAAAGAAGCTTTGTATCGCTCGAGGAAAAGGAAGTTGTGTCTGGCAGAAGCCTCGATCCAAGATTATCTATTCCATCAACGATGTGCGGCATCATTGGCGCGAGTGCAGTCTTGGCTTCGCACAGGGCGTTATGTGCAGTCGCGAGAGCGTTATTGCTGCCCAAACCCTGCCGCAGTCACGTGCGGGACCACCAAAGTCTTGGCAGTCCGGGCTCGCAAAAGACAGTCACTTTATTGGCGCTGTGTGACGTCGACGCGACGCCACCGACGGGGACAGTCACTTACGGCCGATCGAGAAAGGGAGAGCTTCCTGCATCCAGGTCGTAGTGGTCGGTCGGCGGAGTGGCGGCGCCCTCCCCCGGCGCCGGCACCTGCATGGTCTCGGTGACGAAACCCTCGTACGAGGTCGACTCGTCTTTGTCTTTTGTAGATTCATCGTCCAGCTGGAAGTCACGTGCGGCGTCGTTGAACATTCCAAGCACCTCGTTGGTGGTGAGACGGGAATACGCGGTGACTGTGGGTGACTTGGGCGCCTGGGTCATGCTCTCGTCACGCAAGGGGATTGTGAAGGTCTCGTTGGTTTCCCAATGCTGCGCGGCCACCTCATCTCTGGCAGCTTTAGGGAGCCTGGCCGCTTTTGGGAGTTCCTCTCTGGCAGCATTTGGGAGTTCCTCTCTGGCAGCTTTCAGGCTTACATCTCTGGCAGTGGATTCTAGCACAGGATCTGGCATCACACTGCCCAAGGCGGATTTTCTCGAGCTCTTCTTGGCCAGCGGGTCCAGACCGCCAGGTTGGCCCTTCTGGCGGCGCTGATGGAGCCACAGGCGCCCAAGGAGCTCACCCAAGCACATCTCTGCACCGGATGGCGGATAGAGGAGGTTTAGGTTGACGGCGAGGCGCTCTGCGGCTTTTCCGGGCTGTCGAATCAACGTGTAACATTGACTGTTTTCCACAACAAGCTCGAACCCCGAGGAAGGCTCGGCGGGTGCTTCGGCCACGGACCCTGACGGCGCGGCAGCAGGCAGGTCTCGGAACACCTGGAACTTGGGGGCAGGCTTCTCCGGGTCGCCCCTCTGTTTGATGGTCTCGCCGGCCCAGGGCGTGGCCGGAATGCAGTTCTCCTTGGCCCGGCCCGACGGCGCCAAAGTGGCCGCCGGGTCGGTGACAAAAACCGCGGTTTTCATCGACACGGGGCTGCTGTCGCCATAGACACTGACAAGCCTGGGCCTCTTGGAGGCACGTGCATCCAGCGCGGGCCCGGCCAGAGCCATGGCAGCGGAGGTGGAGTCACATTCACTGCTGCGCTTTCCCATCAACAGACGGAGCCCCAAGTTCGGGCCATCCAGGCGCCCCGGGCCGCCGCCAGCCTGCAGCGCCGTGGTCCGGCGAGTGAAGGCCGCGTGGGAGCGCAGAAGCCGCGTCCAGGGCCGAGCCTGGCGCTCGAGGCCCACCTCATAGACCTCTTGGGCGTCGGCTAGTGCGCCCCGCAGCTCGAGAAACTTGGCAAACTCCTCGTAGTAGAGCGCGAGCTGCGAGCCAATGTCCTTCTTGGCCAAATACACGAAGATGTCGCGGGGCGAGTCCAGATACGCAGCGTACTCAAGCCACACCTTGAGGTAGCGGGGGTCGTTCTTGTAGTGGGCGTCGCCTCGAAAGCACAGCGTGCACCGCTCCAAAACCGACAAGAGGCCGCTTTCCGACGTGGCGCCCTGGGGGTAGTGGTTGTGGATCCACTCGATGTAGTCCACGTATTCCTGGAGGGGGTCGTCGAGTTCGTCCAGGAGGAGTTTGGTTTCGAACGTGGCCCGCTGCGCCGAGAGGCTTGTTCGGGAATGCATGTCGCTGAGGGCCCGTCCGAGTTTGGAGGCCAGGCGCCCGCTGGGAAGGGGGGTGATGTTTTCTTTGTGTCGATCTAGAACGTGTGCTTCCATTGTAGATGCGTGGGCACGTGCTCGCCAGGGAGACGAAATGGGGAAGGGGGGTTGGTCTTGCGAAGCTGTTTCAGGAGTTTACCTGGTTTGTTTCAGGAGTTTGCCTGGTTTGTTTCAGGAGTTTGCCTGGGTTGGATGATATAGGAGTTTGCTTGGGTTTGAATGTAGGGTTGATCTTTGGGTCCGTTTGAGGCGTGTCAGAAAGGGGTGCCTGCAGTGCTCAACTATAGACTGTAGAAGATGAAGGAGCCACGTGCCGTTGCTCCTGTTTGTACGACTGGACCGTTCAAGGCTAAGGTTGTGCAGAGGATGCCTATTACCAACCGGTCTGGCCGCCTGGATGTCTGTTTGTTTGTAAGCGCGCGTCTTGCGCCTGTTTCAGATGCGATTTTGTTGCAGGTGCATAACTAGTGGGTGCTTGAAACATCCCTGACACATCCCTGAAACATCCCTGACACATCCCTGAAACATCCCTGAAACCCCGTCCCAACGGCCCCAACGATGTCTAGACGCAGGCAGGGCGTTTGAGGAATTTTAAAATGTGAAGTAAAAAAAAACCTTTGAGCAGGAAAAGCTGGCCAAAAAAAAAATGAACACGCCCAGGTTCGAACTGGGGACCTTCTGCGTGTGAAGCAGATGTCGTAACCAACTAGACCACGCGTCCTTTGGATGTTTTTGGTGTTTTGTAAAACACTATAGCAACAAGAACAAAAGAGCCATGTTCGGTCAGCTGTGCTCCTTAGGCATCTCTTTTCAGACCCAGCTAAGTGTCCACACTTCCCAAATACTCAGAAAAGGATTTCAGAGTCAAATTCTGCACTCCTGGATTCTTGCTACTCTTTGTTCACCTTCGCTAGCATCGGTCAACATTCCACTTGTGTACCAACGAAGGAGTATCGCTCCAAAATGCCAGAATTTCAGTCAAGAAACATCCATGTATTAGCCATGTTTCAGCACTATTCATGTGTTATCCATGTTTCAGCACTATTCATGTGTTATCCATGTTTCAGCACTATTCATGTGTTATCCATGTTTCAGCACCATTCATGTATTAGCCATGTTTCAGCACCATTCATGTATTAGCCATGTTTCAGCGTGATTTTAGTCAAGTATTACTCAAATATTAGCCATGTTTCAACGTAATTTTAGTCAAGTATCACTCATATATAAGCCATGATTCATGTTTAAGGTAGCTCTCGAACTGAATCTTACAGCCAAGAGCTTGTAGCAGATCACGTGAACGCAATCACCTTCCGGCGTTCTCTATCTGTCTGGCCTCCTCCTCTCCTCACCAATCAAGCCTGCAGGTTTTGTTTCTGACTATAAATATGCGGTCCGCCCCAGGCCAAACCTTCTTTTAATTTTTTTCTGTGTTTGTGTATTTCCTGCGTGACTTTTTTGCAGCACCCTGGGCCCCTCTTTGGCGCGTCCACTCAATTTTGGTGCCAGGTCGGTGCGCGCATTTCTTGCCACAACACACTCGCTCCACGCCTCGAGTCTCCACCGACTCACCCATTCACCGCCAATACCGTGCTGTGCTACTCTAGATGCACTTTCTTCTAGCGCTTTTGGCGTGCCTTTCGATTGGGCTTGCGCTGTACGATGAGTGGCTTACTTTGAGGCCGTTGCCTCGAAACAAGCTCTTGGCGTCTTTTGCATTTACGTCGGCCCTGCCGCAGTTTCCGCTCGAATACATCAACTCGAACACCTCCAAGCCAGCCGGGGACGAGACTGTTCTGCTGATCAAGCACTACGGGGAGTTTCCAAAGTCAATCGAGCACATTGTCTACGCTACCAACACGCGCCAGTTACATTTGCGCTTCACCCAGGGCTGGTGGGATAGTCCTTCGTGGGGTTCATTGCCTCGCAACGGGTCGCTGAGTGGCGGCACGGGCGTTGAGGTGCTTGCCACCATCGAAGCCCCTGACTTGACTGCTGCAAGAAAAAGCTGGCGCCAGTTGTCGGACTCCCTCTCGGGCTTCTTTTGCGCCTCTTTGAATTTCATCGACGACTCCATCACAACCTTTCCTCGTCACGAAGTTCATGACATTGATACAGACTACGTGTCTACATCTCAAAGTGGCAATCTGCTCTTTTTGATGCGTGCGGCGTTGCCCGACGAGCCCATCTGTACTGAGAATTTGACCCCATTCTTGAAGATGCTTCCCACGAGAGGAAAGGCCGGCATCTCCTCGCTTCTCGACGGTCACAAATTGTATGACTCTTTGTGGCATTCGATGAGCATTGATCTAACCACAGAATGCGACGAGGGCCTGCACTGTCACTTGAAGCTTACTCAAAACATCGACCATGTTATAGATCTTATGCGCTCCTTGCGCCGCAGAGACGAAGGCGGGATTCCCAAGCCCACTCCTGGCGAGAACTTGCGCTGTGATAAATCCAAAAAATTTGATCCTTGGGTCTGCTTCCCTCTTCCAGACCCGGCGGAAATTGAGTGGGACCTTACCTCGATTTTTGGCAGGCCCATCAAAGGAGCCGGATTTGAGACGGCTGGCTCTCTGACGAGCCGCATTGTTTTCGATGTACCGATGGAAGGCTGGGACGTACAAATCGACCATTTGGGGGAGACAAGAACAGTCTCCCCTGTGGAGGAATTGTCTGGCCCTGACGACTACAATGTGCTGTTTAAAAGTTCCAATTCCTCTCAAGTCACTGCCAATAAAGAGCCTCCCGTCTCGTTGACGCGTTCTTTAACAGGGTATTCCCAAGACAAAGGCGGCATGCGGATTAAGCTTACCAACCCAAGCCAGCATCAGGCACAAAAGGTCATTTACTTTGAGACTCTACCATGGTTTATGCGTGTCTACTTACACACACTTCAGGTTTCGGGGACAGGAGAGATTGTTTCTCAGTACTATAAGCCAGCAATTGATAGAAAAAGGCCGGGGCATTTGGAGTTGGAGATCGATATACCAGCAGGCGGCCAGATGGCCTTGACATACGAGTTCGATAAATCGTTGCTTTTGTATTGGGAATACCCCCCCGATGCCAACCACGGATTTGCTATTGCTCCGCTGATAGTCAAGGTTCTAAACGTGGACAGAGAGACCGTTTACCAGTTGAGGTCCACCAGCTTGTTGTTAACGCTTCCTACTCCGGACTTTTCGATGCCATACAATGTGATCATCTTGACATGTACTGTCATGTCTTTAGCCTTCGGTACAATATTTAACTTATTGACTAAAAAGGTCGTGACCGAAGAGGAATTCGAGGAGATTTCGAAAAACACCAAACTAGCCAAGCTCAAGGCCAAGATCAGGGGTCTCAGATCGAAAGCTTAGCACAGCTCTTACGAGGATTCATGTACCAGGTATTGTAATGAAAGTCACAAACATCTTAATGGGTGAAGTAGCCGGGAAACCGTCTTGCTGCACTGCAGAGGTGTATAGGGCATACATCTATTAAAACTGTGCATTATCTTTAGGAATGTTACGAAACTAACCTTTCGGAGTTCTCAAGTCGTTTCGTGCTAACCCGCGAATATCCGTCGGACATGACTCCGACAACGGGACTCCGTACTCGAAACTCCGCCCTCGGAACTCCGCTCCCGAACCCGGCTTGCCGAATCTCTCAAATATACAAGAACTACGGATAACCACTCGTTAAAGGATGAGTCCTTCGGAGTGTCCACACACCAAATACATGTGCACAAGGAAACCGTTATCCGTATTCTTAACATTTGGTAGCGCAGGGTTCTTTCCGATAGCATCAAATGAGCTCTTGGCGGATTACTCTGAAGGACTCACAAGCCCGAACAAGGTCCAGAATCCGAAGACGCCACCTTGACCCAATGGCACGCACGCTGGAAGGACCCCAGTCGACGACAATTCCGACTAACTATACGTCCCAGAAATCCCACCGGCACTTTGTCTTCCACCACAATATCTGCACCGCCCGGACACAGTGATCCGCTTGGTGAATCCAGTAGACCAAATTCTACCTACGATTGCCTTCATTTCTTGGTGCCCCAAGTTTACCACCCGGGTGGTTTTAGCTTCAAAGATCTCGTTGGCGGACATACTGAATTTCACCAGACCTTTTACTGTATGTTTCTAGAGTCACCACTTTATTGTATTCTGGTTGCTCCCGCAACTCTTCATCGTCACGAACCGTTAGTATTATTCTAAACACTTGCCAGCACAGCCATGCATGTTGTGCGTAAACCTGGATCACACTGACAAACATAATAGACACTGCCATGACTTTAACCAGCAATGTAAATAAATGCCCGAATTAAAACATATTGGATGACAAGAGCTGCTAGGAAACCCAATGCAATATTACGTAATACGCGGGCACTGTACGCTGGGTCATCATCTCTATTCATGTTATTCTCACTTTCTTGTTTGGATATGTCTTGCATATTCGCTAGACTACCCCAAATTCAACGATCAAGAAATTCTGATTAAAGATGGTGTTAAGAATACGGATAACGGTTTGTGCACGTGTATTTGGAACGTATGGGGATACTCTGAAGGACTCATCCTTTTACGAGTGGTTATCCATAGTTCGTTTATATTTGAGAATACTTCTTTTATATTTGAGAATAGTTCTTATAGATTTGAGAGATTCGGGATTAGGCTAAGCGGCTAAGCAGTGTGTTGGCGCCTGGTACACGCGAGGTCCCTTTATTTAGATGTCTAGGTCCCTTTATTTAGATGTCTAGGTCCCTTTATTTAGATGTCTAGAACTTAGTTGCGTTCTAGCCTCGTTTTGCGTCGATTCATGTCCGACGGTTATATCGCGGGTTATCATGTGATTGCGAAACGACTTGAGAACTCCGAAAGGTTCGTTTCATAGAAAGAAATGTTAGGAATAAATCTCAGCTAATGAAGAGACTATACTTAAATACCCTGAGTCCTAACTGAATGCAGGATGACACACGAAGATGTGTAACCAACCCATCTTAGAGATAAGAGACGTGTAACACAGGTCTAAACTATATAAGGAAGTAGAATCCGCTCGACAGAAGATAATTCAACAGCAATTATTCGAGTCATACCTTTAGTACTAAGAATACAAAGTTAGATACAATTTATTCGGGACTATCCTAAGCCTCTGCACAAATATTCAAAAAATAAGCAAACAAGTTGCCTGGTTAGCTCAATCGGTAGAGCATTTGACTCTTAAACTTTATAAGGTCAATCAAAAGGTTGCGGGTTCGAGCCCCGCATCGGGCTTCTTTGACTGCCTGGTTAGCTCAATCGGTAGAGCATTTGACTCTTAAACTACATAAGGTCAATCAAAAGGTTGCGGGTTCGAGCCCCGCATCGGGCTTCTTTGACTGCCTGGTTAGCTCAATCGGTAGAGCATTTGACTCTTAAACTACATAAGGTCAATCAAAAGGTTGCGGGTTCGAGCCCCGCATCGGGCTTTCATTTTTGTATTTTTGCCTCGTCAAACAAGCTTTTGGAGTCTCGAGTTGTCAGGACCATATCCATACGTTTGATACTATTTTTAGCTTTGTGTACGAGGTAACTGATGCTTAGATTAATAGAGAAGGGGGGAATGGATTCTCTCGGTCCGGGGTGAGTAAAAGCACATCAACCATAAACTTCCCCATTGAAATTTGGTCGAGGCCAAGCTGCTAGGCTCTAAATGGAGTCTAGGAGTTGAGAGATGGTCTCTGCTGAAGAAACAGTGATTGCAGACCAAAACAATCCAGACCAAATACACTGAACGTAGGCAAGAAACAGTGAATGCAAGGAATTCGGAGAGGTGAAGCATAAAAAGACTAAAAAGGGTCTTCGTATGGGTCCTCTTCGTCGTAGTCGTCATCCTTCTCGAATTCGTAAACAATGGCGCCACTATACTTGCCCAACTCGGCCTGGGCATCCATGAAAGGCAACTCGACCTGCTCCCGTGCGAGTTTCTGCTTGGAGCTTGTCGTGAGGTTGAAGGTGGTTAAGCCACGCATGAGCTCGTCGTCGTCCGGGGCAGCCAGGTCGTCGTCGCTGGGCTTGTAGACCTCGTACACGTGACGCGAGCAGTCCACGACGTAGCTGTACAGCAAGGACTTGCCGGACTTCTTTTTGTTGGTCAAGAGAAGGCGAAACACGGGCGAATTCAAGGAGGCGGAAAGCGGAAACCGAAAGCGGGAAATGGCGTCGTCTAGCGCCTCCAGTTCCTCAGGAGGCACGACGGGCTCGACCTCGAAGGTGGACAGCGCTATATACCGGAGGAGACGGAGCGGTTCCGGGTAGCTGGAGCCGCCTGCAGTCGGCACGTTGCTGTGAAAACAGCCCAAGAGCGTGTGGGCCGGCAGAAGAAGGGCCAGGACAAAGGCCGCCACGTCGGAGGTACGGATGTAGTTGAGCAGGTCGACGACGACCAAGGCTTTCCTGGCGGGCGGCACTGCAGACGCCACAAAGGCCTGTATCCGGGCCGGGTCGGCGTCGGTGCAGTCGAGAAAAGCCGCCGCGTAGCTGGGTTTCAGCGCCGTTTCATATGAAAGGTACACCACGGGACACGCGGACTTGAGGGCAAACTCGGCGACAAGGGCACGTGACGACTGGGCCAAGGAGTCGACTATAAGCAGGAACGGCAGGCTCTCTTTGGCGGCAAGGTGCCGGTTTAGCAAGACGAGAGACGGGTGGGAGGCCATTAGGGAAGCGGATGGAGGCGGGCCGCAAGGAGAGAAGGCGCGGCGAGGGTACGGGTGCGTGGGGTACGGGTGTGGTGTACGGAGGCGCCAAACTGTGATGTACGGATGCGCCCTTGCTACACCTTCACGGTTCAGGTGCACTCTTTAACCCCGATGACCAAACGCTCTCTAGTGCCGACCTACACGGCTCCGAGGGAGAAGGAGGCGGAGCCTGTCCTGCAGACAATCGCTTCAGGGGCCGTTCTTGGCAACTACAAGGACCAGAAGTACCGAGCGGACTTGGATGTGCACAACATACAGACGTACAAGGAGCGGATGGCGCTCAGGGGCAGTGATCTGAAACAAGATGAGCTGAAACAAGATGGAGGTTTGAAACAAGATGGCGGTTTGAAACAAGAAGAGCTGAAACAAGAAGAGCTGAAACAAGAAGAGCAAGACGGAGGTTTGAAACAAGAAGAGCTGAAACAAGAGGAGCTGAAACAAGAGGAGCTGAAACAAGAAGAGCTGAAACAAAACGGAGGTTTGAAACAGCCGGAAGGGTTGAAACAAGAAGGGCAAAAACAAGACCTGAAACAAGACCTGAAACAAGACCTGAACTACGATCTACAAGCCAGCGAAGTCAACGACAGTCAAGGCCCGCGCAAACGGTCACGCTCAAACCAAAGTGAAACACCCCCCAACCACACGCCCGGCCCCCCCGCAAAGCAGCAGGCCTTGGACAGACCCGCCGGGTCGTACCACTTGTCCGACAAGTTCCTCGACTTCATCCTCCCGCCCGGCTACATCAAGGCGCACGTGACCGACGCCCCGCTGCTGCTAGTGTACATGCCGCCGGCAGCCCAGTCGTCGGCCAACGCCGTCAACGACTCGTTGCCGGAATTCGAAGGCATCGTCATGCGCAAGGAAGACGTCAAGCATTTCTCTGCGTTGGTCAACGCGGACATGGCCGACGAGGCGCCGGACCTCCGGGCGTTGGCGCTCGTGTTCCGCGTCAAAAACGGCCCGCCCGCCGTCCGCAAAAAGGCCTTGCGGACCGCCGGCGCCAAGGCTGCCGTTTTGGGCGCCCCCGCCTTGTTGTCGTGCATTCTCCCGCTCATGCTCGAGCCGGCGCTCGACGACGGCGACCGCCACACGCTCTGCCGGCTTTTGCTCAAGGTCGTGCCGCCGCTCGACGCCGCCGTCAAGCCCTACACACACAAGGTGGTGACGGCGGTGGCGCCGTTGCTTATTGACGAGAACGTGACGCTCCGGCTCGAGGCACGGGAGCTTCTTGCGGTGCTCTCGCGCCAGGTCGGGCTTGCGGCGATGGTGTCGGGGCTCCGGCCGGACCTCGACGACCCGGACGAGTTTGTGCGGAACCTCACGGCCCGCGTGTTTGCCGTGGTGGCCACCACGTTGGGCCTTGCCGCGGTGTTGCCGTTTGTCAAGGCCGTGGTGCGGTCCAAGAAGAGCTGGCACGCCCGGCACACGGGCATCCGCATCGTGCACCACATCTGCGTGCTTCTGGGCGCCGGCAACGGCGCCGCGGTGTTGCCGTTCTTGCTGCTGCTTGTGGACGTGCTCCGGCCGGGCTTGGACGACGAGTTGGTGCAGGTCAAGACGGCGTCGGCCACGACGTTTGCGCTTCTTGCCGAGACGGTGGCGCCGCACGGCATCGAGGCGTTTGAGCCGGTGCTCCCGCCGGTGTGGAGCGGCCTCAAGCAGAGCCGCGGGCGGGCGTTGGCCGCGTTCCTCAAGTGCCTCGGCGCCTTGGTGCCCTTGATGAACCACAACCCGGAGTATGCCGAGTACTCCAGCTACTACACCAAGGAGTTGGTGCACATCATGTCGCGCGAGTTCTCCAGCCCGGACGACGACATGAAGAAGGCCATTCTCCGCATCTTGGCCAAGATGCCCGTGTCGCGGCTGCTCTTTGCCAAGTCCTACAAGACGCTCATCGTGGGCCCGTTCTTCCGCAGCTTCTGGACGCGCCGCGTGGCCGCCGACTCGGCCCAGCTCTCCCGCCTCGTGGTCGACGCCACCTGCAGCGTGGCCGACAAGCTCGACGTGCCGCTTTTCCTTGAAAAGTTGATTCCGCTTGCCCGCAACGACAACGAGAATCTTCGCCGCATGGCCTGCGACGCCATTAACAGAATCCTCGTGCTGTCGCCGCACGCCGTTGTGGAAATGGACTCGGCCCTCGACGTGCAGCTCGTGGACGCCTTGCTCTATGCGTTCCAGGAGCAGACCCAGCGCCTTGCCGCCCGAAACGTCTACCTCAACGCCTTCGCCGCCATGTGCAAGGTCTTGGGGCTTCGCATGGAGCCCCATCTTCCCATGGTCTTGAGTGCCATTCTCTACCGGCTCAAGAGCGCCGACCCGGACACCCGCCAGCTCTCCGCTGACCTTGTCACTGCCATTGCCGACACCTTGCGCCTCTGCTCGCACGGAGACTCCACCATGATGAAGAAGCTCATCCTCTTTCTCTACGAGCAGTTGGGCGAGGTGTATCCTGACGTGCTCGGCTCCATCATAGCGGCGCTCTACAGCTGTGTCAACACCATGGACAGAAGCACGCTCTTGACGCTTGAAAACCCGTCCGTGAATGTGCTTCTTCCCACGCTCACGCCGATCCTCAAGAACAGGCACGAGAAGGTTCAGGAGCAGTGCATCAAGCTAGTGGGCTTGATCGCCAGCCGCAACTCCGAGACCATCAACGCCAAGGAGTGGATGAGGATCTGCTCCGACTTGTTGGACATGTTGAAGTCCCAGCGCAAGAGGATCCGCATTGCCGCCAACTCCACCTTTGGCGAAATCTCCAAAACCATCGGCCCGCAGGACGTGTTGTCCATGTTGCTAGACAACCTCAAAGTCCAGGAGCGCCAGCTCCGTGTTTGCACCGCCGTGGCTATAGGAATTGTGGCGGATAACTGTGCGCCATTCACGGTTCTTCCGGCGCTCATGAACGAGTACAAGTATCCTGACAAGAACGTGCAGAACGGTGTGCTCAAGTCACTTAGCTTTCTATTCGAGTACTTGGATGGCTACACTATCAAGGACTACCTATATGCCATAGCGCCGTTGCTCGAGGATGCCTTGACTGACCGGGACCAAGTGCACCGCCAAATCGCCTCCGACGTGGTGCTGCACATCGCTCTCAATTCGATTGGACACTGCCATGACGACTTCCCCGATGTGTTTGTGCATTTCTTGAACTTGATCATGCCCAACATCTATGAAACGTCGCCGCATGTGATTATTAGGATCTTGGAGTCGCTCAACTCGCTTTATTTGGTGTTGGGCCCGGGGATCTTCCTCAACTATATTTGGAGTGGCTTGTTTCAGGCGGCACGCAAGGTGAGGGCTCCCTACTGGAGGCTCTACAACTATGCGTACGTGTACAACAGTGACCAGATGGTGCCATTCTATCCTCGCTTCGATAAATTGGATAGCAAAAGCCACGATGACCATGTCTCGTACAACGTCGAGGAACTTGACGTCTGGATCTAGACGGTGTCGAAGAAGTTGACATTTGGATCTAAACGAAGAACTCGGCATCTGATCTAGACGGTGTCGAAGAACTTGGCATCTGATCTAGACGGTGTCGAAGAACTTGGCATCTGATCTAGACGGTGTCGAAGAACTTGATGTCTGGATCGAAAAGGAACTCGACATCTGGATCTAAACGGGCCACGAGAGGGTCGGACCAGTCTGAGGGCGGTCTGTGGATCACGTTAGTGAACGAGCGCGTTCTCCTCCAAGTCGGCAGGTGCATAGTCAAAGAGATAGCCGTCGTCGGAGTAGCGGTTGTCGCTGTACTCAAGAAGGGACGTTATGGGCCGTGCAGTGACCTCGCCGTTGTTGAGATAATTGCGGGTGATTATCTTGGTGATCTGGCGAGCCTGCAGCTCGAAGATGTCCAGGTCCGAGACGGGACCTTCACAGCCGGGAGCCTTGGTTGTGGAAGACGTGGAGGAGCTAGAGACGTGGCCGGGATAACAATTGGTGACCCACTCGCCATTGTCGAGGCGAGCCCAGGGGACTCTGCGCAACCACGAAGTGATTTTTTCCCGAAACGGCATGTTCTGGGCCTGGCGCGGGTTGAATGATTTGTGGATGCCGGGCAGGGGGACCGATGGAAGATGGCTTGAGGCGTTGGAGACACGCTTGGGGTCCAAGAGTTTTGCCGACGGATCAGCCGAGGAAAATACGTGAGCAAGCGAGCCGTTTTCCTTGTTGAAAACAGAAGACTTGATTTCCGGCTGCGACATCAGGTGTCGGATGTGCAACGCAGGGCCAGCATAGAAGGGTCTCATGGCGTCAAAAAGTCTTTTAAGGTCTCACACAGGGTCTGAAACGAGGGCTCAACAGGTCTCACAGGATCTGAAACGAGGGCAAAAGGTGACGGACAGAACGGTATCAGAGCAGGTCTCTCGGGGCCTTTTAATCTTGAGTCAGAAAACAGTCAGTTCAAAAGACGGTTGGAGCTAGAAAGGAGCCAAGAGACGGGCCTTGCTGGAAGAGACGTCGTCCTGGGATCGGCTTGGGTGGTATATCCCTGAACCGGCAAAGAAGAGCACAGAGCAGTTTGTGGGCGCGGAGTTTTTTGCAGTCAAAGGGACCGCGGCCGCGCACGTGACCCAGATACTTCGTGTCCAGGAGTCTAGTCAAAGAGTTTGGAATTCCAAGGGTATGATCTGAAATCTAGGAGTCTTGAAATCCAGGAACCTAGAAATCGAGCATTCTAAGAGTGGGATTCTGAAAGACTAGCATTCACAAGTCCAGAAATCTAGGACTATGAGTCTAAGAGTCCAGAAATCTAGGACTATGAGTCTAAGAGAAAAGAAATCTAGGACTACGGTCTAAGAGAAAAGAAATCTAGGACCATGAGTTTGGCAATTTAAGGATCTGTGATTCTCTGAGTCTTGAAAAATAGGAGTCTATAATCCAGGAGTCTTAACTCCAAAGTCTATAATCTAGGAGTCTAAAAGTGTAGGAGTCTGGGGTTTATGAGATTATGACTCTTACCTTCCAGAAGAATCTAGCGTCTTATTCTCAAACGAATGTAGAGTCGTGTTCTTAGAGTACACTCTAAGTGGACGCCTAGCACATCTTTCCATGCTAACGCAAGCATCGCGGCGCGCATGCACACCCGCACGCGCCTGCAGCAGCAAAGCACAGCTTAAGTACCCTGCGGTAAAACCCCACCAAGGCACCAGAAACACCATGGGAGTGCACTCATTATGGGACATTGTGGGCCCAGCGGCACGGCCGGTCAAGCTCGAGGCGCTTTCGCGCAAAAAACTCGCGGTGGACGCGCTGATCTGGATCTACCAGTTCATCAAGGCCGTGCGAGACAAAGAAGGCAACGCCATCGGGCAAAGCCACATCGTGGGGTTCTTCCGCCGGCTCTGCAAGATGCTCTACTTCGGGATCCTCCCGCTCTTTGTGTTTGACGGCGGCGCGCCGGCGCTCAAGCGGCAGGTGATTGTGAAACGGCGGGAACGGCGGCAGGGAAACCAGGAGGACGCGGCTACCACGGCGCAGAAGTTGCTTTTGCGGCAGATGCAGCGGCCGGCGGGGCCGCGGCGGAGCCGGCCCGGAGCCGCCCCCAAAGCGCCGGTCCAGGGCCGCTCCGGCGCCGGTTCCGCAGACACCGTCTACTTCGAGGACTTGCCCATGAACCAGGCGGGGCCGGAGGAAGGCACGCAGCAGCAGGAGCGCCTGCAGCAGGACACGTTCCGGCGGCAGGACGAGTACCACCTCCCCGAAATCCAGCAGTTCCGCGTGCAGCGGCACGACGAGCGGATAGTGCCGGCCGAGGAGCTCGGGCAGTTGGCGGAAAACGAGGAGTTGGACACGGTGGACGGCATCGGCATCGACACGGTGGACCCGACGTCGGCGGAGTTTGGCGAGCTCCCGATGGCCACGCAGTACATGATCTTGAACCAGCTCCGGCTCCGGTCACGGTTGCGGTTGGGGTACACCAAGGACCAGTTGGTGCGGTTGTTTCCGGACTCGCAGGACTTCCTGCGGTTCCAGATCCAGCAGGTGCAGAAACGCAACTTCTACACGCAGCGGTTGATGAACGTGAGTGGCATGGCGGAGGATCTGGGCAACGTGACGCGGCGCATAGCGGGCGACAAGGACCGGCAGTATGTGCTTGTGAAGAACGAGGGCGGCTGGACGCTTTCGTTGGGCGACGGGCCGGTGGATGTGGAGGAGGGGGAGGAGGAGAAGGAGGATTGGATGGAGAAGAATAATTGGAAGGAGGAGGAGAAGAATATTTGGAAGGAGGAGAAGAAGAATAATTGGAAGGAGGAGAAGAAGAATAATTGGAAGGAGGAGAAGAATATTTGGAAGGAGGAGAAGAAGAATAATTGGAAGGAGGAGAAGAAGAATAATTGGAAGGAGGAGAAGAATAATTGGAAGAAGGAGAAGAATAATTGGAAGGAGGAGATTGATTGGAAGGAGGAGGAGGAGGAGAATCAACAGTTCAGGCAGCCTGCTCAGACCGAAAAACAAGCAGGCGAAGAGGCTTCGGACTCGGACGACCTCGAGGACGTGCCGCTCGGCGAAACGTCCGATTCCGACGCCAAGGCGCTCATCGAGTCGTTGTATGCCCGGCACGACAGCCAGCCCGAAGCAGACGGCCTCCGGCAGGCGGTGGAACAGGCCAAAAAAGAGTACCTTTTGGAGCGGCAGCACGAGGCCGAGGTGCTCGGCACGTACCGGGAGAAAGTGGGGGAGAAAATGGGGGAGACAATGGAGAACACGGGGGAGCAGGCGTTTGACGTGGGCAGCTCGCTTCTCTTTGCACAAGACTGGAACCAAAAAAAGCAGCAGGACCAGCAGCAGGACCAGCAGCTTTGGCAGAAAGGAAGTGGGCCCACAGCTACTGTGAAACATGGCGAGTCGGGTGACTCAAAACAAAGCCACTCAAAACAAAGCCACCCACGAGCTAAAAAAAGCCCCCGCCATGCGCAGGACCCTCCAGGCTCCAGCTCCCAGCAGTCACAAGACAACCGGCCCAACGGGACCAGACACGGCCAACCCCAGCATTCCTTCCCCAGCAGCCCAGAGCACAGCTCACAGGAGCAGGAAGACAACGAGCAGCAAGAAGACTACGGCCGCGAAAAGCAACAAGCGGCCCACAAAGCGGTCCCAGCACCGGAGTGGTTCGCGAGCGGATCCCAGATCTGGCACGAGCCCATGGGCGTCTTCTCCGAACACGGCGGCAGCCAGCGCAACGAAGACGAGGCCGCAGGGTTGATCTCGTGGGCCGAGGCCAGGGACTACTACGGGCGGCCCGCGGCAGGCCCAGCCGTGGAGGTGATTGAGGTTCCTGACGACGGCCCCAGCAGCCCAAAAATACATGGGCCAGACCAGCGGCCGCTGCCGCCGGCAGTTGCAGCAATTGGGGAGGAGCCCGCGGCCGCAGACAGGGGCGTTGTTCTGCAGCGGCTAGGGGAAAGCTGCGCCAAGCACGGCGGCATAGATACTCCGAATTCAGAGCTGAAACCCCGCCCAGGCCTTCCCCATCACGCAACCGAATCCAAGGAGATAGCACCCCGGCAGCCGGCGGTTGCAGGCAAGCCCGGCAATCAAGCGGGAGCCTCTGGGTTCGGTGCAGCCAGAAGCAGCGGCACGAAAAGCGGCTCCGTGGGTTTTCAAAGGGACTCGGGTTCTGAAGATTCTGGAGGCAGAAAAGAGAGTGAAGAAGAGCGTGAAAGGAGAGAAGAGAGTGAAGAAGAGAGGGAAAGGAGAGAGAGTGAAAGCAAAGAGAGTGAAAGGAGAGAAGAGAATGAAGGCAAAGACCGAGAAAAAGACAGCGAAAAAGACAGCGAAGTCAGCGAAAACAGAGAAAGCAAAAGCAGCGGCCGCACGGCAGTGGTCCTCGACTACGACTTCCCCGAGCACGAGCAGGAGCAGTTGCGACAGCAACTCAACGCAGAGGAACAGGACTATGTGGAGCTCCGGCAGCGGATGCAGACGGAAGACATGGCGATCCACACCAAAGTGGGCCGCGAACAGCTTCTTCAGGAACAGCTCAACAAAGCCAAGCGGGACGCAGAAGAGGTTACGCAGACCATGATCAATGATGTACAAGAGCTTCTCAAACGCTTCGGCATTCCGTACATGACTGCACCCATGGAGGCGGAGGCGCAGTGCGCCAAACTCTACCAGCTCGGGTTGGTCGACGGAATTGTCACGGACGACAGCGACTGCTTCCTCTTTGGGGGCAGCCGTGTTTACAAAAACATGTTCAACCAGAAGCAGTACGTGGAGTGCTACCTAAGCGAGGACATTGGCCACAAGTGCGGGCTCACGCGCGAGCGGCTCATAGACTTGGCCCAGCTCTTGGGCAGCGACTACACCGACGGCATCAAGGGCGTGGGCCCGGTGCTCGCCATGGAGATCTTGGCCGAGTTTGGCGATTTGCGCCGGTTCAAGGACTGGTTTGATGCTGCCAAAACCCGTCTTTCGGCGCAGGGGCCGCGCGCCCGCGACGGCGCGCTGAAACTCGAAAAGACTTTGGAGGCGCGCATCCAAAGCGGCAAGTTGTTTCTTCCTGCAGCCTTCCCCAGCGCCGACGTTGCCGCCGCATACATGCGTCCCGAGGTCGACGACGACTCTTCCCAATTCAAGTGGGGCATTCCGCTGTTGGACAAGATCCGCAGTTTCCTCATGTTCAATGTGGGCTGGTCCCAGGAGCGGGTCGATGAGGTCATGGTGCCCTTGGTGCGCAACATGAACCGCGCCCGCGCCGGTGCGCAAGCAACAATAGGCGAGTTTTTCCCGCAGGAATACATAGCCTACAGGAAGGACGCGGGCTTGGGCAAGCGAATGAAGGTGGCTGCTGAGCGCATGCGCAAATGATGCCGATAGGGGTCGATTGCCCAGCAGGCTCCAGGGTGCGGCCGTTGTCCGACGTTGCTTGCGGCGGGCTATTCTTACCCTGGCGCCGCCCGGAAAGGGGCCCTGCGCCCCTGCACGCGGCTCGCGCGCGCGCCCAGTTCCTGCGCCGTCTTTCGCGGCCCGCGCCATGCACCTTGTTAGACGAGGCCTGCGCATGCGTCCGCGCCTGTCCCTGTCCCCATCCGCTCCAGGATCGTCCATTCTTGTCGGGTCTTGGGGCCCAGCGCACGTGCCGCAGATAAGGGTGGTGCCTCGGGCAGCTTGGCCTGGCCGCATAGCCTCCGATGCATTGGCCTTGCCAGCTGAGCCGCGGCTTCCCCAGGAAGTGCGGACGCCCGGCCTCGGGTCGGCGCCGCCGCCGGCGGGCCCGCCGGCCCCGCACTCAATGCCCCGCCCGCCCGCTGCTGGCCTGATCTCTCCCCAAGCGGCCGCCCCGCCCGTGCTGGTGGCGCCATGTTTCATCCGCTTTCGTGCCTGCTTGCTGTTGACGTTTGCGAAAGATCGGTAGTTTGGGGCGTTGTGTTTTCAAGCGGATTGCGCCGCATGCGCGCCGGACGCGCCGGAAGCCGCTGGCCTGCACCGCCGGCAATCCCTGCGTCGTACCGGCTGCGGGCGTGTAGACGACGCGCCACGTGACCGCGCGGCGGAAGCGTGGCTAAATGAAGAATGCACGTGCCTGCGGTACGGAGGCGCGCGTTTGGTGCACGGATGCGTTGTAGGTGCACGGGTGCGCGCCGCGCGCGCGGCGGGCCCGGGAGGCACGGGGGCAGCGGCCCTCTTCCGCCCCCCGCCAACATCCTTCACCCCACCACTATGGCCGACCCTTTGTCACGTATCTCGGCGATGCTCGAGTCCGCACGGGACATGACCATTGAGGCCGCAATGTCGGCATCCACGCGCCTCTCGGACACGCCGCTGGCCAAGCGGCCGCAGGAAATCGGGCGGCTCCTCAACTCCAGAACCGACCGAGAAGTCCTCAGCGGAATCAAGTGTGTGATGGCGCTCGTGGCCCAGGGCGACGACGGCTCGACCTACTTCGCCGACGTCGTCAAAAACGTCACGCTGCCCAGCGCCCGCGTCCGGGCGTTGGTCTTGGTGTACATCGAAAAATACGCCGAAATGGAACCCGACACGGCGCTTCTTTCCATCAACTCCATCCAGAAGGCGCTTTCCGACAAGCGGCCCGCGGCCCGGGCCGCCAGCATCCGCACGTTGGGCGGCATCAAGATCCCCGAGATCGGCTCCTTGGTGGTGTTGAGTCTCCGCCGGACGGTTCTGGACCGCCTGCCGCAGGTGCGGGCGGCTGCTGCGTTGGCGCTCGGCTCGGCGTTCGGCATCGACGGCATCGACCGCGGGCAGCTCCAGGCGCAGTTGGCCACGCTTCTTGCGGACGACGCGGTGGAGGTGGTTTCGGCGGCCCTCAAGGTGTTTGTGCGGTTGAAGCCGCAGCTTTTGCGGCTTTCGGCGAAGCACGCGTGGGCGCCCATCCACGGCAACTTCCGGCGGTACGTGCGGCTCTTGCCGCAGTTGGACACGTGGGCGCAGGGCTTGGCCATCGATCTTTTGGCCGAGTACTGCCGGGGTTTTGTGCGGCGGCCGGGGCTTTTGGTGCCGGGCGGCGCCGACGGGGCCGACGAGTGGCGGGCGGCGCCGTGGCCCGACGCGCAGGCCCGTTTCCCGGACGCGTACCGCGTCGACATGGACCCGGACCTTGCGTTGTTTGTGGAGGGCTTGCGCACGTGCGCGTACAGCTTGTCGAGCGGCGTGGTGGTGCTGGCGGTCAAGGCGGTGCTTTTCGTGGCGGCGCCGCAGCAGCTCGTGGACCTCGGCTTGGCCCGGGTGCTCGTGAAGATCGCCTTGAGCGGCGCCTGCGTGCCGGAACGGGCCATGGCGCTCCAGTTGATCTTGCACGTGGCGACGGCGGCGCCGGCGGTGTTCCTCGGGCTCGAGCGCAAGTTCTTCCCGTCGCCCGCCGACGCGCTGGCCGTGGCCGCCTGCAAGCTCCGCGTGCTTCTGGCGCTCTTTTGCGACGCCAACGCCAAGGTGCTTGTGCGCGAGCTCCAGTACAACGCGTACTCGCCCCGGCCGGACGTGGCCCGCGAGGCCGTGCGGGCCATTGCCGGCTGCTGCTGCAAGTCGGCGCCCTGGACCGACAAGCTCCTTGCCTGGTGCACCGCGGAGATCCCCAAGCCGGCGGCGGCTCCCATTGTGGCCGACCTTTTGACCGTGGTCCGCTACTTGTTGCAGCGCAAGCAGACCCTGGATCTGCAGCGGCCCGTCATTGTCCGCACGCTCTACCGGCTTGCGCTGGTGCTCACGGCTGACGCCGTGCACTTGGACCCCAGTGCGCTGGCCAGCATCATCTGGATGGTGGGCGAGTTCACGGAGATCGCCGACAACCACCTTGGCCCCGAGCTTGTGCGCAAGCTCCTTGCGCTGTACCCGCAGCAGCCGGAGAAGGTGCGCTACGAGTTGTTGTTGTTGGCGGCCAAGGCGTACCTGTACGAGGGCCAGAAGCGGACCGGGTCGTCCGGGTCGTCCGGGTCGTCCGGGTCCCCAGGGTCCGCGCCTTCCTCGGCTTACTCTCGCTGCAACGACATGTTTCGTCATGTGGCCCACCTTGCCCGTTACGACTCGTGTACTTTTACGAGGGACAAGGTGCGCATGCTTGAGGAACTCTTCCGCAGCCCGTCCGAGTCGCAGCTTGCAGCGCTCTTGATGCAGGTCCCGAAGGCTGCACCCGAGCTCCGCCTACTGGCGGCCCTTGACCCGCCCGCATTGCGCAGGTACATCGACATCAGGGCTTGGGCAGATCCAGCCTCCTTGCCCCCGCCGTCCATCCGCCACGAGAAAGAAACGGTCCGCCTGCAGATAACCGGCTTGGGCTCTGCTTCCGTGCTTCCGGTCACGGGCCTGCTTGCGCGCTCTGCCAAGGCCCTGCATCCTGCTCACGCCACACTTGCCAAAACCAACCACTTGCAAAGCTTGGACGAGTTTTTCGGCGACGAAGACGAGTCTGCCGGCTCTTCCGACTCCTCCTCGGGCGGCTCCTCCGCAGACTCCTCGGACGAGGCGGCCGACTCCACGGCCGGGTCCGGCGAAGACTCCGACTCCGGCTCCGACTCCGCTGCTTCCCACTGACCGCGGCATTCCCGCTGCACCGGCCACCCGCCACTCGGGTGAAAACGATCGCGCTGCGGGTCGTATTTTTAGGGGCTTTGGTCCTACACCTGGTCTGGCCCGATTAATCTGGAAGATTTTGGCCCTGGCGCCGCGGTGCAGCCACATCCGCGTCGCGCGTGGCGCTAAGTGCGCGCTCGGTTAAACGTGCGTCGGGTATATGCCGGTGCATGCGGACCTGCTTAAGCGTGGTAATGGTTTTTGCAGCCTGTGTTTCACCAAAATAAACCCTGGCCACGGATATAAATACCGGCGTGTTTGTCTCAGACTGAGTTCTTGCCTCTTCACCAGAAAATGCAAATCCGTTCGCTACAAGGGGTTGTTCTTGCAATCCTTTTGTGGATCAACACATCCACTGCCACTTTTGGTCTCTTCGACTATTCCAATTGTGTTACTAACTGGAATTGGAACTCCCATGGAGGCAAATACAGTGGCGGCGGCCACGGTGGCGGTAAAGGCCACGGAAATGGCAATGGCCATGGAAATGGCAATGGCCATGGAAATGGCAACCACAACACTTCTCCTGCTTCCCCCTCTGCTACTGCCAACTGCGCAGTTCCTTCCATTGTTATTGCTGGTCAAAATAAAAGAGACGATAACGACGAAATCATCAGCTTAAGCAAAAAGCATGCTGGTTCATACTACCCTAAGGCTGCCTTGGGTGTCTCTGACGTTATCAAGAAGGAGGACGACCTCTACGAGGTTGTCTGTAACTTCAAGGCTGCTAACTCCGACTACTTGAAGACCGCTGTTCCAAACAAGCAAGTCAAGAAATTGGGCTTCTCCAACACTGGTTGCGGCTCCGACTTCCATTTGATCACCGAGTCTTCTTGCGAGGTTCTGTACTGGTCCGAGTGGAGTACAACAATTGTTGTCAAGCCAGAGAAGTCCAACGGCAAGTGTTGCTTGCCAGCCGGCTTGTCTCTCGACATTGAATTCCAGATCGACTCCAGCGCTAACATGCAAGCATGGTCCTCCATTTACGAGCTGAGCTTTTCTTGGGGGTGCTCTTCTTCTTCTTACAGCTCCAGCTCCTACTCTTCCGTGGAGGACTGGAACTCTTACTTTTCGTTCTCGGCTTCTAAGAGGGACTCGGTTCTTCCTGAGGGAAATGCACTCAACAAGGGCGACTCCCAACAAATGAAGAGATTCCACTCTTTCAACAACTACCGTGACCAATTCAGTCTGTACGCCTGCACCAAGCCTACATTCGACCAATTCTGCTGGGACTGTCTGTGTGATGTGACTACCTCCAGCTCTTCCACGACAGCTACTACTTCCACACCAGGTACCCCAGGTACTACTACTGGTACTACCCCATGCACCACTCCAGGCTGCCCAGGCATTTCCTCTAGCACTGTTCCAGGTACCCCAGGTACTCCAGGAACCACTTCTGAGACTGTTCCAGGTACTCCAGGTACTGGCACTACCCCAGGTACTCCAGGTACTGGTACTACCCCAGGTACTCCAGGTACTACTACTGGCACTACCCCAGGAACTCCAGGCACTGGCACTACCCCAGGTACTCCAGGTACTGGCACTACCCCAGGAACTCCAGGCACTGGCACTACCCCAGGAACTCCAGGCACTGGCACTACCCCAGGTACTCCAGGTACTACTACTGGCACTACCCCAGGAACTCCAGGCACTGGCACTACCCCAGGAACTCCAGGCACTGGCACTACCCCAGGTACTCCAGGTACTCCAGGTACTTCTACCGGTACTACTCCATGCACCACCCCAGGCTGCCCAGGTATTTCTTCTAGCACTGTTCCAGGTACCCCAGGTACTCCAGGAACTACTACCGGTACTACTCCAGGTACGCCAGGTACTACTTCTGAGACCACGAAGACTAAGTCTACCCCTGGTACTCCAGGTACCCCAGGTACCACTACTGGTACTACCCCAGGTACTCCAGGTACTCCAGGCACTTCTACCGGTACTACTCCATGCACTACCCCAGGCTGCCCAGGTATTTCTTCCAGCACTGTCCCAGGTACCCCAGGAACTACTACTGGTACTACCCCAGGTACTCCAGGAACCCCAGGTACTACTTCTAAGACTACCAAGACCAAGTCTACTCCAGGTACTCCAGGTACCCCAGGAACCACCACTGGTACTACCCCAGG
>NXGZ01000009.1:0-407211 GCA_002893665.1 Metschnikowia orientalis | reverse complement strand
GGTTATTCAACGGTTATCGTGTGAATGCGAAACGACTTGTGAACTTCGAACTCCTTAAGAGGTTCGATCCTGGTTCGTTTCTTAACAAATTGTTAAGAATACGGATAAACGGTTTTCTTTGACACGTGTATTTGGAACGTAATGGGGATACTCTGAAGGACTGATCCTTTTAACGAGTATCTTATCCGTAGTCTTATATATTTTAGAGGACGAGGCTGTGCTAATTCGTAATTAGGAGTCTCGAACTCCTTAGGNTGAAGGACTGATCCTTTTAACGAGTATCTTATCCGTAGTCTTATATATTTTAGAGGACGAGGCTGTGCTAATTCGTAATTAGGAGTCTCGAACTCCTTAGGGGTCTGGACCTAGTAGTCTCGACTCCTGCGAGGTCTTAATTTAGACTTTTTAGAACTTCGTTGAGTTCTACTTTTAGTTGTCTGGAACATAGTCAAGTTATAGCCTCGTTTTGCGTCGGATTCATGTCCGACGGTTATTCAACGGTTATCGTGTGAATGCGAAACGACTTGTGAACTTCGAATTCCTTGCGAGGTTCGGTCCTGGTTCGTTTCTTAACATCAATTCATTGATACTAATATTACTAAGACAGCTTTCTTTGTATTTGCCTTGCCATAAATGGTAGCTCGCATTGCCACACCTAGCAAGACTCTTAAACCTAGCTCCCACAATTTTGAGCTCTTACTGTCTGGTTAAGAAGGAAAAAATAATGACTCCTGCGTGATTCGAACACGCGCATCTTACGATAACAGAACTTGAGTCTGCCGCCTTAGACCGCTCGGCCAAAGAGCCACTTTATAATTTTTCAGATGCTTGCTTGTCTAACAAGAAGCATTTAGCTATTCAAAGAAAGCAAAAAAGACTGTATTCGTCTATGCATCTCGTAAATAAATAAGTGCTCAAAAAAACACTAAAACGGGCAAGTCCCGCAGATTCCGAATCAGGAACTCACCCCGCCACTTATATAAAAAGCGCTGTACTACAGTTTTGCAGCAGACCAGCGGAATATAAACCCACCCTCCTTTAGAATGAGTCCCGATTAGAGCCCAGATTTAAGAATAAATAAAGTTTAGTTTTTTACACATGACAGATTTCTTACGGATTTTTGGGGGTAATATTCCCCAATGCAACAGTTGTTCTGTTTAACAGCTAATCTTGAGAATATCATAAATATCAGATTTTACGACAAGTATGAAATATCTTTGGCATAATATGAAAAAGAATGATTATGAAATACGAGTTTTAAAATAGTTATGAAATATCTTCAGCATAGTATGAAATGGAATATGTATGGAATAGAAAATTTAGATTAGATTTGAAATAGAGCCTCTAAATGAATATAAGATAGGCCTTTACAATGAATCTGAAATGGGGCTTTTAGATAATTATGAAATATTTTTAGCATATAAAAAGAAATGGAATAATTATCATATTAGAATTTGATGCAAATATAGAAAAGGGCCTTATTAATTCAGAATAGGGCCCTTAAAGTAATTTAAAAAAGGGCCTTTATTAAACAAGAGTTTCATGGCACTGAATCAAGCTCTAAAACTAGTCAGTAACACCGTGTTGTTTATATCCTAATTAAACGAGTCTAATCAAAAAAGGCAAAGATTAGTTGATAAGAGACTACAGGTAAATCGATAGACGTAAAAAAGCCGGAGTTAGCTCTAGATCTCCCACGCAAGAATCTTCCAGAATAAGAGGTACACAATACATTGAACTCCATCATCACCACATCATCACCACAAGTCACAATTACCTAACAGGGGAGTCGAGTCAACGCCTACTCTCAGATTCAATTTTCGGCTAGCTCTCCATGCACTTATATTGGGAGGTTGGGTTAAGTGAAGACTATATGCCCGAGGTTATAGGTCCAGCAGTCAAGATTATTTTGATCCAACAGAATTTGAGAAGAAGGTAAATCAAAGTGAAGCATTTGTCAAATTAAGAGACTGCCCTGATGGTTTTTTAGCGTAAGCGGCAAAGATGTAAAACCAAGAATTTGTTAAAATAACAGTGGATATCTTTCAAACCTGGAAACTGGATGAGCCACTCCTGTGTGGTAGATTCAGGATTTTTGTAATTGGCACCCGGCATTGATAGATTCAGGATTTTTATAAATCATTGATAGATTCGGGACTTTTAAAAATCATTGATAGATCCAGGATTTGATAAAAATGGGATTGACATAGCCGGGGTTGGCGAACGCAGCAAATCTGGTATTGCAAAATCTCAAGTCTAGCGAAAAATGAATCTGACATTAGCAGGTTTTAAGTTTCAACGGTAAGCCTGGCATCAGACTCAGATGCAAGTGGTACATCAGCGTAGGACCAGCAGTCCCCTGTGGTGCCAAAACATCCATATGGACCACGATCAGTCCGCAACAAGCTGCAAGCACACATCCAAGGCCAACTCGAGGTCGGCGTTGTTCATTACAATAATGTCACGCATCACCACCTTGTCCAATGTTGGAACAATGTCGGAAAGCTGATTGAACACTTGGTCCACCTGCTCAGTGGTGGGCCCGCTAGCCGCAGCAGACAGACGAGAATTGTCTTGGTTGGAGGCGGGCTCTGCATTTGCAGACACAGGCAGACCCAGACGGGGCAGCTCAGGCGCAGGCGAAGAAATGAGGTTGGAGATGGATTTGGTGAACATCTCGGCACTGGCGAAAATGACGTCGGACGGGGTCATGTGGCGGGCGGAGTCGGCGTCGTCAGCGGGCGCAAGGTCGGCATTTGCTCGCTTAGTGGTGGTCTGTGCCACCAGGGCGTCCCATGCCTCGATGTGCGCGTCGTACTCCTCGCTGGAAACGGTCAAGTCGTCCCGCAGAATGCCCTGGACAAACAGGATGGCGCCTTGCACGGTCGAGAGGTAGTAGCTGGTCTCACCATGGAGGAGCCAGGCGTCGCCGCGGTAGCGCTCAATGTAGCGGAGATTGCACAAGAGAAACGGGGTCTTGGCCTTGATGATGACAAGAATCAAGAGCGGAATGAACGCATCGGCGTTGGTCTCGTAGTGGTTGACGCGGAGAAGACTGAAGATGATCTTACACGCGTTGAGAATGCAGATGATCTTGTCGCGGGGCGCTCGGTACGTGTTGATCTTGTTGAGCTCGGACTCCGCATGCTGCAAGTAGTCGACGTCGCTGCCGGCCGCAAGCAGAGCCAAGTCCACGTCCAAGTGACTGCCCGAGAGCCAGCTGAACTTCTCCATTTGCAAGGCTAGCTCGGCGTCGTCGTCAAGGTCTTTGTGCATGAGGGAGCCGGCGGCAAGACGGTGCTTGCGGGCGGCCTCGGGAGGGAAGCAGTACTCGTACAAACGGTTCATGATCAACTTCTCGACGCCCTCCTGGGAGTTCTCGAGATCGAGGGCGTCCATGGACGCGAACGGCTCGTGGTCCTGGAACTTGAGGGCGAGGAACGCCGTGAAGTTTTTGACGGCCTTGGTCATCTGCGCCGTGCTCAACGTCGACGCCTGGCGCGAGAACGACACCAAGAACGACCGGATGTAGCGGACCAACGGGTCGGCGCTTTTTTGGCGGAGGTGCGCCAAAAACGTCGGGAAGTCAAACGGCTTGTGTGACTGCTGGTGCTGTTCCCGGGCGTCCACCTTGTTGGCGAGGGACTCCTTGCGGGAAAGCGGGGCTCGTGTGGCGGACGACGACCGCACCCGGCCTGCTGCTGCCGGCGGTTCTGGCGCTGGCGGCCCCTGCGGCACCTGGAACTCCTCCAAGGGCTCGCTGGTATCCGGAGAAAGGATGTCGGTGGCTTCTTTTTCGTCGAATTCCTCCGGCACGTACGCCTGCATGGCTATATTTGGATGAGACGGCGAGTTTTCTTGTGGGCCGCCCGGATGTTCCGGGACAGAGTGTGCTTTTGCTTTATTTTCCGTTTGGTTTTTTGCTTCATCCTTCTCCGTTTGGTTTTTTGCTTCATCCTTCTCCGTTTGGTTTTCGGCTTCACCCTCCTTTGTTTGTTTTTTGGCCTCAGCTGAGCCCACTAAACTGGGCGTTTCATCGGGTTGGCTCTTGATATTATCGCTGGCGTTGCCGTCGCTTCCATTGTCGTTGTTGCTCTTTTTGCTCGAGGCTGTTTTCACATTCACCTCTTCAGAATTGACTTTGTCATGATTCACCTTTTCTTCAACCTTCACCTTTTCTTCAACTTTCACCTCTTCAGGATTGGCCTCTTTTTTTAAAGCCACTCCTCCAGAATTTACCTCTTTTTCAACTTTCACCTCTTCAGAACTTGCCTTCTCTTCAGAATTCACCTCTTCAGAATTCACCTCTTCAGAATTCACCACTTCAGAATTCACCACTTCAGGATTGACCCCTTCAACTTTCACCCCTTCAGGATTCACCCCTTCAGGATTCACCCCTTCAGGATTCACCCCTTCAGGATTGACCTTCTCAGGATCCAGTTCCATAAAACCATCTTTCCTCCCCTCTTCGTCCGTGTCTTCTTTCACTTCAGATGCTCCCGAATCCAGCACAAGGGCTTCCACATTCAGCAAAGAATCGCCACTTTTTAGGGTATCTGCAGTCAAGCTTCCACGGACTCCGCCCACAACTGCATTTCGGGCTCCTGTTTTGGTGTCGTACTTGCCAAGAAGCCCCAAAACACCCAGCCCGTCGTTCTGCGAGGCCCGCCGGGACAGGCTGCTTTTTTCGCCTTTTTGCCCCTTTTCCGTTTCGTTCTGTTTTGCACTCTTAGACGTTCCTAGTGCTTCTGCCTCGCTGTGGGACGGTAGCGAGATCGTGTTGGTATTCGAAGTGTAGGTGGTGGCTGCAGACTTTGGAATGCTAAAGTGTAGCTGATTTCGATTCATTTTAGTTCAAATATGGTTCCCCTTTGGACTCAGTTTTGGAGTATTCTGTTTTCTTTAAGTGGGAGGCTGGGTTTCAGTTTTGCGCTTTTCAACTTTTTCCAAGTGATTTGCTTGGTTTCAGTTATGGACTTGATGGATTGGCGGCTCTGAAGTTGCCCGATTTTTATCCAGATCTATATCAGTTAGGTTTCACTCGAATTCACGTCAATAAGCCAAACAATTCCGGTGCGATTATGTGATCCAAGGGTCTGTTGCTTGTTCTAGTGATGGTCCCGGGTTCGGTTCAAGCCAGTTAATCAACGTGCTGCTGACAAGTGTTGGGAAGTACTATCTAGTTCTATGAGCCAGCCTACTACCGGTTCGCTGCGGGAACCCCGCGGACTGCACCCAGCGCCTACGTCTTGTCTTCACCGACTGGCCATGTCTTCGTGACCAAATTGAACCTATATCACTTGAGCGTGAGCTTGAGCTTCAACTTTGGTTTTGCTTTGGCTTCGGCTTGGTCATCGGCACCTTCAGCTTGCCTTTTGGCCTGTGGTGACGGGTCTTTCGCTTCCGCCTCTTTTTCGGCTAATTCGGCTGTTTCATCTTCACCTTCGGGTTTCAGAGCCTCCTTGAAATCCCCGGTTGGCGACGGAGTGTTGGAATTGCTTCCGTGGATGTAGATTTTCTTTTTCCGCCGCGAAACCTTGCTCGGGGGCTCTTCAGAGAAAGGACTGGCCGCCCGGCTCGAGACCCTCGACTCCTCTACTGAAGTCTTTGCTGCTGCCGGCTTAATCTGAGGCTCCCCTGGTCCCGGGACCGGTTCCCTCGTGGCTGCTTTCCTGACTGGCGACTTCACCGCAGTTTCGCCGTTTTCTTTGTCTGCCTTTCGTTCGACTTGAACCGCCTCTCCGGGCATCTTGTCATCCGGCTTAGAGTTGTCCCGGGGTTCCTGAGACAGGCCCTCACTGCTTGCAGCGCTTCTTCCATTCGCTGGTCTACGAATGCTTGCTGCATCCGAGAATGGTGACGGAGATGCCTCTATGGATTTGGAGACCGTGTTGATGCGGATGTATCTTAACTGACTTCTCGTCGGCTTTGGCTGCGGCATCCGGATTTTGACCGTGGTTCCTGTAACCGTGACATTCTGCCTTCCAGCATTCACATGGTTCTTGCTTGCAGCACTATGGGCCACATTGTGATTGTCCCAGGTCTGCGCAAATTGCTGCAAAACACCGGTGCTCTTGAATTGGATCTTGACCTTCATTTTGTTCTGCGTGTCTCTGATCACTTTGCATGAATCGTTTTCAATCTGTGGTTGCAGTTCGCCATTCCCAAGGCTGGCTTCGTCTTTGACGCCTTCCACAACCTTCGTTGAACCTGCGCCCGGCGTCTCTGCTCGGTCTGCGTGTTTCTTTTCGACCCTCGAATCCATGTCATTTGCTTCACCGTCATTTAAATCTGGTATGTCGCGACTAACCTCACTGCCTTTGACTCCCGATCTCACATTTGCACGATCCTCTTTTGCCCGTGTCTTCAGACTTTCTCTCGTCGGCTTCTCTGCGCCAGCTTGGCCAAGTTTGATTTTAAGTTTAGGCTGCTTAGAGGCTTCCAGAGTACCCTCCCCTATATTGATTCGGGTACTGAGCTGTATTTTGAATCTTCCCTCTCTTTTAATCATTATGTTGCCGTCTCCCAAATTCTTCGCCACAATCTTCTTCTTCAAGTCCTCGAAAGGAACGCATGGAACCGAGATTGTTACCGGATAGGAATTGATGGAATCATAGAGTACGTCACACAAAATGAAAACTTTTTTTCTGCCTTGAAGATCCAAGAGGGAGGTATGAAGGAGCTCCCATAGTAGTTTTTGTAAGCCTAAGCCAATACCAAAATCTCTTCGCAATATAGCGATTGAGCCCTTTACTGTTGCCTTGGCGAAGGCATCTCTGCGCAAGTTCATTTCGGAATTGTGCGACTCTTCGACGATAACCATATTCCCCTGATTTCCCACACCTCCCTTGCTTTCATACAAATTTTCCAATGTTCTGAACTCAGGATCATCGAGCATCGAGGGGGTGCCATGTATCGCTGCCTCGCTGATGGAAGAAACTAGAACTTCGATTAGTTCGGACCGAAATTTGGCCCCCGAGTCCTCTAACAAACACGTTTGCAAGTAATAATTCAATATGTCCCCGTTCTTTAGGCCTCCAAGCAATAATAACCCTTTGAATGCCAACAAACGGATGTTTTGCTTATTCTTGGGGTGGGTTTGGTACAACAAATCTTCAAATGACAAGTCAAAAAGATTATTTCTTGCCAACTTGATCTTCTGAAAGAGACAAGAGGCTGCCACCTCTGAATGATAAGATGAAACCCAACGATCAAGCTTTTGCACTCTTTCTATCTCCTCGATGACTTTGAGGGTGAACTTATGATCCTTCAAACCCTGCCCCAATTCTTTTTCCAAGTGGAAATCAATGTTCGTGAAGTTCAAATCGCTAGATTGCACTAGGGAGTTAACAATCGCCTCCAATAAAGCTGATAAATAAAAGCAATCCAGGAAATCATTAGTCGAATTGTCGTTATACTTCAAGAGACTGTAAAGTAAGGTTCGGACAACTGTCGGAGAATTGCCCTCGTCATCCTTGACAAGTGCTAGGAATTTAGGTATTTCTTTCTGCAAGAAGAAGTTTCCGAAGTCCTGAAAGGAGTTAGATTTAGGAATATAGCTCTTTTCGAAACAGAACATCGAGCGGAATGCTTTAACAACGTAGTCCAAGCCGATAAAATTATTTTTAGAGTTGGACAATTCGGCAAGGGCCTTTGCAGATGCTATCCTCACCCCATAGAAATAACGATGGTCAAGAAGAGTTCTCGTGAGCATTGTGCAGTATATTGGTGTCGGTTTATCTTGACTACCAAAATACTCAATTGCCGAAATTTGAGCCTCTATATCACGGTCCTGCTGCAACTGAGATCCAAACATATAATCGGGCTGGTTGACGTGGAAGGTGCCAATCCACTCAAAGTCTGTGTCGACCCTTAGCCATTCAAATGGGTCCAAAAATTCTTCGTCGCGCTTTGGCCACTCTTCAAATTTCCATTTTTCGAGATCATCTTCCGATTGTAAAATATCGCCAAGCTTCGAGAAGACCAGAACATCCATTGCTTCATCTTTATTTTTTTTGAGCCTTTTGAATTTCGTATTGTATTGCACATCGAATTTCACTACTGTATCTTTGATGTCAACAATATGCTCATATGGCGTACCATCCGCTTCGTGGACCCTTATTGTCATAGGCCCCAAGAAAGTCTGCTGTACCGGAAAACTAGGTTCTTCATTAAGGAGAAGCGTCGCGTCTCTCATGAAAGTATCTGCCCTAGGATGTGGTGCCTTCGATTGTTGCAATTGGGACTGTCTAATGATAACTTCAATCATAGACCGTTTCTTGTTGAACTTTTGGCTGATATTAAAGACCGGAGTACCGACGCCGTAAACCCATTGCTTAAAGAAAGACTCGAGTCTATTGCGATAAACCTTTTCGCAAACATGTTGAAAGTGTGAGGTAGATAATGCACTGTTTTGCAAATCTCCTGAAATAGCTTGCAAGAAAAGTTTCGGAAGGACCCGTGTGAAACCAAAGGATTTGTCTGTTTTAGTCATTCTTCTGTCCAAAATGAATAGAATTATAGGCGCCTTCAACCTGATGAAACCAAGGCTCGATTCTGACACTGGTGCTTCAAACGACTGCATACCTAGCGGACGTTCTCCCACGTCTTTTTCAATGATCTCGTCCATTTTTTTCCGGATTTGGTATCTGGATTCATTTGACCCCATCAAGTTTCGGGTGAACTGAAGACTCATATACTTTGCAATGCCGATGGTGCACCAAAAGTCATTGAATGTCTGGGGCACAATATTGACCCCCGACCATTGGCCCGAAATGCACTCTAGAATATCTTCAGTTACGGTAAACATCGGCTCAATGACATTTGCTGGGTAGAGTAAGTCCGACGATAGTAGCGAGAGACCCGCGAAATTATTCCTGGGGTGAACAGGTCCATGGATGAAAACTATGGCGTAGGAAGTAAAGGGATATGAGCCAAATTCTTTTTGGAAATACTCTAAAGCCTTGTACGCGAAAATGCAAGTATTTTTGGCCATCTCACTCTCTCCAGGCAAAGAATAGAGTAAAAATGGCGAGGACGATTCGTCTTTTTCAAGAGACTCAAATTCGTCATCAATAGGGTCAGGTTCTTGGGAGGAAGCGTCGTCGAAGTCAGAAAGTTCCGTGCTTTGAAATGCACCGATAGCCCATCCGATATGATGTGCACAGACTGGATTAAAAATCGACCAACTGACAAGTTTTCTGCTGATGTCAGTGGGGTGAGGGGACTCTTTGGCGTTGATGAAATCACCCGAGCAAACCACGAGATCCAAATTTCCATCATCCTCATCATCTTCCTTCTCTTCATTGTTGAGCATCGATTGCTCATCACCGTTTTCTCCCGCTGATGGGTTTTGTAGCTGGTCGTCGCTTCTCTCCACCCCAAATTCCAGCGAGTTACCTTGGTCCTGAACGTTCTCCTTCGACCCACTTATGCTCTTGCTTTCCGAACTAATGTCATTTACCGAGCGTGGAATGTTGAGCTCAATAGACCAACTGCTTCTCTCCAAGAGATTGTCAATACATGGCACCCAGGAAGATGCAGAGACATTGTAGTCGGAATTGACTGTGTATACATGCCACATCAGTTTCTCGATATTCTCACCCGAAACGAAGTTTAAGCCGTTTTTAGGATTTACGACTTCGTATTCGATTCCTATTTGGATAGGAGCGTAAATATCGTTATTAGTAGTTTTTAGCCGGAACTGCAAAGGCGTAGTAGAAACTGTGGGCGCACGAAACGATGAGTTGGGTGTCTGAAGAGATGCCGCGTCTGTCGCTTCTAGCTTGTAGTTTTCCGGGAAGAATATGATAAGCTCCTCGGTATTTTGATTGGTGGACCGCTCGGACATAACTCCAGGGGTAGATGCTTGTTGAGAACTATGTTCAGATAAATGGCCAAAAATGTAGCTGAGCTTCTGGCGTAAGAAGTGATGCTGATTTATAGTGAACTCGGAAGAGTACTCATCCCATATGTTTGGCAAGTGGCGCTTGGAGTATTCTTCGAAAGTATCGGGATTATTCATGTAAAGGTAGTCATTATGGATGAAATCGGAGAGCTCCTTTCCGTTGAAAAGAACTTTTTTGATTTTCATCGACCGAGCATCCAAGCGGATGGACCGGACCGATGCTGCTGTCGGGATAACCGTCAACTCAGTGTAACCCGTGAGTCGTTTTTCTGTGAATGATATATTTGCATTAACTCGCTGATGGGCTATCTGAAGATTTTGAGTCAGAAAACTCGACGACTTGGACTTGACGGTCCGGGATCTGGGTGTTCCCGTCAATGGATTATTAATCCTGGGCGTTGGAGCAGCCAGGGTCGGTTGACCATCCGGAGGCAACGTGCCTGAGTTAATAGGCATTTTGAAACGAGACCACAGTCACTCTTCTCGTGACGCCGATTAAGCTTGAGCGGCTTTGTGTTTGAAGGGACCGGATTAGGTGAAAGGTAAGCGAAGGGGTCACTTAAACGCGCTGTAACCAGAACGCTTGCTTGATGCCTTGTTGAGTTGAGTGTCGAGTCGCGGGGAGTGCATACACGAACCAGTGCACCCCATGGGCCGTTGAAGTTGCAAACTTGGACCAAGCTGCCAAATCATGTGGGTTTCTTCAACTTGCTGGTTTTTGAAGTAGCTTTTTGGGTATGGCGTCTTTGCTAGACAGTGAGACGGTTTCTCCATCTCTGTACTTGCAGTCGACCAGAATGCCTGGTGTCAGCAAACCCCATGTCGGTACACTGACGATGCGATTTTCATCCATAATCACTGGAACATTTCCGAATTTGTTCATGATACTTCCTTCAAGGTCTGCTACCTCAGGAAACGCCTGAAGTAGGCTCAGTTTCATGGAGGGGTGGTAGAAGCGGACGGTGTGTGCAGGAGCACCCACTCCGACTAGCCTGATCCACCACAATCTGTTGAACAAGATCCAGGTGCTGTCGGTGGCAATTGGGGTGGATACTGCATGCGGCACCAGATTCGACAATTCAAAACGTAGACACTCGTTCACCCGCTCCACCTGGATGTTGACGTTCAAGTAGTTGAGTTTGGACCACCTCAGGCCTGAAGTGATGAAAGCGGTAAGGCGTGGGATAAGAAGACGATGCACCTTTGCATAGCCCCAATGAAAATTTCTTGAAGATGAGAGGCGGCTCATTTGTAAATAGAGCAATCTTGAAAAGACCAAGAAGTCGAGACTTGCGTAGCCCCAGAAACGTGCTACCGGCAAGGAAAACTGGAGCACGTTTCTGCGGGAATCAAGAGAGTACCCATGGAACGTCTGGCGAGATACCAGCTTTTCAAGGCGCTCGACCGTGTCTTTGAGCTCATCCACAGTGGCTCGAAGATTGCTTGCGTTGATCGAGACACATTCGGGCCGAGCTGGCGCGAGGTCTTGGATTATGTACCGAAGCAAGTTTCGCTTTGTCAAGTGAATGTCGCTGTTAGAAGCATCTTCGACCCAGCGCAAGCCTTGAACCCGACATGTCAGCACTATTTGGGACTTTTCGAAGTGCAACAAGGGGCGGAATATGCGGACAGGGGACAGCTCGGGATCTGGAATCTCGGGCCCCGGGAGTTTTGAGACGGACTTCAAGCCTAGCAACCCGTAGATGGTGGAGTTCTGCAAAAGGCGCTGCAAAAAAGTCTCGTAGACATCGTTGCGGTTGTGCCCCATAAAGATGGCCTGGGTGTTGTGTTTGCGGCAGTAGTCCCGAAGCGCCTGGTGGCGGAGACTTCGAGCCACCTCCTCGAAGTTCGTCAACAGCCGGGGATCCTTGGGGTACTTGAGGCGCTCAATGTGGTGCACAATGCCCCAATCTGCCACGAGATCGCCCACAAAACGAGCCTCGGAGCCGGACTCGGGCCGGAACCCATGGTCAATGGTCAAGGCCGAGATCTGAATGTCCGGCCGGCATAGCTTCTTGTATTTCGCCAAATGGTACGCTAGACACATGGAGTCCGAGCCGCCTGAGAGTGCTATCACCACGTTGGACGGGAGGTCCCGAAAACTTTGCATTTGCCGTGCAAAGGCACTATGCGATACCACAGTTCTCATGGCCGGGAGCCTTGCAGAATAGAGTGCCAGTCAGCAATTGGCAGGGTAGTTGGTCGAGGCGGGGTAGTTGGTCCACGATGTGATCCAGTGTGATCTGTGGTGCACGTGAGCAGCCCGCGATGCTGTGGGGCACATCGGTGTGAGTGCAACACGAAATGTTATGAAATGCCGTCAACAAAGAAATGTGGATGGACTTACAGGCGGTTCTAGATAAAAATTTCCTGCTGGTTTCATGCGTGCTTTCGTCCTTAGACCAAATGGAAAGAGTAGTATTGTCCGAATACTCAATCCTCCCGATAGCTATATGCAGGTCGCCATTGCAGGGTCCACTTCCAAGAGTCCCCCATTGCAGAGTCCACTTTTCAAAAAGTTCCTGTCTGAAAGGTTAACTGAGTTAGGTCACTATATGGACCTTTATCAATCAAATCTAAGCGATTGCTATCAAAGCCTGGTTTTTGAAACAAGCTCTATTTTGAAACAAGCATATTCTATATTGAAACAAGCTCTGTATTGAAACAAGCAAGGTCATTTTGAAAAAAAGGAAGATAAAAACATGCATTTTTCATTTTGAAACAAATAGGTCTTTTTGAGCAGGTCTGTTTTTGAAACAAGCAGGTCTTTCTTGAAACAAGCCTGATCTTGAAACAAGCTCCAAACAAGCTCTTTTTTGAAATGAAATAACCTAATTATCTGACTGAAACAGTAATTCAAGTCAGGGCATTCTCCAAAATACACGAGACCAGAAGTAAGAATTTCGTCTTCCGTAAATTGCTTTTTGTGCTTTCCGGAAAAAGAATGCAAATTAAGACCGTCAAATTAAAAAGTGCGGATCAGCCTCCTTTATAGCACCTTTGCTTTTTGCAGCCATTTTCCAAAAGTCTATAAAAGCGCACCGTATCCCTCACTTGCAACAAACCTGAGAATTTTCGAAACTGCCGAATTATCCTATTCTCTAGCTTCAATTCACCTTATTTTACGAATGGAGGCATTTAGAAGCATATTTTAAAATGATCACGAAGTATAATTTGAGCAAGAATCTTATTTAATACCAATATCAGCAATACCCAGCAAGAATAACATTGTCTAGGGATTTGAAATCGGGCAGGATTGCCCCTTGATTTAGCTGCTCATAACTACCGTTTCTCGAATCTTTGGCCAGGTGTGGTTTCTGTGAACAGTGGTATTTCGCCTTCACGCTACTTCGTCATACAACTCATTTTCGGGGCTCCAGTGCAAGCGACTACCCCAACAGGCCCCACAACAAGTGCCTCCAATCCATGCTTCCGTAATTGGGAATCCTTCTAAGAGACTGTTGGACCGTATTTGGTCCTGCGTGGAAGCGGTGGCGGCACGTGACCGTATTGACTCATAGACCTGCCCCGCGCCTCCGTGCACCGCACCACGGGCAGTGAAGTGAGGAAAAAAATTCCGTTTTGCATCTATCATTCAACATGGCTGAAGAAAACACGTTTTTCAACTTCCCCAGGGAGGAGGAAAAAGTCATTGAACAATGGGACAAGCAGGACGCTTTCAAGCGGTCTCTTGAGCTCACCAAGGACTACCCTCAGTTCTCCTTTTATGATGGTCCGCCATTTGCCACAGGTACTCCTCATTACGGCCACTTGTTGGCATCCACCGTCAAGGATATCATCCCTCGTTACGCCACCATGAACAAATACCACGTCGAAAGACGCTTTGGCTGGGACACGCACGGTTTGCCCGTTGAGCATGAAATCGACAAAAAATTGGGCATCACCGGAAAGGATGACGTGATGAAGATGGGAATCGACAAGTACAACGCCGAGTGTAGATCCATCGTCATGAGATACGCCGATGAGTGGCGCAGAACCATTCGTCGTATGGGTCGTTGGATTGACATGGACAACGACTACAAGACTTTGTACCCCGAGTTCATGGAGTCTGTATGGTGGGTCTTCAAGGAACTCTTCAAGAAGGATTCCGTATACAGAGGATTGAGAGTTATGCCCTACTCCACCGGCTGTACCACCCCTTTGTCTAACTTCGAGGCCCAGCAAAATTACAAGGACGTGAATGATCCTGCAGTCACCGTCGGCTTCCCCTTGCTTGATGACGAAAACACCTGGTTGGTTGCGTGGACGACCACTCCTTGGACTTTGCCATCCAATATCGCTCTTGCAGTTAACCCCAACTTGGAGTACGTTAAAATCTTCGACGAAGACAAGCAGAAGTACTTTATCTTGTTGGAGGGCTTGATCAAGACGTTATACAAGAAGCCTGCTGCCGCCAAGTACAAGGTGGTGGAGAAGATCATGGGTAAGGACCTTGTGGATTTGAAATACAAGCCTTTGTTCCCATACTTCTATGAGAAGTTCAAGGATCATGCTTTCAAGGTCATTGGCGCCGACTACGTCACTGCGGACTCGGGTACCGGTATCGTCCATCAATCCCCAGCTTTCGGTGAAGCGGATTTTGCTGCTGCTACCGAGGCCGGCCTCATCAACGAGAAGAGAACACCCCCTAACCCTGTTGACGACAATGGTAAATTCACATCTGAAGTGTCTGACTACGAGGGCATTTACGTCAAGGATGCTGATAAGTTAATTATCAAGCACTTGACCGAAAAGGGCCAAATGTTGCTCGCCACGCAAATCAATCACTCGTACCCATTCTGTTGGAGATCCGATACCCCATTGTTGTACAGAACTGTGCCAGCTTGGTTTGTCCGTATTAATGAAATCATCCCAGACATGTTGAAGAACGTTGAGCAAACCAACTGGGTCCCAAGCAACATCAAAGAGAAGAGATTCTCTAACTGGATTGCTAATGCCAGAGACTGGAACATTTCTAGAAACAGATACTGGGGCACTCCAATGCCTCTTTGGGTCAGTCTGGACTACAAGGAAATTGTATGTGTGGGATCCATCGAAGAATTGAAACAGTTATCCGGACGTGATGATATCACGGACCTTCATAGAGACAGCATCGACGACATCACTATTCCATCAAAAGAAGGAAGAGGCGACTTGAGAAGAATCGAGGAAGTCTTTGACTGTTGGTTCGAATCTGGATCCATGCCATATGCTTCCAAACACTATCCATTCGAGGACTCCAAGAAGTTCATGGATAGCTTCCCAGCAAACTTTATCTCTGAGGGATTGGACCAGACCAGAGGTTGGTTTTACACACTTACAGTTTTGGGAACACATTTGTTCAACAAAGCTCCATACAAAAATGTTATCGTTTCGGGTATTGTGTTGGCCGCGGATGGTAAGAAAATGTCGAAGAGATTGAAGAACTACCCTGACCCATCACATGTCTTGAACCAGTACGGTGCGGATGCTTTGAGATTGTACATGATCAATTCACCTGTCTTGAGAGCAGAAACCTTGAAATTTAAGGAGGCCGGTGTGAGAGAGGTTGTTTCATCTGTCTTGTTGCCATGGTACAACTCCTTCAAGTTCTTCAAGGATGCAGCCGATGTTTTTAAGAAGGAGAACGGTAGTGCATTTGTTTACGACTCTCAATTGGTGTCGGAGAACGTGATGGACAAGTGGTTGATGGCGTCGATTCAATCATTGGTGAAGTTTGTTCATGAGGAAATGCAGAGCTACAGATTGTTTACCGTTGTTCCTCGTCTTTTGGCTTTGATTGATGACTTGACTAACTGGTACATCAGATTCAACCGCCGTCGTCTCAAGGGAGAGACCGAGGGCGGAGTGACAGACACAAGAAAGGGTCTTAACACTCTTGCCGAGGGCTTGTTCATCTTGTGCAGACTCATGGCACCTTTCACTCCATTTTTGGCAGATGGCATCTATCAAAAGTTGAAAGTGTTTTTCACGAATGAAGACTTGATCAAGTACTCTGTCAATCCAGAGAGCAAGGCGACCGAGTCCGTTCACTTCATGGCATATCCTATTGTTAGAGAGGAGTTGTTTGACTCAGCAATCGAGGTTGCTGTAGCAAGAATGCAGAAGGTCATCGACTTGGGTCGTAACATCAGGGAAAAGAAGATGATTTCATTAAAGACCCCATTGAAGGAGTTGATTATCATCAACTCTGACAAGTCTTTCTTAGAGGACGTGGAGAGTTTGAAGGGCTACATCATGTCTGAGTTGAATGTCAGGAATATTGTCATCACCTCGGATGAAGAGAAATACGGAGTTGAGTACCGTGCGTCTGCAGACTGGCCAGTTCTTGGCAAGAAGTTGAAGAAAGATGCCAAGCTTGTGAAGGCCGCATTGCCTCAAGTGACATCCGAGGAGGTGAAGAAGTTTGCAGAGACAGGCAAGATCACCGTCGCCGGGATTGACTTGATCGGCGAGGACTTGCAGGTGCAACGTGGATTGCCCGAGAAAGAGGCACAAATCGGACACGAGTCCAGATCCGAAAGGGATGTTTTGATCATCTTGGACGTGAAGTCGTACGAGGATTTGGAGAGCGAGGGATTGGCCAGAGAGTTGATCAACCGTATCCAAAGATTGCGTAAAAAGGCCGGATTGAGTGCCACAGACGAGGTTGCAGTTCAGTACAAGTTGAGCAAGGACGGCATGAACTTCGAGCATGTGATCAAGACGAATGAGGACATCATTCTCAAGACTACCAAGAGACCATTGGAAGCTTTTGGAGAGTGTGACCTGAGCAGAATCATCATTGACGAGGAGCAGTCCATCAATGACACTGTCTTTGACTTGAGATTGTTGAAGATCTAGGGGTAGGCTGTTGATGTGACTTAATAATATACCAACGTGAAGCTGGGGTAGGACTGATTTCAATCACCATGAAGTATACCATGAAGAATCGCCATCCAGTATGCATAATCTCTTCTGTAGTACACTGCAAGGGTCACAGTCTTGACATCATCGCTATTAGTATTAATTCTATGTAGTGATGCCAAAACGACCAAAACGCTACAAATGTTGGTAGTACCCAAAGGTATGGTAGTATCCAAAGGTATGAAATGTTGATAAAACTGAGACATTGGCAGTTAGACCAAATGATCAAGAATGGCTGAGCGCCACCACAACGAAAGTTCCATGATATGTTTGGATCGAGAAACTCCATTAACTCCATCAACTCCAAGATTCTGTTTTATCAAGAGAGTTCATAAACTCCAAGATTCTGTTTAATCAAGAAAGTCCATTAACTTCATGATTCTATTCCGATCAAAAAACTCCAGTTCATCAAACGTCCCAGGAAAAGACGCTGAGTCCCGCTCCACCAAAAAGACCAAGGCACCGGCCAGACAACACCGCCAGGGTACAGCAGCCCGTGTCGGCAGTGGTGGTGTAAGTGGCGGCCACGCAGGACAACTCAGAGCTGTGGTCCCAGATCCGCACGATTTGGTCAACCGAAGTCACAAGCACACGGTCGGCCCCGGCCCGTGCTATGCCCGTGATGGTGGCCAGAGCCGCCGTCTCCACAAACGACAAGGTCTCAAGCGACACCGTGGCGCCAAGGCGGAGCGTGCAGGCCAAAAGGGCATTGTCGTCGCCGCCAGTGAGGATCTTGTACACGCCGGCGGCCGCTTGCTCGACGTACAACGCTTTGATGCCGCTCTGGTGGAGCTGCTGCCGGACAAGCGGCTTGGCCAACGTGGGCGCCTGCGAGTGGAGACTGGCCGAGACTTCCCACACACTCAAAAACCCATCGGTGGCTCCCACTAGCATGTAGACGAGACCGCCCGCCTGCACTAGCTCCACGTTCAAAAGACACACGGACGAGTAGACATCGTGGGCCAAGAGGCGGAAGCCGGAGGCCCGCGAGTAGTCGAAGAGCTTGATCTGCGAGTTGGAGTAGATGGCAGCAAGGTAGAAGCCCTGGCCGTGCGGCACGGTGGAGAAGTCCATGATGCGGAGGTCGGGGGTCTCCAAGCCCACGGGAAGGCGGGCCTCTTCGGCGGCCAAAAGCATGTCCGGCACGTCCAGCGACAACCGCCAGAGAATGAGCTCCTCGTTGGCCGCAGAGCTGATGGCGTGCCGCTCGCTAAGAAACGACACCTGCTGGAGCCCCAGCACGTGGTTGCGCATGGACACGGAGTACTGGACGGAGCCGTCCTCGTGGAGGCGGCCGAATTTGACCAGGGCATCCTCGGAGGCCGTGGCCATGAGGCACAGTTTCTGGTCGGAGCGGCCGGCGGGCGGCGGCAACACGGCCACGGAGCGGATCTCGCGCCCGTGGGTTCCACCCTCCAACACGCCGTCTTGCGTGTGGCGAGCACTCAAGTCGCGGCAGTTGACGCCCTGCTTGTTGACAAAGAAGAACTGTCTGCGGCCGGACGGCTCGTGAACAAAGCTCCATTCGCGGTGGCTGCCGGCGCAGTAGGCATGGGTGAGCTCGACGTTGCGGGACTCGTTCCAAAGGCAGAACGACAGCGAGCGGAAGCCGTAGAGAAAGATCTGGCCGTCTTGAAAGTAGCCTCCTTCCACGGTGCCGCGAGGGAACTTGTTCTGGAGAAGTGTGTGGATGGACACTGCGGTAGCACCTGTAGCTTTAGCACCTGTGGCTTCAGCACCTGTAGCTTCAGCACCTGTATCTTTAGCATCTGTGACTTCAGCAACTGTAGCTTTAGCACTTGTGGCTTCATCTGTGGCTTGAACAGCACCATCACCTCCGGCTTGAGCAGCACCATCTCCGGCTTGAGCACCATCTCCGGTTTGCGCAGCATCGGTCACTGCGTCGAACCTCACCACCATGTACACCCCATCACGGACAGTCAAGAGGCCAACAAAACCACGGGCAGACGCATGCACTTGGCTGATGGACGTCACGGTATCGCCCGGGCAAAGCTTCCACAACACGTGGGGCTGCGGCGACGCCGAGCCGAGATCGTACACTGCAACGTTGCCGTGGCGCGAGCCAACAAAGAGCCAGTTGGTGTCTGCCGAGTAGAACACACACGTGGGGGTGAACATGCGAGGGTCGGGCCTTGGCAACGCCGTGGTGTGCACGTGCAGGGTGCCGAACACAAGGGTCTTGAGGAGAAACGGCTGCCGGGGGTTGGGGTCCACGAGAAGCGCCTTGGCGCCGTGCGGCGTGGCGCACGTCAACACGTTGATGATTTTGCTCGGAGCCGGCCCGGGCCCGGGGCCCTGGTAGCTTTCAGCCACCGGCGCCGCACACGACGGCAGAAACTGCAACTGCAAGACGCTGCCGGTTTGCGAGAAAAGCACCACGAGGTTGGCCCCAGCGAACGACCTCAAGATGGAGCCTGCGCCGAACTCGCCTCCACGCAAGTCCACCGCAAGCGGGCGCCACGAATAACTCGGCGTCTGGAGAAACAACGAGCCTGCGGCCGTCATGGCCACAAAGCCACCAGCAAGCCCCAAGGCGGCAAACTGGCGCACGGCAGGGGCAGCCTGCGACACGGGCGTGACGGGGGCCGAGCCCGGCGGGCCGAGAAGCCGCACTTTGCCGTCGGCACCGCCGGTGACGAAACAGAGCGGGCCCCGGGAGGCGGGCCGGACATCGCCGCTCCACACGTGCTTTCCCTCGTGGCAGTGGGCAAAGCACGTGACCTGGTGCAAGGCGGCCAGGCCCTCGTCGTATCGCCAGTAGCGGGCCGTGCAGTCCTCGCCGGTGCTGAAGATCTCCACCGGGCCGGCCTCGGCGCTAGCAAAGCTCAACGACCAGATCCGCGAGCCGTGGCCCCAGCCGGTGGCCAAGAGCGTGCCCCGCGCAAAGTCGTAGAGCTTGATGGACCGGTCGTCCGAGCAGGACACGAGGTACTGGCCCAGTGGGTCCACTTTCACCTGGAAGATCGAGCCCTCGTGGTCCGTGAGGTTGTGGAGAATGTGCCCGTCGTGCAAGGTCCACACAATGACGCCGTTCATCACGGTGCCGGCCGCCACCACCATCGTGCCGTCCGGGCATCGCTGGATGCTTCCGCTGTACAAGATGGATTTCTCGTTGCAGTGGAGTTTGGCGGTCACGGCGTACTGTGTGCCGGCGGCGGCAGCGGCAATGCTGACGCAGAGCACCTCGTTGTGGGAGTTGAGGAGAAGAAGCTCGGACGCCGAGGCCGGCCCAAATTCCGCCAGAATGATCCACTCGTTGATGGCCTTTTCGGCGCCGGCACTGCACAGAGCCATGTCGAAAAGGCAGAACGACCGTCCGCCCACCACCGCCGCTGTCGCTAGGTCACTGGACACGGCGATGTGGTGGATTTTGTTGCGTTTGAAGACCTGGACGTTCCAGAGCTGCAGGGTCTGCTGCAGGTCCGGGTCCACTCGGAAACACCGCAACATCGGGCCGTAGCCCGCTAGCACCAAGTCGCGGCCGACGAAGCGCAATGCCGTGACCGGTCCATAGTGGTGCTGTTTTGTGAAAATGGCCTCGTTGGTAGAGGAGATGCACATGGTCTTGTTGGTAGAGGAGATGCCCATGTTGATGAACTTTAGCCGGGGTTTGCGACGATGCCGTGCCAGTTCAATTAGTTGAGCCCACCAGATACAGGCGCCTACCTGCCGAGTAAAAGTGTTCTGAAAAAAGCAGTCCGCTCAAGCTTGCAGAAGCCTTTGATGTGGTACTTGGAATGGGCAGACAGGTACCTGGTATTTTCCTCAGCGCTGAGATGCGCGGCCTGCAGGTGCGCGGTCCCCCGCACACCTGGGCTAGAGTAAAGCGTATATTTAAAGTATCTTACCGGAAGATCTCTAGGCTTTTCTTCAAGAGGACTTTCTAAAAATGGGAAAGCCAAAGATTTTCAAAACCGACTTTTTTTGATCTCAAGCCACAGTCTTTCTTTGACTGATCTTAAGCCACAATCTTTCGTTGACTGATCTCAACCCACAACCTCTCAAAACCGACTTTGATTGATCTCAAGCCACAAGCTCTCAAAACCGGCTGACTGATCTCAAACCAACAAGCTCTCACCTCGCCGATGATGATGGCCCCAATCAAAACCTCGAACCAGTCCTGTTCTTCTGCACCTCGAGAATCTGCAGGATGGAGTCCGAGACCGAGTCCTGCAAGCTCATGAGGCCAAAGGGGAGAAGTTCCCGGGTCCGGGCATTGTCGATCTTGCATATTTGGTCGGCAGCAGCACCGCTGCCCGGCTGGCCAATGGGCAACTTGCCCTTCAACAAATCCTTGTTCAAAATGTCCAAAATGTCCTGGGCAACAAACCGCTCGGATGCAAGAAGAAACCGCTCGTTGTGGTTCCCCTCAAAAGCGACCAAGTGAGCCTTTGCCACGTCTCTAACGTCCACAAACCACCCCTTCATGGCAGGGAGCTCGGACATGGGCGTGTCGGGGGACATCTTCAAAAACAGGTTCAAGTACTCCGAGGACGTGTTCAACACATCCCTGACGTCCTCGTCAAAGGCCTGCGGCCCAAACACAAACGCCGGGTTGATGTAGCTCACCGTCATGTGCGGCTGCTCTCTTTCCACCCATTCCCGACACGCCCGCTCCGCAAACACCTTGGACCCGCGGTAGCCGTCGACGGCGTTCTTCTTGGCGTCCTCCCACGTGATGTTGTTCCACGAGCTCTCGTCGTTGGTGTGCTTGGGGTCGCTGGCAGTTGACGCGTCCGCAATAGCGGCATACGACGATAGCAACACAAAACGCTGCACCGCGTGCCCGTGCTGCTTGACGGCCGTCAATGCGTTGGTGGTGCCGTCCACGGCGGGCCGAAGGAGGTCTTTTTCGATGTCCGTGGGGTTGAAGTGGAAAGGAGACGCCGTGTGCAAGAAAACCGTGGTTTCCGGGTGTTTCTGCATTGCCAGGTCAAAGGCTCCTGGCGCGACGATGTCCTCGACCACTTCGTACACAAAACGGTTGTTGTTGAGGAGCGTGGCGAGCCGCTCCCCCTTTTCTTTGGACCGCACGGATCCGACCACTTTGTAGCCACTTTTGATGAGCTCCAAACACAAGTGTTGTCCGATAAACCCAGAGGCGCCGGAAAGGAATACTGTTTTGCACATTGATAGTTTCTTTTTGGGTGTTGTTGATGAGAGACTGGGGAAGCCTGAAGGAATTCGATGGAGAGCAGTTCTTTTTGCGTGTGTTCACCAGAAACTGGGGTAACCTGAGGTGAATTTGACGAAAAGAAGGACTTCTTTTGAGACGCGGCAAAGCCGGCTTATATAGCCACGCGGCTGAGGGGTGTGGGGAGCATGTGCTATGTGCAGTCCGCGGCATTTAGGGGCAAGTCCGGCGCTGCTGGCGAGACCACTAATAGCACTCCTAAGTCAAAATAATCTCTGTCGGAATTAGATTATCAACGGGAAGACAGCCAAAAATGAGCCCGCCCAGGATCGAAATGCAGAGGGCGGGTGGGTTGTGTGCAGGAACGCGTTATCTGATCGGGCCGGCGATTTTAGTTCATCGTAGTATATCGACGGAACTAGGTTTTTTGTAATTCTATAAATCGGCTGGAATTGTCTGAAAGTAATATTAGAGTGGATTGGATGAAAAAGGATTCGAAGTCAAAAAAAAAAAAGAAGACTATAATCAAATGGTCAAACTTAAAGCGGAGTGGCTGCAAATATAAATAGTTCAGGGATGTTCTAGAAATTGGCTATCAATTCGTCGATTCAAGATACTCGCCATGAAACAATTCTTTCTTATCTGAAAAAGCGTATTTTTGTGAAAGCCAACAATGGATTAAAAATAAATCAAGGAGTTCAAAAATCAACAATGGAAGTCAGAGAGTTTCAACAATTCAAGAAACAGACAATGGAATCGAGCAAAGTGGTTACTTTCCCTTAGAAATGCAATGGGCCAATAAACGGCGATTTGAATCTGGAAAGAATTCGTGGCTCAACCAGTCAAGTACCTAATCAACTATCACAATCAGCGCCAATGAAGCAACTTCAGGTCCTTGGAAAACGCCCAGTCTTGGCAGGATCCGAATTTAAAAACAAATAGTCGGATTTTCAGAGTCCAGTTTCAGAAGGAGATCCTGGAAATGGTGATACCCGTTGATGAGATGATCTGTATTATGACAAACAGTGGAGTCAGATCAAGACGTACTTGAATAATTGACTGGTTTCTTGATTAGTTTAAAGATTGCCTTACGACATGAAAGATTCTTTGATCAGTTAAATGATTCCTTGACCAATGGTTGCTTTGGTCAATTACAGGAGAATTGCATCCACGGTTCAATATTTCTTGCACAACGACAAGTCTTTGCCATTTGTCGGCACGAAGATAGATCGTACCTACCGTGGTCCGAAAGGCCCCATTTTACCGGAATGCTCTTTCTTGTGATCGGGACTTTATTAATGTGGGAATACCCAGCCCTGTTTCATGGACACGATTCTCCAGGTTCAGAACTTCAACATAGAAAAACTCCCATAATGGGCCACACTTTGTACACTGACATCTAGTTTGGTTACGACGGGGAGTTGGACGGTGCTAATGGTTGGTCGTTGCTTGTCTTGAGTGAGGGTACCAAGGAAAAGAACCTGGCCAACATCCTGGTTCCTCTGATAAACCTAAGGATTTAGTGGAGTCTTTGGAACCCCTACTGGATTTTTTGAGATTGAAGGACGGCCCAGAGAGTTTTATAAACCAAGCATTTATGAAGCAAGCACAACCAGTAAAGACATTGGGAAAGAAACACGGAATAAAGTCACAATAGTAAAGACACACTTAAAAGAAAGAAATATAGACACACTTAAAAGACAGCGATAATTCACACACTTAAAAGACAGAAATATAGACACACTTAAGAGACAGAAATCATAAAGACGCGTCTCTCTTTTTCCCTTCCCTTTTTATTTCATACCTTCCCTCTAATACTCTTTCTCTTCTTACACTTTTTTTGTTCCCATTTTTTTTTCTTCTCTTTTAATTACAATACATTTATATCTTTTGATCCTTTAAAATGCTAGATATGTTTTACATAGAAACTTAGTGATCTAATACGAGATATGGTGATCTAATACGAAATGGTAAACCAATACGAATTTTGCTGATCCAATACGAAATGGTCATCTAATACAAAACTTAGTGATCCAATACGAAACTTAGTGATCTAATACGAAATATGGTGAACTCATACGTGCCTATTGCAATCACTACTCCTCTATCATACCATTGGTGGGATCCTAAAAACGTCTACTTGCGTTCATTAAAAATCGCTTTTTCCAGTTTCTCGATTACTTCCTGCAATCATCTTTAAACCGTCTTTTGAGTTTGGCTCCCATTCTTTAGCTTATGCTTGGAGTAGACGTAATGTGATTTTTTAATGATTCACCGGTTTTGTCTGACCGGTTTTAAGTTCCGGTCTGAGTGTGCGACCTCGGATTCTAATGCCGTGAGAAGTCAAACCTCCAATCCAATTGCAAATGCATCTTTCAAAAATCAGCCGTTTTAAACGTCAACAAAATCCTCTAAACCAGATACCCAAAAAGGCCATCCCAGCCAAACCCTCAAAAAGAGCAACTATTTAAAAAAAGCAACTACTAAAAGACCTTTCCAAGCTCGTGGTGGCCCGGGCCCCCCGGAATTGGCACCCCGGATGTGGCCAGACCGGGGCACCTTCGAAGATGGCTGGACCCATGCAGGCACGCAACGTTGTGCAGGCATCACGTGACTGCGCGGCCCGCATGTGTCACCTGGTGATGGTGGCACCCACGCCGCGTGCTCCTGCAGACACGACGCACATCCGCCGCTCTTACGCGTCAAGTTGACCCTATGTTGTATTGTATTAACCCTAATAAATAACCCCGTATTAATTGAAATAGAACGGCTCGACCTCAAGCAGAATGAAAATGTAGAAAAATCATGGCGCCCGCCTCATTCACTTGCCCTAAACGTCTTCAAAATGCATCGTCAGTACCAACTGTGTGTGTGTGTGTGTGTGTGTGTGTGTGTCAGTTACCACCGAAATGCTTGAAAACGATCATCACAAGCCATTGAGCCGGGTCAGCCAAAAGAAAGATATCGGGCGGTTTCGTGAAACCACTAGACCTCGAAGCTTAAAAGCTGGCGGGACCGTTTAGTGAGCAGCGACTTTCTCGGAATCAACAACAGGTTGGGCTTCGGCCTCCTTGTTGCTGATGGACTCAGAAGACACCTCCTCGCCAGCTTGACCCAATCTCTCTCTCTTGACTCTCTCAAACAACTCCTCTTGTTGCTCCTTGGTCAACTCGTTCTTCTTCTTACCCTTGATGTAGTACATTGGGTTCAACTTGTTCATGGTCATGTTCTTCATTCCTGGCAAGTGGCCGTGCTTCTCCTCGAAGTACATCAAGAACACGGTCACCATGATGAAGATCCAGTACATGTTGTAGGAAATGACCGACCCGTAGGTGGCCGAGTTCTGCCATCCCAAAAGGGCGTTGAAAACATCCCAACCGTTGTCGATTTCCGGGTTGCAGCAGTTGACGTGCCACACGGACTTCTTGATGTCGTAAGTACCCGGACCAGATCCGTTTTCAGAGGCATCTCCTCCGGTGGCAGTGTTGTATGCGTAGGTCTCGAAGTACCAGATACCTCTGGAAAACAAACCAGCAGAAATAAGGTACAAGATACACGTGGAGATGATCAAGAAGATCTGCAAGGACACCGTGGAACCACCGTAGTACAAAGCAACACCCACAAGAATACCGGCAATCAAACCCGTGATGACAGGAATAGGGAAGGACGTGGCAGGCGAAGACAAACCAACACCACCCACGAAGACAACAGCCTCCAAACCTTCTCTCAAACACGTGATGAAAGGCAAGATGAACATGGAGTACTTCTTGGTGTAGTGGCCAATGCCGAGCTTGGCGTTCTTGGGCTTCTTGATCAAGGCCTGAGCCAACTTGACTCTCCACTTCTCCTTCATCTTGTTGATCCGCAACATGGCAAGACCCATGAACGTGATCAAGACGGTGGCAATGATACAGAAAACACCTTCCCAAATGTCCTCAGACTTGGACCAGATATCGTTCTTGAGCGAGTAGAACGCACCAATGAAAGCACACCCAAGAATCAAACATAGCACCACTCCCGCTATCGAGCCTAGCCAAACCTGCTTTCGCAATCGCTTGTAGGTCACGGGGTCATCGGTGGCTCCGCAAAGACCTTGTTTCAAAAAGGCCAAAAGCACTGAAACCACCACAACGGCCTCCAAGGACTCTCTGAAGACCACGAAAAAAATTTGCACGTTAAAGACGTTCACCATTCTGCTTAGGGGTTAAGTAGTGGGTGGGGCCGCAGAATGCTGGATGCAAAACTGACAGTCTGGAGGGGAGAAACGAGATTGACGTTGGTAGGGAACCAAAAAAACCGGTCCTGGGGCGAGGCGGGCGCTTCTTTAAATACCACCTCTCCGAGCAGCTTGGGTGGGAAAAAGAAAAACGAAAGCGGCATGAGGCTTGCAGCTCTCTGGCCCAAATTATGCGTGCCCGTCTGTGGGTTCGCAGGCCCATGCGCGCACTCGCGCAGCTCCTCCGCCATGCAGTCCCTATGGACGTCCCTTCGCCGCGCTGCCAAGGTGTCAATGGCTTGACAGGCCGGGGGTGAAGTGGTCCAGGACTCCGAGGGCACGCGTTCGACGTGCGGTCCCCGGATACCAGGGTGTACCACCCGCCACGTGATGTACTTGCCTGCCACCGCAGCCGCTCCTTCCGGCGCAGATGTGCCTTCTTTGCAGCAACACCTCTGTCGGAAACCCGCCCGTGCTAGGAATAGCGAGCTTCACGTCCCATCGCTGACTGGTTGGACACTGGCCAATGCGAGACGTCCATGCACCCTGTGTGCCGGCTCTCATGTGCGACCTGCGGCTCTGCACATGCCACTGTTATCTTTGGAAATCTATTCCGGCCATCAGTAGCATGCCTGGCGCCATGCCGCTCAATTTTCTCTCAAAAAAGTCGCTCCCGCAACTGCCGCGACTTGGCGTCCCCATGAGCCCCAAATCCACCCATTTTCCTCAGCGCGTGGTCGGAAAAATGGATATTATCCCACTTTTCGATCTGCCACACTGTGCAGGCAGATAATCCCGAGACCTGCAGGTGCAAATCTGCTGCAGCTCAACTTGGAAAAAATTTTTATCTCTGGCCATCGATTAGGCCCCACTGCAGATATGGCGGGCTTTTTACCTCGAGCGTCGAATTGCACGTCGTAACACAGAGGCCCAGTGCGTTTTCGCCACGGCATCTGCCACTTCACGGGTAACCGTCAAGGTCACAGCGCCGGGAGCATTCGTCGCGGTGCACGGGTCTGCGCCGCTCCCCGGCCCCCATTGGTCCCTGGGACCGGCGCCGCATCCTAGGCATCCAATTGGAAGTGATGCCTGTCGGTTCCAAACAAAGACCCGAACATCCCGAAGCCAAAAGCACGCGCCGCCTCGTACTCAACATGGCCGCTGGTGCGGTGCCACATCTTGGAAAGCCGAGGTGGGACCCGCCGGCTTTGGAACCACATTGGCCCACTTTTTAGTCCGCGCGCTCTTCCACCGTGACCCCTGTCGATGTGAGATTTGCAACGGTGCAGGAATTGTGGAGCTCGATGGAATTGGGGCCTTATGCCCTGGAAACAAGTCCGCGGAACCTGCTAGACCGATGCCGGGAACGGCTTCACTGGCCCGCTGGCAGCTGCAATCTGCAGTCCGCATGGCCTGACTTCGGTTTGAATCTGTCAAATTCCACTGCCAAGAAATCCCCTGACGCAGCCATCTATCATGTGCGCCGCACTCCCGGCCTGGGACAGAGCAGAGTCACGGTCTGCACAAACGCCGCGGGATGTAGTCACCGGCACGTGCCGAGGGTCACGAGCAAGTGCCCTTGCCAGTCCCAGTAGCCGATAGTGTCACGTCTGGGGCGAGTTCTCTCTGGTTGTGACATTCTCCACAAAATCCTTTTCTCAACTATCATAGACTCTTTTTTCATCTCTCCATAATTCCTTTTTCAACTCTTCACAAAATCCCCTTCCATCAGTCTTCCCGACCTCATTTTCCAACCGACCCATTTTCCGGGGTGGTCCCCGCATTTTGGCCCGCATTCTGCCATCCAGTTGCTTCCGCCCTAAATGCTCGTTCCTTGGCGAATCTCCGACCCGTTCCGACCTCCTTTGCAACTAGACCCTGCTTTGGTCGCTTATCAGTCACGACTGTCGTTTAGTTCCTAAACGGGCTGAAAGCCCACATCGCGTACTGCAGTTAATCATCGGCGCCGACCATCGCACTCCATGTTGGATCATCCGAATCCGTTCCTTCTCTTCGTCATCTACCTTCTCCGGACACTAAACTTCCATCTGTCAACTGACAAAAGTCCACCAATGTCAAAATACATCGATAACGCTCGCAAGATCCTCTGTATAGGACGCAATTATGCTGCCCACATCAAAGAACTTAACAACCAGGCACCACAAACGCCGTTTTTCTTCTTGAAGCCATCTTCATCGGTCCTTCGCCCCAATCAGGGTCTGTTTCTTGTGCCACGAGGCGTCGTTGTCCATCACGAGGTGGAATTGGCTTTTGTGCTCAACAAGACTTTGAAAAACCTCCCTGCGTCGTTCTCATCTCAAGATGCCTTGGACTCTATTGCAGGCTATTCTCTAGCCATTGATATGACCGCCCGAAATGTTCAAGATGAAGCCAAGAAAAAGGGTCTCCCTTGGACCATCGGTAAGGGTTTCGACACCTTTTTACCGTTGTCCAACTTCATCCCCAAATCAGAAATCCCTGATCCCTATAAGGTGCGGTTGTCCTTGTCGATCAACGGCCAAGAAAAACAAAACGATATGGCCAACTTGATGATCTTCTCCATCCGGGATATTTTGATTCACATGTCTTCCATCATGACCTTGGAAGAAGGCGATTTGATTCTAACCGGCACGCCGAAGGGCGTGGGTCAAGTCAAACCAGGCGATGTGATTGAAGCACAGCTCTCTGTGAACGGAAAAGTGCTCGAGTCTTTGAAGATTGACAGCGTCGAGAAAGATGGACCCTATGAGTTTAAAGAAATCTAAAACATTTCGTACTCCGCGGCACTGGCGGGGCCTTAACGTGATTTGTTTGCCGGAGATATCGGACAAGCCCAACAGTCTTTCTAGCCGAAACATCTGAGCCAGCCACACGATATGAGACTCAGTTGCTTCCGCTCTAGAGAAGAACTCGACAGCAGATAGATTAGACGTAGATCTCGTCACGAGGCGGCACATACTGGCGCAAGTTAATGCCCGCCTCTGACATGACTTTGTGAGAAAAGTCGTCCATAGAGTAACTCTGGGCGTACACCACTTCCTTAATACCACTTTGCACAATCTTGATGGAACATGTCAAGCAAGGGCAGGTGTTGCAGTAGAGAATTGAGTCGTCGCCCAGAATCCGATCACGCCCAGCCTCCAAGAGAGCGTTTTCTTCTGCGTGTAAGCACAAGCATGTGGACAAGGCAGCGCCGCTTCCTTGGCCCTGGTTGCACCGTGGACATCCGCCCTCGTTACAGTTTGTCAAGTTGCGCGGAGTGCCATTGTAGCCAGTAGCAACCACACGGTTGCCCCGGACAAGAACGCAGCCCACGCGGCGCTTCATACAGTTGGAACGCAAAGCTGCCAAGTCTGCTAGGCGCATGAAGTACAGGTCCCAAGTGGGACGAAGCCGCGACGGGTTGGTGAGGTCCAACTCGCTTAATTTCACAAACAAGCTCTTTATGCTGTTAGTCGTGTTGATAATCTTGACATGCGACTGGTTGTTGATCTCAATCAAGGGGTCCGCCAGGTTGTACAACACAGCGTCGGAGCGCGTGACAAAGTCGTCCCTGGACATGGGCTGAACCGGATTTTTGAGGCAGTAGCGCTCATAGCGCAAGTGCATCGGTGCATCGATGGATAAGTGGAGGAAGAACGGGCGTTTGCCCAACTGGTTGAGCACCTTGATGCTGCTGATCTGCATGACAAAGTTTCGCCGCCAGTGGCTAGTCACCGTTTCAAGGAGGGTCTCGAAATCGGCAAACTCGTATGAATCCAAATCCGGTGAGTATTCAAGCAGCCGCACGTCACAAGGCTCATCTTTGGCGTTAGGTCCGCAGGGCAGGCTAGGGTCCTTGAACGAGACGCTGGAGTCCTTGAATGAGATGAGCTGGAACCCTTGGAAGGCCAAGTAGCGCGCCACCTCAGTTTTGCCGGCAGCAAGATTTCCCGATATGGCCAAAAGCATGATTTGTCTGACGCGTGAGGGAAGACCGTGGTCACAGAATTGATCGGATGCCGAAACCCCCATCTCAAGCTAAGACGCGCCTGCAGCATCCGCACCCAGGGACTGCGCGGTGTACGGATGTTGGCCCGGGCGTTTTGCAGCAAATCCCCAACTTGACCCATTCATGGCAAAATTTATGGCACTCAAATCGGTGACTTTGCAGTAAGTTCGGCTTTATGGTCTTTTCTGATTTCAACGCTTCCTATAACCTGTAATTAGAAGGCTGCTCAGGAGTTTCGCCGTCACTCATTTCAACACATGACCCGTGTCCTTGGTATCCTTCTCCTAATCACTTTTACTTCAAAGACTCGGAGTTTTTGACTAACTGAAGGGCTCCTTTCAGATTTTTTGAAACAGTTTATCACAATGACTGAACAGATTTACTAAATAGCCACACAGGTTTATCAAAATAACTGCAAAGGGGTATCAAAAACCTGGACAAGTTTATCAAAATGACTGCAAAAGGTTACCAATATAACTAAACAGGCTTATCAAAATAACAGAAGCGGTCAATCTTTGAAATGACTAAAGGGTTAGAATTCGGTTCAAAATGCTTTTTTTTTTTTTTGAGTTTTGCCGCGGTGTTGGGGTTCTCCTTCCTTGGAATCTCTAAATTAAAACGACACACCACCTTGTTACTCACTTTCATTCCAGGAGCTTTTATCTCCTTTCATATTTTTCTTAATAAGGCAAAGCAGTTTTCCTTCACTCTCCTTAACAAAGCGAAGCACTCACCCTTTCCACTCTCCTTAGTTGAGCAAAATCTTTCCCTTCCATTGCCAGGATCACTCCTTATGACAACTCAAGAATAGCTAAAATCATTAATCCACAGACACGAAAATCTTAGGAAATTTCACAAAAATTTTAGGAAGTATCATGAAAAAAGATCACATACTGAGAGTACCACAATCACAAGAAATCTTGGGTACCGTGGAGAAAAAATCTTGGTTCCATGGAAAAAGTATTGAGTACTATGAAAAAAAACTTGACCACCATGAGAAAAAAATCTTAAGAGGAACCGACCCAAAAATCTCCAGGCAAACCTCTGGGTTGTTGCAAGAAAAGGGGCGTTCGCGTCGGTGTTTCAGTCATGTTTCACCCTGATCGCGCAAACGGTTTCGGCCCTGTTTCATATCTTCTGTGCTTTGCGACATGCGCCGCCGCGCATGAACTGCGCAACCTACCTCGTGTCTCACCCCACACCTCCCACCTTCTCCCAATTGCCTGCTAAACCGCAAGCATCTTCAGAGATCTCGCCAAAGCTGCTCCATTCTGCTCTGTTCTTGAACTGTTGCCACTTTTTTAAGCTCTGCTTTTATCTGTCGTCGCTTCGCAAGCTCCGGTACCTTTCTTTTGCGGCTGCCCCTCACTGGAGGCCCTCTGCCTCTCCGATTGACTCGTTTTCTTCATTCTTGCCTTTAGGTCACGGCACATAATCCTCCAAAGGACAACAATGCGTATTTTGCATCTCCTCTTCTTTGTCTGCCATGCAGCAGCCCTATGTGCCATGTACGGCACCTGTGGCAAGAAGTCCGTCTTTGGTGCCGCCTTGCCCTGCGCCCAAACCACAAAACCCGCTAAGGTCACCCCCGATACCCAAGATCTTATCAGTCGAATTTGCGGTGATGATTTCGACACTTCTGCGGGAATTTGTTGCTCGCTGTCCCAGCTCGAAGTGCTAGAGCAGAATCTCAAACGCGTTGACCCTTTGGTCTCCTCGTGCCCCGCGTGCCGCAAGAACTTCTACGATTTCTTTTGTCGCTTCACCTGTTCCTCCGATCAAGCCGCTTTTGTCGAAGTCACTGAGTCCGTGCCGGCCGTGGATACTGGAAAGTCCGTGGTGTCCCGGATCTCCCTCTCTGCAGATTCCCATTATGCTAGGGGCTTCTACGATTCTTGCAAAAATATCAAGTTTGCCGCCACGAATGGATACGCTATGGATCTAATCGGCGGAGGTGCATCCAACTACTCCCAATTCCTTAAGTTCTTGGGCGATGAGAAACCTTTGTTGGGCGGCTCGCCATTTCAAATCGACTTCGAATATCCCGAGTACCCAGGCCCTGGACTCTTGAATGGCACCGCAAAATCCTGTGACGACCCCACCTTCAAATGCGCTTGCTCCGATTGCCCCGTCTCGTGCCCTGTGCTTCCGCCTCTTCATGATCTTCGCGCCCGTTGCACCTTGGTCGGAATTCCCTGCTTTTCTTTTGCTGTGCTTATCATTTGGTTGAACCTTTTTACTGCCATTGGCTTGTACCATGTCTACCTTTCTCGACACAAACGCGGCTCCTTGGCATTGCTCGATGAAGTATTGAATTCAGACACAGAAGTTTCTGCTCAATCCATTAACGATGAAAATGGAACTGAAGACATCCCCCAGGACTCTGATGATGAAGATGCATTTGATGCTGAACTTACCCAGTTGATCTCCCTGTACGATGTTCCGAGTGGTTTTTTGCCCCGTCTTATATTCTATGCTCGCCTGTATAACCACAAGCTCATAGCCATCATAGAGTCTCTGCTTAGCAGTTTAGCGTATATTTGTGCTTCTAATCCCTGGAAGGTGATTTTATTCTCCTTAGTGGTTATCTCTTTGTGTTGCGGGGGTCTCGTTAAATTAGAATTGGAAACTGATCCGGTCAAGTTGTGGGTAAGCGATGACGAGCCGGCTCTCGAAACAAAGCAATACTTCGAAGAGAGTTTTGGTGAGTGGTTCCGGATTGAACAACTAATCATAACAAATCGCAATACCACTCTCCCCGTATTAAATTGGGATACAGTACAGTGGTGGTTTGAGAAAGAGAGTGAGTTATATGAGCTTGAAGACGAGGACGGCGAGATTCTCTCTCTTGAGCCATTCTGCTTTAAGCCAACAGGGGAGAGTTGTGCAATCCAATCTTTCACCCAGTATTTTCAGGGCAATATTCAGTACCTTTCACCTGAGAACTGGAAGCACGATATCTCTGCTTGTGCGGACTCTCCGGTGAACTGCTTGCCTACTTTCCAACAACCCTTAAAAAAGAATATACTCTTTCTGGGTGATGATGTCTTGCTGTCAAAGGCTTTCGTGGTCACTTTGCTTTTGAACAGTAATTCATCAGACTCGAATTATACTGAAAGGGTTCAAAACTATGAGAAGGCTCTTCTCAATTGGATGAAAAAGATAGAATCTGAAAACCCCCATCTTTCATTGTCATACAGTACGGAAAGATCCTTGGAGGAAGAACTTAATAAGTCCACAAACACTGACATGAGAATAGTTGTTTTTTCATACTTGGCTATGTTCCTATATGCTTCTGTTGCGCTTGGGGGCAAGATTCCATCAGCTTTCACAAAGATTGCCTTTTTGCACACCCGATTTATGCTCGGATTGGGAGGGATAGCGATGATAGTGCTTGCTGTCTTATCTTCAGCCGGGTTATGTGCAGCTTTGGGCATAAAGTCCACGCTAATCATCGCTGAGGTGATTCCCTTTTTGGTTCTCGCAGTTGGAGTTGATAATTTATTCTTGATTGTCCATGAAGTTCAGCGTGTGTCCAATGCTGATGCATCTCTGTCAATTCCTTCTAGAATTGCACTTGCCATCTCCAATATTGGCCCATCTTGCTTCATGAGCTTCATTATCCAACTTTCGATGTTTTCACTTGCAGGCACCGTGAAGATGCCGGCTGTGCGGAACTTCGCCATCTACTCAGCTGGTGCCATTGCAATTAATTATATTTTCCAGATGACTCTCTTCTTGGCTATTCTCGCTCTTGACCAAAAAAGGTATGAAGAGGGTAGACTAGATATTGCTTTTTGGGTCTTTGTCCCTGAGCATGTCTCGACTGAAAATTGCTATATCAACTACGACTTGTCCCATATTGTGGGAGCTAGATTTGTTCCCTGGCTTCTCAAGCCGCAGATTAAAAGAAAGTTCTTAACTGTTTTTCTTCTTTCGTTGGGAATTTCCTTGAGTCTCATTCCAAATATAAGTCTTGGGTTAGATCAAACACAAGCAGTCCCAGCCGAATCATACTTGGTCAATTACTTCAAATCAGTGTCAGAATATTTGAATGTCGGTCCCCCTATATTTTTCATTGCAAAAGATCTAGACGTCACTGAAAGATACAATCAACAAAAATTATGTGGAAAATTCTCGACCTGCGAAGAATTCTCCATGGCTAATATTTTGGAACAGGAGTATAAAAGAGTTGATGTATCTCTGATAGCCGAACCTGCATCAAACTGGTTGGATGACTTCTTTGGATGGCTAAATCCCGATCTCGACCAATGTTGCCGTTTGAGAACAACTCCCTCTCTGTCTCCACTTGAATTTGAGTTCTGTCCACCTTATGCTTCCCCCAGACAATGTGTTCCATGTTATGCGAAGCATGATCCACCGTATGATATTCTGATGAAGGGTTTCCCTGAGGGGGATGAATTTATGACCTATTTCCACCAATGGATAGAGGAGCCTAGCGATCCTTGTCCTCTTGGGGGCAAAGCACCATATTCCACCTCAGTGAATTTTAATGATACAAAAATCATCAGCAGTTACTTGAGAACTAATCATCGACCATTAAGGACAAGCCAGGATTTAATCGTGGCGTACAAAAACACATTGCGTATTGTTCAGGAAATGCAGCAAACAGCTCTCGAAGGGACTGAGGTTTTAGCCTTTTCACCCTTTTACGTGTTTTTTGTTCAGTATATTGATATTGTCAAGCAGAGCATTATACTCTTGGGCTCTGCTTGTGTGTTCATCTGGGCCTTCACTTCACTTTTCATGGAACTGGTGAAGACAGCCACGATTCTTACCGCGACCGTCTTTCTGGCCATAGTTACAATTTGTGGCGTCATGGCGCTCTGGGAGATTTCTCTAAATGCGGTAAGCTTAGTTAACTTAATTATCTGTTTGGGACTCTCGGTTGAGTTCACCATTCATATATCCAAAGGATACTTAAATGCTCGGAACAGAGCAGATGGTCTTGACGAACACAATCTACAAGTGTTCATGGGCGATTCAAGCTTCCACGAAATTAGCAATCAGAGGGTTTCTTACACAACCAACGCCCTCCTGGAGATTGGTGGTTCTGTTCTTGGTGGAATTACAATTACTAAGTTTATCGGTGTGGTTGTGCTTGCCTTCACGAAGTCTCAGATTTTTGAGGTTTACTATTTCAGAATGTGGCTCAGTTTGATTGTCATTGCGTCCGTACATGCACTAGTGCTCTTGCCTATCTTGTTAAGCATGTTTGGAGCGGTCCTAAGCCATCCCACCTAAGAGAGAAGTCGAACTGAAAAGTCGCATCTGCAGCACAGCCTGCGGCGGTCCCAAAACGTCCGAAAGTGTGCTCAAAAGAATGGTGCATGGGTGTATGCAGAAGGCAACCCTCGACCACAGCTCAAAGCGGCTGGCTTCGCACTTTGCCAGTCAGGTGATCATCCAGCCGCAACTAGACGATCGCTGGGTGTTTGTCTGTGTGCAGGTTCTGCTTGAGGGGTCTGGGTAATCCTCCACCAAATCCGCCCGGCCAAAATTGCGGCGTCATCCTTCGGTTGCATAAACAGAACTCTCATTTAACAAGATGTCCTCGAATTACACGTTTAAGTGGTATGTTGACACTATCCTCAGGGATGCATTACTTCAGCCGTCCAATACCGGCAGTCACTGGCCTGTTCAAGAAGCTCGGTAGCAACGCCTCTAAACCCAGGAGAACTGGCAAAAACAAATGCAATAATTGCAAAAGGCTTGTCTTCGGCAGGCATTCTTGCTACAGCTTACCTGATATGACTTCTGCGGTCACTTTCCATAAAGTAGCCAACCTCTTTTGTCCAAAAAAAAAAAAACAATACTAACATGCACAGGCCAGCCGGACCACAAGAAGTCATTGTCACCGGAACTTTCGACGAATGGAGCAAAACTCTCCCATTGGTCAAGCAGACTGATGGTTCGTTTGAAGTCACCGTCCCCTTGGAACCCAAGGATACTTATTACAAGTACGTTGTTGACGGCGAATGGCTCACCAACTCATCGGAGAAGAGTGCCAGCGACCCAAATGGCATCGAAAACAACTATTTGTCTGGCGACGATGTTAAGGCTAGCAGCAACAAAGCTGGCTCCAGAATCCCAGAAGCCGGTGGTTTAACTGCCGCTGCAGGGGGTGTTGCCACTACCGTCATGCCAAAGACTGAACAAAAGCAGCAAACTTTGGGAGAACCAGGTATTTTCATCCCTAAAGATAAAGACACTTTGTCCGCTTTTGAAAAGGTTGAGGATGTTGATTCTAGAACTGCCAAGGCTCCAGAAACTGCTGAGTTGACGCCTGAGGAAAGAAAGAAGCAAAAGAAGAAATTGAAGAAGATTCAGTACAAGGCTAGAAGAAAGCAGAGGGCTGCGGCAGGTGGTTTGGACCATACTGGCTCGAACGCAGAAGACTCTGTGTCTGGTACCGCCAGCCCTGAACCTGAAGTGAAGAAGGCTGCACCTGCAGCTATCGCTGCAGTCGGTGGCAACGTTGCTTCCGAACCTGAGAAGCCCGAAGAGCCTGTGCAAGAAAGTGTCGTCCCAGTGGCTTCTTCTTCTTCTTCTTCTTCTTCTTCTGATGTTTCAAGCGCTAAAGATGTTGCCACCGCAAACGATGACGCAATTGCGCCACAGAAGTCAGAAGTGCCTGTGAAAGAGGCAGTGGTGCCTGTTGCTGCAGCTCTGTCTCACACTGAAGCTACAAGCAAATCTTCTTCTGCTTCGTCTTTATCTTCAGTCAGCAACCAAAAAGAGAACGCTGGAACCGCCGCTGAAACCAGCGAGTCTAGCATTCCGGAAGCAAACCAGCAAAAGACCACTTCTCCTCTCGTAGAGGTCGCTCGCCAAGAGAAGCAGAACAAGAGTGATGAAAGTGATGAGGAAAAGCCAAGAGACGGACATCCCACTGTTGCTGTCATCTCGAACACCGAAATCATAGAGCACATCATTGTTCCCGCAGGAGTTGAAGTCGAGGAACCAACATATGTTGGCACCTCTGTTCCAGAAGAGAAAGACGATGTCCCCTCAGGAGTTAACGCTGAGAAAACGAGTATTGTTGGCAGATCGGTCCCAGAAGAGAAGGATGATGTTTACGCAGCTCAACCAGTGGACCATGAGTCCGTCAAGACTGCCAGTGGCGACAGTGAGAAGGGTTCTGTAAACCCAAGCATGGTTGCCGTTCACCAAGCAAACGTGGTTCCTACAGTTGTCGGCACACCAGAAGAGGAGGTGCCAGCAGCTTCCACTGCCACCAATGAGAAGGCTCTAGACCAGAACCAAAACACCCTTGACCCTACTGTGGTTGGTGTGATTGGTGCAGAGGCAGGGTCCGCCGCGCAGGCGTCCAGACAAGAGGCATCGCCAGACGCTGTTGCAGCGCAGATTGCCGGCACGGAAGAGCCAGAGCGTGCTATTGAGCCAGCCATCACTCAGCCCATCGAATCGCCGGAGATTGTTGCGTCCAGCGCCACGGAGCCAACCACCAGGGAAGCGGGTGCGGAACCAGTGGAACCAAAGAAGCATGAGAGTGTGTTGAATGCGCCAATCAAGCCTCTTGGCGCCAAGGAGGTAGACGCAGCACCGGTGCACGAACACACGTTCAACTCGGCAGATGAGATTATCATCACGCAAGGCGGTGAGGATGTCAACAAGATCGAAAAGCAGATTATTGCAGCCGAGAGCGGCCCAGTGAGCATTGAGCAGATTCAACCCACGGAGTCGGAGGCCAGACAATTGGCGGAAGAGGCACACATTCCCGAAAGCAGCCTCGGACTCGAATCCAAGAAGCCAAGCAAGAAGTCCGTTCCCGCCTCGAAAAAGAGTGCGGCCACCAAGGACAAGAAGAAGAAAAAGGGACTCTTTTCCAAACTCAAGAAGATTTTCAAGTGAGTGCCGCGTGGCAACAAGTGCTACGGTCCGACAGCAAGTGCTAACAGTCCGCAAGACGTGCGCAAACACTTTCGCTCCACCAGTTGCAGTCTCGGCCTTAATCTCCATGCACCTGTTGTGGGTGCTCGCTCGAATGAAAGTCTAGGAGGTCGTTTGTGATTTCCATAATATTGTTTTATAATCAGGTAATAAACACTAGCTGCTGCTTAGAGAGTCGTCAACCACGCCACATTTGAGATTCTCGAGGTTCTAGATTGTCTCATGAGATTCTTTGAGATTGTCTCGTGCGATTCATTGAGAATGTCTCATGAGATTTTTTGAGATTGTCTCATTTGAAATAAATTGAGAATCTCTCATGAGGTTCATTGAGATTGTCTCATTTGAAATTCATTGAGAATCTCTCATGAGGTTCATTGAGATTGTCTCATCTGAAATTCATGAGATTGTCTCATCTGAAATTCATGAGGTTGTCTCATTTCATACCCTTTATTTAAGACAGTCTACATTTGGAATCTGTTCCTTCCAAGCTTGTAGTTGTATTTGAATTGTCTCATGAAATGTCTCATTTGATATCACTTGTAATTCTACACTCAAACTGTCTCATTTGAAATGTCTCATTAGCTATAATACATATTGACCCGGCCGATCCCGGAAAACGACCGCCACTCTCGGCCACCCTAACGGGCCTCAAATTGCACCATTCTCCGGGTCCGTGCCTTATAAATCACCCGGTGGCCACACTCCTTACATCTGATCGCATCGCTCTTTCCCAAGGAGAAACTGGCACCACACTGAGCACAGTTGTACTTCACGCCCAAGGACTTGGAGGTGATGTGGCCGTGCGCCGCATGGGAAATGGAAGCAGGGGCACTGAAACCTTCTCTTTGGGGGGAAGACATGTTTGGTGGAAGAGGCGGCGATGGGTTTTTTTCTGCGTGCTTTTGTGAGAGCTGGGAGGCACGGGTGTGCGACCGAGGCTCGTCCGCGGTACAGGAGGATCTGATGAAGAAACTCATTATATGGTGTGGTTTCTGTTTCAAGTATGTTTCTCTTAGATAGGGCCCTGTTTCAAGTCTTTTTCTGTTTGAACAGGGTGCCTGCTTAAAGTATGTTTCTCTTAGACAGGGCCCTGTTTAAGTCTATTTTCTGTCTCAAGTATATTTCTCTCTAAGTCTGGTTCTGTTTCAAGTATGTTTCTGCTTCAATAGGTGCCTGTTTCAAATGTGTGCCTGTTTCAAGTCCTGTTCTGTTTAAAATGGTTTCTTTTAAGTCTGGTCTGTTTAAAATGGTTTCTCTTTCATGTCTGGTTCTGTTTCAAGTATGTCTTTGTTTCAGATAGGGTGTCTGTTTCATGTATATTTTCTGTTTCAAGCATGTCTCTGGTTAAAATATGGTATCTGTTCAAGATATGGTATCTGTTTCAAGTGTCTCTGTTTAAGATAGGGTGTCTGTTTCAAGTGACTCTGTTTGAACAGGGTACCTGTTTTAAGTGACTCTGTTTGAACAGGGTACCTGTTTCAAGTGTGTCTCTGTTCTATATTGTTTGCCTTTTAAGTCTAGTGTTTCAACTCTGGCTCTTGCTCGGCTGGATTCTTTATCTTGATCCTAGTCTTGTGATCAGGCTGCAGTTGCTCTTGGCAGATCCCCTGTTTTTTGCCTTCACTCTAGTCATATTTCTTTGTACTGCCAAGATGCTTGTTTCAGCTTTCTTGGTTTGCCTTTCTTTGACCTTTAAAATTGTACTAAATTCTTCTGTAACCTCAGGCTTAGGAATATAGAAAAGCCGATCAGCTAGATCTGGCAACTTAGACACTTACTTCATAATCTAGACGGAAAACTATACGATAAAATAGTACTGGAAAAAGATGAAGACAGTATCCTTAACCCAAAATGAAATATCAATAGTGAGCGGATCAAGATATAGATTATACTCATTTTGTAAGGAGTTTAAAGGACTAAAAATAATACCCAGCGATAAGGATAGCCTTTACATAAGGAAGTCAACGAAAGATGTGGAAGTATTTTGAAGGTCATGTGGAAGAGATTTAGGTGAACCAGACGACGAAATAGAGAGTACAATATCAAAAGTGATTTTAACCGGACCAAAAATATGCTCACGAATGATCAGATAATGACAATAAAGAAATTGAATTTTTTTCTAAAGGAATACCAAATGATTCGTTAAGTAAAAACATATTGAAGAAAGTATGAAGCATGAGACGATAGCATACAAATTTGAGGTATGAAAACAATGAACACAATTAAGCAAGTAAATTGAACTATATCCATAATATAATAAATAAGTGTTAAGAATTAGAAGAAATCGATTATTTAATCGAAAACTTTATTTCAAAGGGAAAAATCTATAATTTCAAATGTGATATTGTTCTCCATACTTTTTGCCTGTAGCCCTTTTGCTTTTGTTTTAATGTGTTTCCTCTGTTTCCGTTTTCTAATAAACACTCATTGGTTTCTGCTCTATTCCTCGGTATTCTCCAGGCATACATGCTTTCTAAGACGCTTTTTATAGTCTAAACTAAAAAGTGATGTAAAGAAGTTGTATAATTAAGGAAACAAAAATAATGCAATTGGACATGGTAATACTGTGTGAGTTGATATCATCAGCGGTGTCTGCCAACTTGAATAATATCAATAGTCAAGTATAAATAGGTTTAATTACAAAAAGTCTATAGATCCTAGGCGTTATATCTGTGATATTTAAAGCGAATCATTGTCTATATATATAATCTTATATAAGGATAATAAGCATTCAACGACTAGTAGGTGAGTACATATAACAATATCTTACCAAGATATACCTCGGAATATTAACTGAAACATACCTCGGAATATTAATTCAAATATGGTATAATATAAAGCAAGACATCAATCAGTCAACTGGGAATATTTTAAGACATAGTCTGAACAATAATGTAAATAATTGAAATTCAATTTAAATAGTTTAATCTAATTTAATAAGGATTCTTAATATTAGAGTAAACTTCTTAATATTAAAGGACCATTATGAAGGATAATAAGTTGGTAGTCTAGACCCGTCCTCCTGGTCGCAGCAACTAGATAGAGTAGGATGGTTTGTCGTCTAAGTTTAAGATGGGTTTATTACTTTCAAAGACTTTTTTTTGAGACTTTCAAAGACTTTTTAAATTTTCTTAAAGACTTTTCAAAGACTTTTTGAAGACTTTTCAAAACCCTTACAGATTTCCATTAAATACTACAGATTGGGTTTTCTGTTTTGAGATGTATTCATTAAAGGATGAAGCAATCCATTCAATATCCCAAGCTGTGAGAATACTGCTTTTAGCACCAGCCCCAAACCTTATGACGAATCATCAGGAATCAACCTCAATTAATCCGTTGAGTATTGCCAAAAAGCTTCTAAAGTGACTATTTCGGATATCCTACTTTAGGCAACAAAGGTTCATTTTTTGTTTGTTTCCGGTCTCGATATCACAATCCTAACTTTCTTCCTCTTAACAGCCATGTAAATGGTATAGCGTGTTTAATTCCTGGTAAGGACTGCTCAAAATTCTGCTCCTACTTATCTACTTTCTAATGACAACAAATCAGTACGTAATCTCTAATCAGCCAAGTAAATTTATCTCTTAACAGCCATGTAAATCAATGCCTTATCAATAAATATCAATGCAGTAGCAACAACCGTCAATTCCTAATCAAGCAAATTGTATCGCATAAGGCATCATTTAATTTGTGTTAATAGGGGAGCCAGAGAAACTAGAGCCCCATAAAACAACCCCCAAACTAAGTGGATATTCAAATCTATTTTCAGTTTTATTTTTCAAATTTCATCATCTTTGAATACCATCTTCAGATCCCATCTTTAAATTTCATCTTCAAATTCTGTCTTCGAGCTCTATCTTCAAATTTTGTCTTCGAACTCTATCTTCAAATTCTATCACCTTCAAATCCATCACGATTTATGAAAACACAATCATTACAGAAAATATCGAACATAATAGCAAAACAACCGATTCATGTCACTTGCACATGTGACTGTGTGCAGTATTTTGCACCCAACCGGTGTACCTTCAGATGGGTCATGCTGCCATTATTCTTATTATCTCCAGATTGAATCGATCCCAAATTGAAGCATCTTTAATTTGAAGTAGCTCTAAGTAGAATTAAACCCACTAGGCAAGGTTTCGCAAATTCTGCTTTTTAATGAATATTATCAACAAATCAGATACTCTCTTAAACACGAGATAAGTAGTGACTTGCAAAATTCGGCCTGGATTTAAGAACTCTTTCTTTAAATGGTGTCCAAAAACATCCAGCATAAATTCCTATTGAAACCTTTTGCCGTATATTTGGCCCAAGACCGTGGTGCTCAATTAGTTGATGTCTATTTGACGCTCTTCCTACATTCATCACATCTACAAAGAATGACAATTGCACTTACAAAACTAAAGAAGCTCGGGTGAAAAAAAAAATGTATTTTTTAGCACAGGAAAACAAACATTAACCATTTTGGATGGACGAAATCAAACTTGAGGGAGATAGATTCTTGACAAGAATGGAAGATTTCATTTTGTTAGCTTTGACCACTCTCGGTATGTCGAACGACGATTCAGACTAGAAGAAAAGGAAAAATGGTAACAAGCCCATCAAGTTGAAGCCCATCTTTCCGGAGCCATTGTACTGGGTGATACTAGATGTGATTCTTGTTGTAGTGTTGACTTGGGAATGAGGAGGAGTAGGAATTTCTGGTACTTCTGTTACTTGAGGTGGACGTTCCGGAACATCTGGCTTACCTGGGACATCGGCTGGAACCTTTGGCTTACCTGGAACATCTGGCTTATCTGGGACATCTGGCTCACCTGGAACATCAGCTGTAACCTTTGGCTTATCTGGGACATCTGGCTTACCTGGGACATCAGCTGGAACCTTTGGCTTACCTGGGACATCTGGCTCACCTGGAACATCTGGCTCACCTGGAACATCAGCTGGAACCTTTGGCTTACCTGGGACATCTGGCTCACCTGGAACATCTGGCTCACCTGGAACATCTGGCTCACCTGGAACATCTGGCTTACCTGGAACATCTGGCTTATCTGGGACATCTGGCTTACCTGGAACGTAAGTAGTTGGAGTTGGTGGCACAGTCAGAACAGTGACGGTTGAAACCAGGCAAACTTCGGAGGAGCAGACAGTCACCGTTGTAGTCAGGTAGCAATCTGATGTGGTCGAGCTGCATTCAGTTGACTCGCATGATGTGACTGGACAATCCGTAACACAAGACGTGGTGTTATGGGTTGATGATGAGCTGGAGCTTTCAGTTGACGAGGAGCTTTCAATTGAGGAAGAACTGGAGCTCTCAGTTGAGGAAGAGCTGGAGCTCTCAGTTGAGGAAGAGCTGGAGCTCTCAGTTGAGGAAGAGCTGGAGCTTTCAGTTGAAGAAGAACTGGACCTTTCAGTTGTAGAGCTTGAGCTTGTAGTTGAAGAAGAACTGGAGCTTTCAGTGGAAGAAGAACTGGAGGTTTCAACTGATGTGGATGAAGTTTGAGTCAGCGAAGTGCTTGAGGAGGGTGGGAATGGAGGGAACCCAGGCTCACATGGTTTATCTCTAACGAAGCTTTCGAACAAATCGTAAACATTACCTTTGCAATCCTGTAACTGCATAACGATAGTAGGTGCGCTATGGTAAGTCTTAAGCAGGGCCTCAAATTTCAAAGGTTGGCCAGAATAAACCAGATAACAGTCCTTAGACCTCGAAGTAATTTCCCGGTCTTGGCCCATAAAAGAGTATTTGATTGGAAGATTCTCCTGCAGACCCAGAGCAAGAATGCAGTAAGATCCACTTTCTGGGAAGATCAAAGTACCCTTAACATCTACTCTCAAAGAAGTCCATTCATCGAGTGTTTCTTGCTTGGAATACCAGAATTTTTGCATGAGCCCTGAGGCAGAGTCACACTTATTCATAACACCGAGGTATTTGTTGGAAAAGAATGTACATTCATAGGAGAGTGCTGGCTGCACAAGGGCAGCGGCGGCTAAAACGAGTGAAACCTTCATAGGAGGATGGGTGAGAAGAAATGAAGTTAGGCTGGGGATTGGGGCTTTTTATCCTCCAGAAGCATGGTCTGGAGTTGCATGAACCTCGTTTCTTTTCGTTTCTCTTTTCAGTTTCCTTATTGTCTTGCTCTTCAACACGCCGTAGAACCCGTCTATTTCTTCAGTTTGTCTTTGCCTAGAAGTGTATTTCTTGTGTACAATAGTATGCAGCATTTCAAGATCACTTACTGTAGCAGAAACATTGATGAACTTTGCATGCTCAAATTTATTGTTGACATGACGAGGACAAATTGTCTTACTATTCGAATGAACGCGATGTAACGATCATGCCACCACGCGGCAGCAGCCCCTCTGAAACCACTTCTGAACACTGGACACACGTAGAGCAAGCGCCCCGCCAGATTTTCCAAGCGAAGGATTCTGGCAGATGAAGCAACAAAGAATAGCTGGATTGGAGCAACTCATCCAGATAATTAAGGTTGTGACAATAAGATAATCTCGTCAACATTCTGACGCCTGCGAGATTTGGAGTCTCAGCATCAGTGAAATCGGAGCTAGAACTTTCCTCTCTCTAGTCAAGATTAACCACAAGCTGGAAGGTAAGATGGGATTGCGTCCTTTCTTTTTTTTTTTTTGCGGTTGATTTTATTCGAGCATGATGCCGCCCAGATCAGCATCTTCAACACCTGAAGATGAAGTGTTCGACATTGCAACAAATCTCGAGATACCAAGTGTATGCAGTAGGCTTATCGAGGCTTGATACTCTCTCCAGCTACTTTCGGATATCTCTGACTCTGTGCACTCACAACAAAGCCGTATTAGCGCCCACTTCCCGAAACTGCAGTTTGGACAGCAACTTGAGGCAGTTTACCGCCACTTCTTTCCCTATGTTGCCCCTTTAGTAGCACGGACGCGTTCTAGGATATAGAGCCATTGTTCCCCACCCACATCTGATCGGAATCGCTTCTATGTCCTGCACATATTCTGCAGCCGAATTCACCCCATTGAATGGCTTGCAGGCCTTGACGAGAGAACTTAGCCGGGTATTGTGCGGGCATGACAATACGAATAATTGGCCTATCTTGCAGCCGGTATTTGGGCGCCCATAAGCAACCGGTCCCCTATTGCTGGGCCCTCTTGTTGACACCCGTCTGGGGTGGCTATGCAGTCCGTAGAGGCCTACCGGCAAGCCAGGCAGCCGCTTCTTTAATTGAACCCCACGGGCTATCCATCTTATGGTTTTTGCCTAATGAAAGACGCAACTTCCCGTGTTTTGCTTGGGTTTCGCCCTGTTCCTCTCGCTTTGTTTTTCCTGATACGCTCCCCGCTTCCGTGTTCCGCTTTTCTGAGAGCTGCGGCATTTTTCAGTGCATCCCATCAAGGTCCTGTTTGATGTCAAGATTTTCAGGCTCTGTAACATCCTGATCTTGCTGCTTTTCGCTAATGCTGGGTTCAAGGGCCCCGCGTGTGTGCAGGTCGCACGCGGCTCGAAAGACTCGTTTTGACCCCACCGTGTCCGGTGGTCTTCTGCTCTGCCATGAGCCGCTACCTCTGCTCGTGTAACCAGGAACCCGATCCACAAACAAAACTTCCTCCTCTGCTAGATGTCCCAAGCCTTCTTGATTTGGCAGACCTCTATTTCTGTCAGCGCTGCCACGCGATCCGATGCCCCGTCTGCTGTTCTGTGGACATCCATTGCAAGTACTGCCCCAGCTGCATGGCGGACTACTCCGACACCCCTGGTATCACCCGCTGCAACAAGAATTGCTTCCAATGCCCCGAGTGTCTGGCACCGCTTGTAATAGACATCCACGACCAGGATACGGGTTCTGTTCATGGCAAAGTGTTTTTCTTCTCGTGCGTACACTGCCCGTACCAGTATGAGACCCGCTTGATTCAAAAGCCGGCATCTTTGGCAACAATTCTCAAGCAAGAACGTCCACTGTTGTTTCAGCGTCTCCACGAAAAGTACGCCTTGCGCCACAAGCTCCAGCGCTCACTCTCAAAGACAGAGCCTCGTCGCAGTGGCGTCAGGGTGTCGCCTGATGTGGCTGCACGCTTGGAGCTGCTCAATATCAACCCAGCGCTGGCTATGGACGAGCGGGACTCGTTGTTGCTTCGCATCGCTCAGATAGAGCCCAGTGCTGTGGATATTGACGCTGACTTCCGCCTGCGCCCGCCCATCAGGCTTCCTTTGGGGCATCACCTTGCAGCTAAGCGGCTGTTTTCCTGCGCTGTTTGCCGCTCCGGTCTTTGCGTGCCGGTCTCTGATTCTCGCCTGATGAAATTCTTGAAAAAGGAGCTTGCGCCTGATGTCGTGCCTCTGGTATCGCTCGTGCGCACGAAAACGGATTTCTTGGACTCTGAGTCTTCAACAGCTGCGCCCGAGGGCCGCTCTGCCGCCGCAGACTCCACCGTCTCTTCTGTATCCACGGGAAATTGTCTGCAAGAACACACTTGTGTCCTTAGCATTGTCAATCCTTTGACCACATCCATGAACGTGACCGTCTCCACTCCCAAACGACCGCCAATTGAGCTCGTTGGACTGACTTCCAATGCAATTGTATCGCTACCGGTCACCTCCGCAACCATTGGCAGGCGTCATGAGAAGGCCAAGATCCTTGACCTGGTTCCAACAGTCTGCTTGAATGACCACACAGAAGAATCGCGAGCCGAGCAACTCACCAGAACTATACGTAAAGATCGCTCGCAGGCTGAAGCTATTGAGACGGGTTTTAACTGGACAAGTTTCCCTGTAACTGTTCTCACAAACACCAATGGGACTTCCCCTGCATCTTTCGACGTTCCTTTGTACATAACAGTCGAAACCCGAGTTCCTGATGCTTGGAACCGAGCACGCCAGTCGCTGAAAACTCTCAAGTATGGATTTTGGGTCGTTTGTGCCGTGCGTGACCAGTCAGCTGATGATCTGCCTTAATTGGTTCCCTGAACATCGTGAAGCTCGCGGTCGAAAAGATTGGGCTGTAAAATTGGAGCTGGGTGGGAATAATTGCAAGCACGATGCAATTTTTACTTGCAATACACACAAGGGCTAGGAAATGCCGTCATGCACGAAAGTAAAGTTCTCTTCGGCCAAGGTTATTCCTGATGATGCCTTCGCCTTTGTACTCTCACAAGCTTTTCTCTGTATCTCACAAGCTTTTATCTGTATCTCACAAGCTTTTATCTGTATCTCACAAGCTTTTATCTGTATCTCACAAGCTTTTATCTGTATCTCACAAGCTTTTATCTGTATCTCACAAGCTTTTATCTGTATCTCACAAGCTTGCCTCTTTCCCTCAGGCTTGTCTCTGCATTTCTCTCAGGCTTTCTCTGCATTTCTCTCAACAAGCTTGTCGTAGGTAAATTCAAGGCAGACTAGGGATTCTCCATGGTTCTTCAGGATCTCCAAGAAATCAGCATTGCATTGGTGCAGCAGTCACTTTGATCCAGCCCGCTTAGTACCCACGGAACTACTATACCTCATCCTTATCGCCCTGCTTCTCTGTTGCCAATCAACACGGGCGCGTCCGATAATGTCAATGCGGGAAGCTTTCCAAGCATTAAGCCGGACTCAATGAGTTTAAAAGTCCATGATCAACAACCCGGATATGGCTGCTAGGTGCTGAGTAGCCAAAACATCGTTGCCGGCTGTAGATGGTGGGATCTGGGTGGAGACGCCCAGCCCCCGGTCCTCCAGTTGGCTGAGGTCCTCGTGGTCCGCAAACTGGTCATTTCTCTCCGAAGGGCTGTCTTCGGGCTCCACATTATCAATCCCATCGATCTGAGACACGGGCTCCTCCGAAAGCCGCTGATTGTTGGAACGCAAGACGGCCTCGCGAACAAAGAGCCGGATGTACTCCGTTGAAAGAGCCGCTGCCTTGGAAGTGATACGCGTGGAATTATCGTGGAACGCGTCCTCGTGAAACACCCGGGCAACTGTCTTCGAGGGAAGCATCGGAGTCGGTGGTTCTCTTGGACTGGGATGGTGGTGCAGGACAGTAAGAGCCAAGCGCGACAAGACCCGCGTTGCTGCACAAAATGTACGAGGCTTACGCAGAAACGCAGCGGCCCTGCTGCGTTTTTATAAGTTTTCCGGAAACTCATGCGGATGCAAGCCCCCTGCTACCCCGTGTTTCATCTGGGTTTCACCTGCGCGTTTGTGTCACAGACACCCCCTTCACAGATTCGGCCGAATGTATAAAAGGTCCTGGCTTCGCCACAAAGGTGGAGATTGGCTGCCTTTATGGGAGGTGGGGGGCACGGGTCTGACCGCCACAGTTTGAGTCCAAGCCTCTCGTAAATCCGCACCTCTCCACACCTTCCACTCTTTGACACATTTGCCTGTCTTTGGTTCGGAAAAATGACCTCCTCGGGTGCCTCATGGATCTCGTCCATTGTGTCGCTTATCAAGACTATTGTGGGCGCTGGGCTCCTTTCCATGCCCTTGGCGTTCTCCACTGACGGTATCGTGCTTGGGGTGGTGATCATCTTATTGGCCGGTGTGACCGCTGGATTTGGCCTTTTTCTTCAGGCTTATTCCAGCAGGTTTGTTCCCAAGAACCACGCCACTTTCTTCAACATATGTTCCGTCACATACCCTAGTCTCTCCGTGGTGTTTGATTTCGCCATAGCCATCCAATGCTACGGCTGTGCCATTTCTTACCTAGTGCTTATCGGAGACTTGATGCCCACCATATTCACTTCTGTGCCAGGGATTTCGGAGTCTCACCTTCGAACTTTTTGGATCTTGATATCGGCGTTTTTCTGTGTGCCCTTATCGTTTCTCCGCAACCTTGACTCCCTCAAATACACCTCCATCCTAGGGTTGGTGGCCATTGCTTATTTGGCCCTTTTGGTGGTGACAGAATTCTGTTTTGGCTCCGTTCCAGATCTGCTTAAAGGCGATGTGTCCCTCAGACCCTCCTCCTGGACCAAGGTGTGCTCTACTTTTTCCATCATCGTGTTTGCATTCACAGGCCACCAAAACATGTTTTCCATCATCAACGAGGCCCAAGACAAGTCGCTCGCTTCTTTGACCTTTTTGATCAATTGTGCCGTCTTTTGTGCTGCCGCTCTTTTCATGCTCGTGGGATTGACCGGTTACTTGACTTTTGGCGACCTTGTCTCAGGCAACGTGATCTTGCAGTACCCTGCCTCGTGGACTACCACTTTGGGCAGACTCGCCATTGTCTTCATGGTTGTGTTCTCATTCCCATTGATGATCCACCCCGCCCGGATCTCTGTTCACAATATTTATTTCTGGCTCACCGCCCCACGTGACGAAGATACCGGTGAAACAAATGCCTTGTTGCAGCCCTCGGTCTCTGGAGAGACTACGGACCATACGCTGAACTCGAAATTGGTGGTCCCATTTCCAGATGTGAATTTCTACTTCATCACCACCGTTCTCTTGGTAGTGGGGTACACAGCAGCCGCCACCATTCAGTCATTTGCCCTTGTTTTGGCTCTCGTGGGGGCCACGGGCTCAACTGCCATATCCTTCATTCTTCCGGGCTTGTTTGGATACAAGCTTGCAGGATCGAAGTCGATACAGCCCTCACCTGGGGAGAAGTTCTTACAGTATGCATCGTTGGCATTGGTGGTATGGGGCTTTGCTGTGATGGTCGTATGCCTCTACTCTACATTAGCCTTGTAAGGCGGAAAGAGACGTCGTATATTCGCTGCCTCACTAAACTGCAACGATATTCTGCGCCCGTGCTGTCCCGATATTCAGTCCCTGTACTGTCACGATATTCAGTCCCTGTACTGTCCCGATATTCGGTCCCTATACGATCACGATATTCGGTCCCTATACGATTACGATATTCGGTCCCTATGCGACCACTATATTCGGTCCCGTATACTGACCATGCTACAGATGCTGTGCTTGGGCAAAAGAAGCTAAGAACATGAGCGCATAAAGCCGCGCCGAAACACATAAAGGCGCACCGCTACATGCCTAGCATAGAAGTTTTAATCATTTAGATAATCGGTTTCTATTGTATCTTTGAGGGAAGATCCTCTTGAGATACTTGTGAGGTTTCGGAGGAGTCAATGGTCAGCTCCTCGGCCAGAGACTCGCTGCAGGAAACAGGCTTGGGCTTGGCTTGAGTCCCCTGGAGAATGCTCGGGGTGTCGGAATCGTTGGCAGTGGATTCGGAGTTTATCATGCTCTGCGTTGGCGTTTTTTCGACGGGACACTCGTCAGTGTCTTCCTCGTCGCTTCTCACGTCCTCGGCATTTTGGCCACGAAGAACCTTGAACACCACGCGGCCAATCATGTACAACCATATTAAGGATAAGATCTGCAAGCCGCCCAAAAGAGCAAGGAAGCCGTTGATGATTCCGGGAGTCCAGCAGACATGGGAGTGAGAAAAATGCTCGCCCGGGGCGCAAGCCGCGTCAGCCATCAAGGAGGAAGACTTCAGCAAGCTGATGTAGAAAAGATAGTTGTAGACGCCGTGTCTCAAGACGACCCAAGCCACGGTGAAGCAGCCAAACATGATGTCGCAGGCGGTGGAGAAGCGGGAGTACTTCAAGATCTTGGCGGAGGACAACAAGATGTCGACGGAGTCCATGATGCAGGAGATCAAGTTGCCGATGCGGGTGAAGTAGCAGTAGTAGGAGCCGATGACCAAGGAGCAGGTGACGATGTGGTGGCAGAACATCTGGTAGTGGTCTTTGCGCTGGGCCTCGATGTTCAAGACCACGACCTGCTGCAACCAGAATGCAATCATGACCAAGTAGTACATCTTGAACAAGGGCGACAACTTGTTGTGAGGCCAGCCCAAGAAAATGTGTTCGATGTTCCCCCAGTAGGGAGAGTTGTAGTACAAGTAGAAGCCCAAGATGAAGGAGAAGAAGTAGTAGGTGGCGGACCAGGACTGCTCGGCAAAGCGGAGGCGGGCTTTTTTCGAGCTGACCTGGAAGAGGTGGCGGGCCACGGGGTCGAATATGTACTTCATCAAGATGGCCCGCAAGAAGGTGATGAGTACCACGTGATACGCCACATAGTAGGCGTCGTCCATGCCGATGCCGTAGGACGGCGCGTTGGAAAACACCGGCGGCGGCGGCGGCACGGCCAGCGGCACGGCCAGCTGCGGCAGATACACCGCCGTGTAGTTGGCCGAGATCAGCGCATGGCTGGACCCGGCAGCGTCCGCTAGAAGGTATTGTAAGTTCAAAAACTTGCTGGTGACCGCGTGGACGTGGGGAAACGCATCGCGGCTGACGAAGTCCAACAAGTGCACGGCCACGATGGCGTTTCTGGTTATGGCGATCTGGTGGGCATCAATGAAGTTGAGAAGAGCCCTCATGGTGGGAGCAGAGGGGATGACCAGGGGCCGGCGGTGCAGGAGCGAAAGAACGGGCCACGGGGGCGCGGGGCGGGGCGGTTGGGGAGGGGTGCTGCACGCGTCGCTGGGGCGGGTTGGTCGACGCTTTCGAGCAAATCTTGGCGCTGGCGACGGGAGGAACGTGGACTTGGGCGACACTAAAAGAACAACTGTCGGTGAGCACGAGGTGTGAAGATTTCTTGATGCTTTATGAAGGACGCGCGCGCGGGTGAAAAACCCAGGCGCGGGTGGCTTCTGGCTGCGGGTGCGGGTGCGGGTGGGGCACGTGAGCGCAGGTGGTGGGGACGGACGGGAGGGCCGGGGGCAGCGGGGGTTGGAGGGAAAAGATGGCTCGATCCGGGCATCAGGTGCGCAATGCACCGCCGGCGTTGGCGTGGCGCCATGTTGCTGGGGTGCTGGGCCCGTACCGCCTCACGTTTCTTTTTGGCGCCACGGGCTCGCTCCTGCTGACTCGCTGCTATGTGCACCCGCTGGAAGGACGCGGTTGCATGGGGAGTTTTGCAGCGAGGCGGACCGCCGGGCGGTCGTCCGAGCCGTTCAGGCTTTCCGGTGGCGGCAGGCTTCGGGTGGTTTGCGGCGGGGAAGTGGCACGGGTCCGGATTGCTGGTGTCGCATACTGTGTCCTGCACATAGTGCGGCCGCCGGTGTTGGGTGATCTGGGCTGGATTTTCTTGTGGCAGAGCAGCTGGCGGTGTCATCTTGGGAGCTGGCGACGGAGGCCAAGATGCATGGCGGATGCTGCTTCCTGCAGATGGGCCGCCGCCGCAGGCGGCATTCTTGAATCAGCTGGCGGGGGATGAACGAACAATGACCTTGAGTCGAGCTTGATTTTCCTGCATGTCTTTCTTCAGGCTCAAGATCAAGCTCCTAACAAAAGTACCTTTGGTACCATTTCAAGTGCCATTTGAAAGGTAGCGTTTAAATATTATTTCAAGTACCATTCAGGGTATACCATTTCAAAAGTAGCAGTTCAAAGTAGCAGTTCAAAGTAGCAGTTCAAAAGTAGCAGTTCAAAAGTAGCAGTTCAAAAGTAGCAGTTCAAAAGGAGTACATCAAAGAGCACTTCGAAAGCTTTTCAAAAGCACCTAGTCAGGTGCCATTTCGAGTGCCATTTAAAAGGTAACATCTAGGTATTATTTCAAAACCCATTTAGGAGTACCATTTCAAAAGTAGCAGTTTGAAGCAGCAGTTCGAGAGTAGCTTTTTGGAAGCACCCAGTCCCGAACCAAAAGTGTCAATTCAAAAGCACCCAGTCCCAACTAGAACTTCAAAGTACCATTTCAAGTACCATTTCAGGTGCCATTTCAGGCGCCATTTCAAGTACCAGTCCCAAATATACCAGAGGACCCGTTTCAAGTACCAGTTCAAGAACCTGTTCAAGTACCTGTTCAAAAACCTGTTCAAAAACCTGTTCAAAAACCTGTTCAAAAACCTGTTCAAAAACCTGTTCAAAAACCTGTTCAAAGACCTGTTCAAAAACCTGTTCAAAAACCTGTTCAAAAACCTGTTCAAAAACCTGTTCAAAAACCTGTTCAAAAACCTGTTCAAAAACCTGTTCGGGAGCCAGTCCCAAAAGGACCGGAAGACCCTAGGAACCTCACGCGACTGCCCTCCACAAGACAATGTGGACAGACTGTAGTGGGTTGACCAGCTCCCAGGCTTGTCCGAGCGATTGAGAAATCACCTGGCGCCACTCGCCCACCCTCGCAGTGTCAGTCCCAGTGTCAGTCCCAGTCCCAGTCCCAGTCCCAGTCCCAGTCCCAGTCCCAGTCCCAGTCCCAGTCCCAGTCCCAGTCCCAGTCCCAGAATGACAATGGGTTAATCAAAATCACCCGTTGAGAAGCAAGTGCAGAAGAAGTCTCCTCACCGCCGTCTCGCTGTACCGGTCCCAGGCCACATAGAGCGCTATCAACTCCTGCAAGGCCTCGGCCACCTCGTCCAAGTTGATGTGGGAGTGGTTGAAAAAATCCAAAAACTTGTCGATCTTGAGCCCGTCGGCATCGGCCGGGTCGGCAAGCGGGTCCGGGTCGGCCAGCGGGTCCACGCCCAAGCTGATGAGATCCTCAATGTGAAGGTCGGCGTCGGTTTTGGACGCCAAGCGCATCAGGCGCAAGTTCTTCTTGAGCACAATGGTGATGTACACGGCGGCCACGGCAATCACGTGCGGCGGGAACACCAAGTGCACGTCGGTCACGTAGGAGTCGTTGATCAAGGACCACAGATGCTGCATGTCGTCCCGGGTGAGCCGCACGCCAAAGTGGCCCTGCTCAAGGTAGTCCCGCACCTGCACGAGCAGCTTGTACGGGTGGTGCACCACCAAGTACATCTCGAGCTCCTCAATGAGATAGAACTCAAATTCGGCCAACTTGCCCACGTCCTGCGGAATGTACTCGGGCCAAAGGTTGCGTGCCTCCGACACCACAAGCCGGATGTGCTGCGGACACTCTTCGATTTTGCACGACACGTAGAGGCACGTGGCCACAAGGAGGTACACGTTTGTTTCCTTGAGTGCCACCCGCGTGAGGAACCGGGCCAAGTAGAGCTGGGCCGTGGAGAGCGCTATCTGCCGGACGTTCAACCGCCGCCCGAGCTTGACCACCATCGTGTGGAGGAAAATGCGCATGTTGATGTCGTAGGGCACGGCGGGGTGTTCCTTGAGGAGGCCGCTCTGGACCATTTTGCGTTCGAGGCCGGCCAAGCGCCGCCTGCTTTCGAGGAGCTCGTCGCGTTTCATCTGCCACCGCGTGCGCTGCGTGGACGCCCAGTAGTCGGCTGACATCGTGCACGTGTGGATGTACTGTTGTCTGCTCTCACGTGCTTCGGCGTGAGTGGTCTTGCTTGCGGCTGTTGTTTGTTGTGTTGTAGCTTGGATGGTTGGTGACTGGGTGTCTACGAGGCGCTGTGGGGTGCGCGGGCCCACCAGCGGTACTGCACACAGCGCCACCGTCCCAAGCGCCGCCAATCCGATCCGATCCCAAACCATTGAATCAATAATCAATTCAATAATCAATTCAATAATCACCGATTCAATAATCAATTCAATAATCACCAAATCAATAATCACCAAATTAATAATCAATTCAATAATCACCAAATCAATCACCAATTCAATAATCACCAATTCAATAACCACCAATTCAATAATCACCGATTCAATAATCAATTCAGTAATCATCGATTCAATAATCAATTCAATAATCACCGATTCAATAACCACCAATTCAATAATCACCAATTCAATAATCAATTCAATAATCACCAAATCAATAACCACCAATTCAATAATCAATTCAATAATCAATTCAATAATCGCCGTTTCAATAATAAATTCAATAGCCACCAAATCATTAACCACCAATTCAATAATCACCATATCCCCAATCTCGAGGTGGCTCGGACTGCAGGACCAGAGGCTTGGGCACGCTGTGTGCAGGGCCGCCGGCTTCAACGCTCACATCTCGCCGCAGTCGCAGATGCGCACGTCGCCGACCGGCGCCTCTCCGCGCGTGGCCAACGCGTTGAGCCGGTCCACGACAGAAAACCCGTCCACCACGGCCCCAAACACCACGTGCTTGCCGTCCAAGTGGGGCGCCGCCTGTGTGCAGATGTAAAACTGGCACCCGTTGGAATTGGGCCCCTGGTTGGCCATGGCCACCGCGTACCGTGTGTGGTCGTAGACGAACGCCTCGTCAGCAAACGACGCCCCGCCGTAGATGCACGTGCTTCCGCTGCCGTTGCCCTTGACAAAGTCGCCGCCCTGCACCATGAAGTCCCGGACGACGCGGTGCACGGGGCTGTTTTTGTAGCCGACGGGGCGGCCGTCACGGGCGGTTTCACCGGTGCAAAACACCCGGAAGTTTTCTGCCGTTCTGCGGTTAGTCAATGTCGGGACGACTCGAACGAGTCCGGTGATTCGGGACAAGACTGCAGTCAAGGCAGTCAATAGGCAGCGGCTCGATCCAGTTCATACATACCTGGGGAGTTTGTCGGCAAAAAGCTCTATTTTGATGCGGCCTTGGGCCTGGCCTGGCGGTTAGTGGCGGACAGGGCGTGTTGGGTGCAGGGGAGACGTACCATCGACGGAGATCTGTGGTCAGTATGGGGCTGGGCGTGGGCGGACAAAAACACGTACATCCAAAAACACTATGGGGTTCATAGGCGTGGGATGGTGATGGAGGTGTGGGGCCTGAGAACGCTCCCGCGCGTGTGCAGGCCGGGGAACTCTGGATCTGGTGTGGTGATCGATGAACTGGTTTGATGCCAATTGATGAAATTGCATTTTTTGTCAATTTTTTATATTTAGGTTTTTTGACAATTAGTGTAATTGGGGTTTTTGACAATTATAATTGGGGTTTTTGACAATTATTATAATTGGGGTTTTTGAAACTTTTGCGATTGGTTTGATTGACGAATATTGCAATTTGTCCGATTGAAGAATTGTTGCAATTGACATGATTAAAAAATTGTTGCAATTGGCATTAGTAAAGAATTGTTGCAATTTGTTTGCTGGACAATTTAATTGATTTTTTCGAAAACTGTTGATTTGTTTGCCAATTGTTATAATTAGGTTTTTTGACTCTTGCAATTGGTTTTTTGGCAAACTGTTGCAATTGGTTTTTTGACAATTTTTGCAATTTTTTTGATTTGAAGATGTTACAATTTGTTTGATTTAAGAATTCTTGCAATTGGTTTCTGAAAGCTGTCGCTTGAAAAAACAACATCTGGGATTCTGGATGTCCATTCAGTTCCTGACTTGGCGTCATTAATTTTGCTCTTAGCCTTCCGAAATCCTTTGATGCTGTGGATTTTCAGTTTCCATTTAACAACATGTCCGGCTCACCAACATCTTCAACATAATTCTTGCGTGGTATCAAGGTATTAATCTTCAGTGAAGCCATACGCTGCCTAGGGCTCTTTTTGGGGTTTCCTTGACCCGTGGCTCTAGAAATACTTGATCCGGGCAACACCTCGATAAGAGCCGTCTCAATGAAATCTCGATTTCCAGGTCCATGCTTTATTTCTGCTAGCCAAAGAAGGAAGAATGTTGGTGTCATCGAAAGACGGGTGTTTTTTTTCTCTTCCCTCCTCTTTTCTCCTCCTCATATCTGTCATTCCTCATTTCATTTCTTTATCTTCCCTCCGCCTCTTTCTTTTATATCCATTACTGTTTTCATTTTGCTGTCCTGTTTCTTTTTCCTTCCTCTTTATTTCTGTCCTCTTTTCAAGTCTCTTCATTTCTCTTGCCTTTTTTATTTCTCTATTCACTAACTTTCTTTCAATCCTCTTTTTCTTTCTCTCTTCTTTCTCTCTTCTTTCTCTCTTCTTTCTCTCTTCTTTCTCTCTTCTTTCTCTCTTCTTTCTCTCTTCTTTCTCTCTTCTTTCTCTCTTCTTTCTCTCTTCTTTCTCTCTTCTTTCTCTCTTCTTTCCTCCCCTTTCTCTCTTCTTTCCTCCCTCTCCCCTTTCTCTCAAGAAACCATTCCGGATATACAATAAATGCGGATCTCCGGCGTCCCCCGCCGGAACCAGTGGGGACCCGGCGCATTATGAGGATCTTGCATGGCCCAAGCCACATGCCACGAAAACCGGCCAAGCTCCCGCTCCCACGCCTCGATGGTCTGCTCATTGCGCACCGTGGCCGCCACGTAACCCACTCGGGTGCCGCCCCGGAACATGGCCTCGAGCGTGGCGCCCAAAAGCGGCACCACCAGCGCATCGTAGGTCACGTCCGCCGCCACCACCACGTCCGGCACAAGCGCCGGCCCGTCCTCGGCGCCCCACACCAACTGCTGCACACGGACGCCCGCCGCTGCCATGTCCGGCATGCCGTTCAAGGCAAACGTGGGCGGGAGCTTCTCTAGAAGCCCGCAATCGCCGTCCGTGACGATGAGCTCCGAGTACTGGAGCCGCAGGCGGCACGCCGCTAGCGCCAACGACACGAGGCCGGTTCCGGCGCCGAGCTCCACCACCGTCAGGCCCGTCCAGGCCATCGCCGCCGCCAGCGGCCCCAAAAGGTACTGCAGAAGCACCACCGCCGCCTCCCACGTGCGGAGCCCCGTGGTGCCGGCGCCCAGGATGATGCGGGGCGTCTCGTGCACCGCCACGCACGTGGTGTAGCCGTCGATGGGATAGTGGAGGGTGTCTGCGGCGGAGGGGTCGTTTTCGTGGGCGCCGAGCACGTGCGGCTGGCAGTAGAGCTCGTACATCTCGTCGACGGCCAGGGTGGCCTCCACCAAGCGGAGGTACTGGCCGAGAAACACGCGGGCGTAGTAGGCGTTGCTGGGGATGATGGCGCCCAAGTCCTGGCACACTTGCTGTTGCACGTGTTCTGGCACAAGCGGCGTGCAGTCGTGGGCGAAGATGTCGGCGGGCGGGATCCGCATGCCCAAGCACACTTTTAGGAGGGGGTAGTCGACGGTTCGCATGGGGCTGATTTCAGGGTGTTGAGCAGTTCGCCTTATGTGCTTTTTGAGCTTTTTGAACGAGCGAAGTCTGGCTTCTTTCTTTCTGCCTTTCTTTCTCTGTCGTTCCTTCTTCAAACGACTTGAGGTCCTGTTGATCGAGGAATGATCGACTCAATTGAATAGGACGAATGGAGCTTATTGATCGATGGGAACCGATTGATAAGATGTGATAGGAGAAGCCACTTGAATGAGAATCAATTGAATGGGATCGATTCAATGAGAATCAATTGAGTAGAAGCTAAATGAGAATCGATTTGATGAGAATCGATTTGATGAGAATCGATTTGATGAGAATCGATTTGATGAGAATCGATTTGATGAGAATCGATTTGATTAGAATCGATTTGATGAGAATCGATTTGATGAGAATCGATTTGATGAGAATCGATTTGATGAGAATCGATTTGATGAGAATCGATTAAATGAGAATCGATTTGATGAGAATCGATTAAATGAGAATCGATTAAATGAGAATCGATTAAATGAGAATCGATTAAATGAGAATCGATTAAATGAGAATCAATTGAGTACAAGCTAAATAAAAATCGATTTATTGAAAATCGATTTATTGAGCTCTTGAGAATCAGTGTATGATAATCGATTAAATAAGAAGCCAATTGAATTGGAAGCCAATTGAATAATACCCTAATATAGTAGAAGTTAAATGAGAGTCGATTTTATGAAAAACAATGAATGAGAATCAGTGTATGAGAATCAATGAATGGTATCAGATAAATGAACTCTGGCGAATAAAACCTGATATTCAATCTGATGAATGAAGCCTAGGAATCGGTGGATCACTTAGCAGCAAGACTTTGATTGAATGAGAATCTAATTCCAAGACTCTGCTGATTGAGATTCTGATCGAATGACTGATGAAAAAGGATTCTGCGTGACCGTCAATTAGGATAAACCTGGTATGTCTTTGATCAAGACTCTGAATAATCTGATTAGTAGACAAGGTCTGATGATAGACAGGATCTGATGATAGACAGGATCTGATGATAGACAGGATCTGATGATAGACAGGATCTGATGATAGACAGGATCTGATGATAGACAGGATCTGATGATAGACAGGATCTGATGATAGACAGGATCTGATGATAGACAGGATCTGATGATAGACAAGATCTGATTAAGATCTGATTGTTGATGCACGAAAAGTATGAAGTAACGTCTTTATCTATAAAAGGCAGATGTTTCGGATGCCGGGATGAGCGTGTCTAAAATCGGCCCTACGGACTGAACAGAGTGAAGTCCGATTGAAGAATAGAGGCGGATTGAAGACAGATTGTGCAAGATGCATCCTTGATGCGCACGCACCCAGACACCAGACACCGAAACCCGGACACCAGACACCAGGCACCGAAACAGGCACCGAAACAGGCACCGAAACTCAGACCAGACACCGGGCCTAGCTGCAGATGGTACCGTTGACGCGGATGCGCTTGACGCCACCGTCGGGAATAATGGTCAAGAGCACGTGGGTGTAGGGAGCACTGTCTTGGATCTCGAAAAGGTGCTCCTTGTCGGGCCCGGTCTTGGAGTCGGCAACCAATTCGACCCAGGCGGCTGCGTCGTGTGCAGGAGGCTCGCTGCCCCGGAAGCCCTTCAAGTTCACCTTCTGCGGGAAGTTCCCCCGGAAGTGGGCCGTGTCAACGACAATGTTGTTGATGCAGGTCTCGGCGCCCAAGCGCACCACCACCCAGTCCACGTGGCCCGGCGTGCGCGACCGCTTGGTCTCCCAGCCGTCCGACATGTCGTGGCCCCGCCCGGGCAAAAGGAGGTTGTCGGCACTGCCAAAGTGCTGGTCGCTGAAGCGCACCGCCACCCCGCCGTTGATCACCGACGCCGTGTCCACCACCGTGGCCTTGTCCTTGGGCATGATCGGAAGCACCGTGCCGTACAACTTGAACCGCGCAATGCCGCCGTCCGGGTACATTCTCAACCGGAAGTGCGTGTAGCTCTTGGCGGTGGCGCCCTGCTCCCGCACGAAAAAGTGGCGTTGTGACGGGCCACACTCGGTCTTGCCGATCACGGGCTCCCACGCGTCCGACCCGGCCGCCACCTCCCCGTCGCCCTCCAGGTACACGCCCTCCACGGAAATGGCCGGCGCGTGGTTGCCGTTGAAGAACGCCGTGTCCACCTCACATCCGACGATCTGCGCCGACGCCACGCCGGCCTTGATGATCACCCAGTCCGCGTCCTCGGTGTTGTGCCGGCGGGTTTCCCAGCCGTCGTACCAGGCGCCGGCGTGCGTGAACCGCGTGGCGTCCCGGATGGGGGCCTTGGGCTTGATCAAGTTTTCTGCGGCCGCAAACCACTCGTCCGAGAAGCTGACAATCGACCCGCCGAGCTTCTCGCCGATCACGTCCGTGTACTTGTACGCCACTTGCGCCTTGAACTCGTCCTCCGTCAATACTTGCACCATGCTGTGTATGGAAACTCCAAAAAGGCGGGCGCACTGCGCTGCTGATATGTGCTGCTTATATAGTGCTGCGCTCGGCCTGCTCCGAGTGGGTGCTGCGCGCGATCGCGCATGCCGTTGCGTCTGCCTGCAGGGCGACTCCACACCGGCGGGCCGCGCCGCCGCGCCGCGTTATCTGGTGCACGGGTGCATCACCACCCCGGGCCATAAACCCGTACATAAACTCGTAAACACCCGTACATAAAACCCTCGCACACCCGTACACCACGTCGCGCCGTCAACTCGTACCACCGGCCCATGTGCACGCCCGACCGCTCCGGGTAAACCCCTTCCCGTTTGGTGCGTTTTCCAAATACTCACAACACCGCAAATCCCACGCCTCCCCATGAGCTGGTCCTGTACCTGTTTTCCCTGCCTTTATTTTTTAGTCCGGCCCCTTACATCGCTCTTTCGCTCGCTAGCCCCCTTCCCGCCCTTCCTTCCTTTATATTATCCCGACTCCCTGCTGGCTCCCCTTTTCCTTCTTTTGCCAGCAGCTTCGTCTTGTCCTATTCCTTTCGTCTGTGCTGGTCCCCGTGACCCTTTCTTCCTTGACTGCCGTGACCACCAGTCACCACCCCCGGGGCTGTTCTTTGACCCCCTGTTTTGCGCCCCTCAATTTGCCGGCGACCCTCCCCACTCCCCACACTCGTTCTAGTCACCGCAAATCCCTCCGGGCAAGCCCACTTCCGTGTCTGCCCGCCGTCCGCCTCTTCTGCTGCGGTCTGTTGTCACATTAAGGGCTCAAACATCCCCCATTGTTCGGCGCCGATCCTCGGCCTTCCCATTTAGCCGCCGGTCCTATTAAGAAAGACGCTCTCAAAAAGACGTCCCGTTCCACCCGAAGGTGACCATGACCGCTGGTATTGACAGCATGTCCTCCGGTCTGCCCAGTGTCCATCCGCACGCCCACGCCTTTTTGCAGCACCAGGCGCTCCCTGCCGTTCTGCCCGAACGGGACACTTCCCGCACGCCATTGCGGGCCAGCAACCGCAAGTTCATTACCCCCACCAAACCCACAGGCACGCCCCGCATGAGCAGCCCGACGCGGACCCCCGGCGCCAAAGCCAGCGTCAGCAAATTGGGCCTGCCGGGCCCCGCGTCGCCGTTTGCAAACACGCCGCGCGTCGAGGCGCCTGCCAGCCCGTCCAAGGGCGGCCGCCCGCCTGCGGAGGCCGGTTTACAAAAGCAGTACGCCGAGGTGCTTTCCAAGCTCTCCTCCATCTCCTCCGACTACAGACACCTCGAGGAAGAGTTGGCCCGCAAATCTGCCCTTGTCTCCGAGCTTTCCGAAAAGCTCTCCAACTCCGAAAAAGTGCTCCGAGGCATGGAGGATGAGCGCAGAAAGACATTTGACTTGCAGTCTCGCGAAGTCGCCTTCTACAAAGAGTCCATTGACGAGCTACAGCGCATGAACTTCAAGATCACCAAGAAATTGGAGTCCGGCCTGGCCAGGTCTGATGCCCGCTTGCATGACACAGAGATGAAGTACCACAACTTGCTCAAGAGCTTCAAGGCCCTACAGAGCAACCTCGAGCTTGAGCAGAACCTGAAGGCTCTTCTCATTGACCAGATCGAGTTCTTGACCAAGGAACGGGACTTTCTCTTGCACAACACCAATCCCCGCGACTCTTTGACCTCCGACCAGTCCAGCCTCTTGAACAACTCAGATTTCCCGGACCCGCACGATTCCGACGACGTGGAGGATGCCAGCGACTTTGAGTCGGGTTCTGATTCAGACGGCGATGTCTGTGGCACAGAACTCATGATGAGCCTCCACCCTTCGGGCAACTTCGATTCCTCGTCTCCCCTCAAGAGCGCTTTGCTGCAACAAGTTGAAGAGTCGCTGCACATGGATGCATCTTTCAACTCAAGCAGCTCCTTCGAAGTATCACAGCATTTCCAATTTCCTCCTCCAATAACACTGAGCAACACGCCTCGCTCCGCATCGGCCAGATCGCCTCCTTTTGCTGACCCACTCGCAAAAACAATCAAGAGGCAGTCCTTGCCGGCCAAGCTCCAAACCGCCCTGGTCTTGGAGAATCGCGATTTTGTGCTCTCCCCAATGAAATTGGCTTCTCAAGCGAACCTTTCCTACTTCGACGAAAACTTGTCAGCAAGTGGCAATGTTGTCGACGAAACCTCAAGGAGAACCAATAGAGAAAGTGCTCTGAGACACCAAAAGTCCGCCAGCAGGCGGTTTTCTAACGCCAATCATTCCAGATATAATTCACACGAAATCGTTCCAATTAAAGTGGAGTTTGAAGCGGAGAATGGCTATCCTCGCGTTTCTTCTTCTGCTTCATCGAGACCCGCGCTCCAGGAGCTCACCAGTGTGTCAGAGTCATTCAATCCCATCAAAGATGACTGTGACGAGGCCTTCATGAAATTGAACGGGTTCAGTCAGATGCCTCAAACAGAATACTCATCCAAGCGGTCTAGCATTTTGAGTGATGCAAGCATGCTGGTTGGCGACGTGACGAAACAAGAAATCACCAAGCTCAAGTTCGAACTTCAGTCGCTCAAACTACATAACGAAAAACTTCTTTCATACATTGGGTTTGAACTACAGAAACAGAAGAAGAACATCAAGAAACTTTCGAGCAAGCAGAATCTTCGCGCCAAGCCGAAGGGAATCGAATACTCCGACGCCAAGCTCATTGAGAAGCTGAGAGATATGCTCATACACAAGAAGCGCGTGCTCCGATCTGTGTCAATCAATCCATCGTTTAATCGAAGCAATTTGGTGCTGGAAAATGGTTTGGGGCTTGGCAAAGCCAGTGCAGGAAGTGAAGAGGAGGATAATTTCATATTCCGCAGCCATTTCATCAACTCGCTCGAATCACCATCGGACAAAGATAATCAAGTGGTGAAAAAGTACAAGTCACAGACATTCCGGTTGCCCAAGACCCAGAATTTTTTCAGTGAAGAGAGTGACATATCGGAAAACGAGTATGAGAAGGGTGCACGTGTTGCCCGCGCTCTCGACAGTGGAATTGATGAGCAGGTGGAGGAGAAATGGGAGCTGAGCAGCGATACCAGTGAAGAGTCAGAGATTGAATTCGCCAAGCTCAATCGATTCAACCAAATGAGATACTTGATTCTCGGCAAAGAGCATTTGAAGAAGGAGAAGGAAGCTGTTGAAACCATTGCGGACGAAAAGTTGAAATATAAGTTCCTCACAATCGCTATCGGGATTGTGATTGTGGGAGTTCGGCTCACGTCCAGTGGCCAAACCCAGATCAGCAAGTAAGTGGTCTGAGGTCTCAAGGATTACAAACGTCGAGAGATGCAAAAACTATTGTCACGACAATAGAGACGATACACTCGAAAGTTTTCGCGTGGGCGAAGAAACTTAGCAACTGAATTATGACCAGGACGTCCAGGGGTGACTTAGAGCTGCTCTCGGACAGCCTCCCACCTACATGAACACATACCTAGAAACATGAACACATGCCTAGATGCATGAGCAGATGTCTAGATGCATGAACACGTGCCTAGGGGCATGAAAGATATGCCCAGATATACCCAGCGGGCTGTGGGAGTGGAAATTGGGCTAGACGAGCTCGATACGAGGCCAAAAGTGATGACCAAGTGTCCCAGCGCACTTGGCTGCGAGACCTTGGCCAGGTGGGCCTGCGGCCTGTGCTGCGTGCAGAACTGCATGCGCAATCAGGCCATACAGCGCAAGGCCCAGAGTCGGACATGTCTTTGCGCATGATTTCGCACCCAGCATATATAAATGAATGACAGCCCACGGTCGATCCACGATAAACACGCTACAGAGCAGAAGCATTCATTAGGAAATTGCAGATCATCGTAAATCCATCCAGTTGAGGTCATCCAGTTAAGGTCATCCAGTTAAGGTCATCCAGTTAAGGTCATCCAGTTCTAGCCATCCAGTCTATAGGCCAGAACGCTTCAACGACAACACTGAACCTACTTTACAACACAGCTAGGTCAGAAATTCAGCAAGGTCCAAGGTTTTCAGATATTTGAGCCCATTCCAACTTGGTCATCAGAAAATATGAGTAACTACGTCGTCTCGTCGGCAAATACGGAGGACGTCCGTGAAATTCCCAAGTGTTTCAGTGAGAATTTGGAGGAACTTGCACAGCAGGTGGGAGACGGACAAAAATCCAAATGCAAGAATTGTGTGGATTGCCCCAAGCATACCAGGGATTCAGCAGGAAACCCTAGAATCGAGGTGCAGTATGAATACGAAACGGAGTTTGTGTGATAGGACCCAACGCAGCAGGGTAGACCCTTAATAACGGCTATTTTAGGAAGTCTTATCTCGAAGTGGTCCTTTCTCGAAGCGGTCTCGAAGCGATCTCGAAGCGGTCTTGTTTCGAAAGGAGCAGCCTCAGTAAAACAGAGTTACTTTTCAGGTCAAGCTGTCCGTGGAAAAGCCACTATCCAATGACAAGAGTCTGTTGAAAAAGTCCAAGAAGCTTCTATTAAGAGAGTCCAAGAGCTGCTATCGAGATATTCCAAGAGCTGCTATCGAGAAATTCCAAGAGCTGCTATCGAGATAATTTAACTGAGGCTAAATAGTGGGCAAATCGGGACCAGGCTGACTCAAGAGAAGTATCTGCAACATCTCGTTCAAAGTGAAACATGTCGTTCAAAGAAAGTATTCGGAAATGATCAGCATGCGATTAGTGGTCATCACACACAAAACAATGTTTGTCAAAAAAACTACAGCTGGCCACAAGACCATCCAATCAGGGTCCAATGGTGAGTATCAGGGGAATTATTGACATTGGGAAATGGGGCTGGACCCTGGACCTCTCCGATTCTTCGTGATGCCTTGCTTCAGCCTACCTTTAGAATACATCGGCAGATTAGCTTTATACATAAAAGAAATAGATTTCTTTATAAATAAGTGGACATAGAAAAGGTACATTTCTCTTTAAATAAGCAGGAATAGAAAAAGAAAGATTACTCTATAAATAAGCAGACATAAAAGAGATAGATCTCTCGATACATAAGCAGACATACAAAAAGGAGATATCTCAATAATTAAGCATCAGGTTAGCATCGTGAACACATTCGAGGCTCAGTCACAGTACTCACTCGGATGCATCTGTGCAAGCCAAATAAGACAAATGTCTGCGAATTACGCTTTCTGTTTTCGATAATGTCAATATTTTTCTCTCTTCAAATTTCTATTTTCGTTCACCTTCTTTGACTTTAAGTACCTATTTCTGTTTGGAGTAATGCTGTTTTTGTTTCGAGTAATGCCGTCCGTTTGAAGTAATGCTGTTTTTGGTGTGGTCCTGGTATTGGTTATTTGCGACATTTTGCCAGAGTTGCATTTTCTCAACATTCCGAGACTAAGCGTCCTCGACTTCAAATTCTTAAAACTGGGAAGGAAAATCCAAAAAAGCCAAAAACCGGCTCAAACTAAGTTCCCGAAATTAGAAGAAACAAAACCGCACCGTACGATTAAAATCACCCGAAAAAGAGTAAAACGTGGCTAGATTCTAGGAAAATGGTGTGTTGGCAGATGTGTCCGGTATACAAGAGGCTCTTACGACTCGAAATCTGCCTCGAAGTTTTTAGATTCCTATTTCAAGCCCAAGGAGAGCCCAACGGGGTACAGGCGTGATTTTAGCTGGCAGTTGCTTATATTTGTTTTGTTGGGTTTTGCTGACGCTTTGTTCGGTGCATCAGACATCGTCACCTCGTTATGCAGTACGCTTCCATCAGTTCTATATACTCTTCGTAATCTTATCCTAAGTTGAACTGTTGAAGGATGTCTGTTGATAAACTAAGCTGTTGAAAGAATAATTTGAATAATTTGAGCTTCTCTTATTGACTAAAATAATTCTTTCTTCTTCTACTGTCGTCATATCTAATGCAACATTAGAGTTCCGCTCTTTCTATTTCTTGTCATTTGCATGATACCCTGTGATACTCTTCGTCACTGTTAATAACTTAGAGGTCTTTAAGAGTATTAAGTACTCTTTACAACCATTTAACCCTTTATGATTCTTTTGACTCTTCCCATTAAAGTACCTTTCATATACCCTTATAGTGCCCTTTATTAATGTTTAGTGCCCACTATAACACCCATATTACCCTCTACAATAATCTTTATAGTGTTTCAACAATCCGTATTATCCCGTTTCGTCCCCTTCAATACTATTTATTACACTTTATGATACTATTGATTACACCCTATAATACTATTTATTACACTCTATAATACTATTTATTACACTCTATAATACTATTTAATACTCTTTATTATCTTCATAGTACTATTCAATATTCGACATTACCATTCATAGTACTATTTAATACTCTTAATACCCTTTATACTACTCAATACTCTTAATACCATTTATACTACTCAATACTCTTAATACCCTTTATACTACTCGATACTCTTAATACCCTTTATACTACTCAATACTCTTACAATACTTTTACTCTCAGCAAACTCCATGCTGTTCGTAATGGTCGTGTATTAGATTGATCAAGCTGTTGCCTTTATATAAATAGACGGCCAGACACCCACAAGAGGCCAGCAAAGACAAATATCACCAGAATCGGCGACGTGCAGGGAGCCTAAGGGTACCACAAGGCGCTTCGAGAAGAAGGGCTCGAACAGGTCCGTTTCTCGAGCTCATGGAGCTCCTGAAATTTCTGGGTTTCGAGGTGCTTCTAAGTGACAATGAAAGGTACGCGAAGAGTCCAATGAAGAGTCCAATGAAGAGTCCAATGAAGAGTCCCAATTTGGAAAAAGTCCCAATAAAAGAGTCCAATAGAAGAGTCCAATAGAAGAGTCCCAATTAAGAAGAGTCCAATGAAGAGTCCAATAGAGTCCAATAGAGTCCAATAGAGTCCAATAGAGTCCAATAGAGTCCAATAGAGTCCCAATTGACAAAAAGTGCCGAGGGTCACTAGGTCGTCAGAAGAACGACCAGGCATTCTAGCTGCTTCACGAAAACAAGCTCTTGTTCTGCTCCCAGAGCGTCTTCAGAGCAGCGTTGCGGCCGGCCCCAGAACCAAGACGCACCGCCGCCGGACGGGCCATCTCCAGAGCCCCGCGGAGCGGAAGGTCCGGCACCAACTCGGAGCCAAACTCGCTGCTCTTCAGCCCCGACAGCACGTACGCCGACACTGCCGGAGCGGGCCCGCGCGGCAGGTCGTCGGACCGCATGGCTATGAGCCGCTCCCGCAGAAACGACGTGCGGAACTCCTCGTAGAGCTTGATGGTCTGCGGGTAGTCGTAATGGCAGCGCTTGAAGAAGTCGTCGGCGCGGGAAAGCAAAAACGCCTCGATCTCGGCCGCCGTGGGCGCCGGCGCCGCCGCCTTGTCCAAAAGCACCTCGCTGCCCACGGAAGGCAAGCCCGGGCCCGCCGGCGGCAGCGGCGGCGCCGAGCCCTGGTCGTTGTGCCGCAGGAGAAGACTGTGGATGCGGAGCCCCGCCCGCTCGCCGTAGGTCTTGCTGCTGGGCGGGAAGCTGAGGGTCTTTTGCGGCTGGAAGCCGGCCCGCTCGTCGCCCGCGGCCACCGCCGGCGGCTCCACCTCGAGCAACATGCTGTTTTTGCCGGGCAAGTCCTCCTTTTTGGCGAGGCGGTGCCGCTTCTTGAACTGCGCCAACCAGCCGTGGCTGAAGGACTCGAGCCGCTTGGCGTTGGCCACGCCGTACTTCTGCGCGTAGATCTGCCACCAGCGCCGGAGCACGGGCTCGCTGGGGTCCTCATTTTTGCTGGCTAGGCGGGCCACCAACGCGTCCATGGCCCGGTTGATCTGCGCGTACTTGAACTTGACCTTGCGCTTCTGCGAGCCGGCCGCCGGGTGGGCGCCCCGGAGCCGCTGCCGGTACTCGTCCTCGTGCTTGAGCCACTCGTTGAATGTCGACGTGGAGATGGCGACCTTGTCCCGGAAGTGCTCGACCACGCGGACCTGCGGGTGCTTGCCGGAGTGGTAGTAGTCGAGGATCTGGACTTTCTGCTGCAACGTGGCACGCGGCCGCCGTGGCGGCCGGGCCGGTTCTGCTGACGACATGCGCTCCGCTGTGCTGGAGGCGGTGTTGTGGAGGGCGGCGGAGTGGGCTTCTGGCGCCGACGCCGGGAGGTACGGGTGCAGAACCCGCCTACGCTTCACGGTGGGGGCCGCGGCCGCGTGGCGGCATGATTCGTTTTACTTACGAAGGCACCGTCCTTAGCGCAAAGCGCCTCTGCTGACCTTCTCCAAGACCGGCTCGTAGGCCACCTCGGAGAAGTCGGTGCCCTGGACGTCGGCGGCAATGCCGTTCAAGGCTCTTCTCAAGGCGTCCTTGGAGGACGCGTAGACCATCTTGGATCTGACGGGCGCGGTGTCGGGGGACCAGGTGAAGAACACAATTTTGGATCTCTTTCCCTCGCCTCCGCCAATGTCGTACTCAAAGTCGTACACGGCGTACTTGCACTCGTTTTCGGGGAGCTTCTCCAAGAAGTCCTCGTAGCTCGAGTCGGTGGACGTGGTGTCGACCACAATCTCGGTTTTGGCGTCGTTCAATGCGTAGATGATGTACTTGTGCTTCTTGCCCAACTTCAAGTCGTTGAAGGCGGCTAAAGATTCATCGGCGACGGCAACTCTAGAGGTGTTAGTAAATGGTTGGGTGTGGCGTCTGGCACGAAGGGAGGACACTGGCAATCGCAGAAAGTCTTGCAGGCAGACAGCAGATAAGGGCGGGCAACAATGACTTCAGGTTCATTTGAAATGGATCGGCTAAATTGCACTTCTAGTTCACTTGAAAGAGACTCCAATTGAATTAGAAGACTGCTATTAATTTGAACTGGAGTTCCAATTGAATTAGAAGAGATTTCAGTTAACTTGAAAGAGACAGCAATCAAATTTGAAACCTCCAATAATATGAAAAGCCTCGATCAAATTAGAAACCTCCAATTGAATTAGAAGACTCCAATTAATTTGAAATGGTTCCAATTAATTAGAAGAGATTCCAGTTAACTTGAATTGGTTCCAATTAATTAGAAGAGATTCCAGTTAACTTGAATTGGTTCCAATTAAATTAGAAGACTCCAATTAATTTGAAGTGGGTTCCAATTAATTAGAAGAGATTCCAGTTAACTTGAATTGGTTCCAATTAATTAGAAGAGATTCCAGTTAACTTGAATTGGTTCCAATTAAATTAGAAGACTCCAATTAATTTGAAATGGGTTCCAATTAATTAGAAGAGATTCCAGTTAACTTGAATTGGTTCCAATTAAATTAGAAGAGACTCCAATCAAATAAGAGAGACTCCAATCAAATTAGAATAGGTCCCAGTTAACTTGAAATCAGTTCCGATTAACTTAAAAGAGACCCCCCGACTAATTTAGAGAAGACCTCCATCGAACTAAACCGGAAAATGGACTCGATCAACTTAAAAGAAACCTCCAATCAACTGTAAACGGACTGCCAATCAAAATAAAACAGACCTCCATGATCTTTTAATGTGAGCTCCAAACAACCCGCCCTCACCTCCAAAGCCCTAAGCTACGCCAGTGACGAAACGCGGTAGGTCCATTGGCACCGCCACGCAAACGACCCCTTCATGGCCCACAGCCCTTAAAACAAAGCCGGCGCCGTGCAATTAACATACCCTGATCTAGACTGGCTCGGTTAGTACACGCCCGACGAAGACAGCCGGCATTTCTTGCCACGCAACTCACATACCATTTTGATGTAGTAGGTTTGTTTGGTGTGGAAGCAGGAAAAAAAGGGTACGTGGTGGGGCTCGAGGGAACGCCGAGCGGGTTGCTCCACTGTCCTGCACACAGTGCGCCCGGCCGCGCGCCTGGGTTCCCGCTGCCGGGCAGAAACCGCAGCAGACGAAAGGGAGGAATTACGCGAGGTGGATTGGCCGACAGTGGAGCGGGCTCTTTATGTGCACTCGGAGCCCGTCTGGAAGCCAAAATAAAAGGGCTCCTGTGGAAGCTAGAGTGCCCCAGTGCGTGTGTATGCCACAATGACCAGAACCGCACACTACATGGGAAAAGTCCTCCAGTCACACAATTTTCTTCATCTTTGCATATCAGATGTGGTGGCCGAGTGGTTAAGGCGTGAGGTGCAGGTTAATCAGCACCTCCTCATGAGCTCTGCTCTCGCAGGTTCGAATCCTGTCCACGTCGATATATTTTTTTCCTGCGCGGCCGCGGCGCCCGTGCTGCATGCGCCGCCAGGCCCGTGCTCCCACCGCGCGCGCCGCCTAACACAACGCCATCTCCCCATCTGCTCCACCACTCTTGCCCCCAGCACCGCATGGACCTCTACGAAATCCTCGAAATCGAGCTGTCGGCCTCGGACACCGAGGTCAAGCGTGCGTACCGCAGGCTAGCGCTAAAGTACCACCCGGACAAGACCCAGGGCGACGCCGCGGCCGAAGTCAAATTCAAGGAAATCTCCAGCGCCTACGAGATCCTCAGCGACGAGAAAAAACGCGCCGACTACGACCTCTACGGCACCGCGGACGGGCTCGGAAACCCCGGCATGGGCGGCTTTGGCGGCAACCCGTTCGGCGGCGCCGCCGGCGCCGATTTCGGCCCCGACGACTTCTACAACTCCTTCCACAACATGAACGGCCACGGCAGCAGCCACCCGGGCGCCCGGGCCGCCAGCACCCGCACCGAGGACGCCCACATGGAGGTCAAGGTCACGTTGGAGGACTTATACAAGGGAAAAACGGTGAAAATCACGCTGACCCGAGACGTGGTGTGTGGCACGTGCCAGGGCACAGGGGCCCGCAAAAAGGCGGTGCAGCGGCCGTGTGGCGCGTGCGACGGGCTCGGGTACACGACCAAGATCAAGCGGTTTGGGCCGGGGCTTTTCTCCAAGTTCCACGTGGACTGCGACACGTGCGCCGGCAGCGGCAAGGTCACGCGGCCCAAGGACCGCTGCAAGCACTGCAAGGGCGCCAAGGTGGTGGAGGAGACCAAGATCCTCGAGTTCGAGATCCCGCCCGGCCTGCGGTCCGGCGAGGCCGTGGTGTTACCCGGCGAGTCCGACCAGGCCCCCGGCAAGACCACCGGCGACGTGGTGCTCACGTTCCACTGCCAGGCCCACGACACCTTCACGCGCCGCGGCGACGACCTCTACATGTCGTACAAAATCACGTTGGTGGAGGCGCTTCTGGGCTTCTCCAAGGTCGTGGCCAAGCACTTGGACGGGCGCGCCGTGCACATCTCCACGCCCACGGGCAAGGTCATCCGGCCGGGCGACTATCTCCGCATAGCCGGCGAGGGCATGCCGTCGCTAGCGCAGAAGCTGCGCTGGTTCAGCTCGGCGCCCAAGCGCGGCGACTTGTACATTGCCATGGAGATCGACTTCCCGCACGACAACTGGTACTTGGAGAAGAACGACATTGTCAAGCTCCAGAACCTTCTCCCTTCCGCCATGAGCGACCGCGAGGCCTGCGAGAAGCAGCTGGTGGGCCCGGACTCGTTGCCGGAGGCCAACATCGAGTACATCACCGACTTCTCCATCGCAAAGGCGTCTTCCCTTCCCCAGTACGAGGACGACCAGGCCCGCGACCACCAGCAACAGCAACAGCAGCAGCAGCAACATTTCCACGAGAATGCCTACTACGGTGCGCAGCAGGAGCCTCCCATGCCCGAGTGCTCCACCCAATAGGTGGGGCGGGCCGCGCCATGCGATTTGCGCTGTGCTCGTCCTGACCCGTGTATATATCCATCAGATGCGCCTGAAGCACCCCGTGGGGTGCGGCGGGCTCGAATCCGACAAGCCAACGCATCCTGGCACAGCATAAAAATCGTTAGTATTCCCCACAGAAAGTGTGTATTTCGAGTTATATTTGGCGCTTGCACGCGGAATCCATGGCGTGCCTGGCCTGGCACTGGCCCAGGTTCTCGGCCGGGACGCACGCACGCCACAAGTTATCGGCTTAAAACATCAACACTTCATATCATGACAAGGTATAAATGTAAGAACAGATTGTCCTCCCGGACAATGGCGTGTAGACACACCGGCCTGGCCGTAAACACACCTGGCCAGAGCCCAAGAACAGAAGGAATGGGGGCTGGTGAGGTAGCAGCAAGAATGGCCATGCGAATGAGAAAAATGCATTAGAAATCAAGAAGATCGTTCAACTCCTTTTCGGAAAGCCCCAACGGGCCGTCGTCCACGTGCAAGGCGCCTTCTTCAAGGTCGGCGGCACCCAGCAAGTCTTCTAGACGGGTGCTCTCCTTCTCGGCAATGTCATCAAAGGACATTTCGATGGAGGAGTCGAAGTTCAGAGCCAAGCGTTTCTGCACGGCGGGCTCGGGCTCAAGGAACCGGAACGCGGGGCCGCCGAGAGGCTCGATTCCCTCGGGGACATCGGCCATGGGCGCCGGTTTCGGCGGAATGGGCCGCACCGAGTCCTCGTCCTCGGCAAGGTCCTCAATCACCTCGTCCATCAGCAAACGAAACGCGCCCTTTTTCGTGGGCTCTGCTGTGGCCGGGGGCACCGGAACATTGGAGACATGCAAAGAGGCAGGCGCAGGCAGCGTGCGGAGAGAGACCGGGGCCCGCGCAGGCACCGCAGGCACCACAGGCCGCAGCTTTGGCAAGGAGTCGGACGAGAGGCGGGGCACCAAAGCGGTGGAGCGGGCGCCCTCGTCGGGCGGCAAGAGACTGTTTCGCAACGGATTGGACAGCTGGGCGGGCAGGGGGAGCAAATGCAGGGGCTTCGAGGGAGCAAGCGCAGCAGCGGCAGCCGAGGTGGCCGAGGAGACCGCGGCAAGCAGGCGCACATCCCGAGTGAAGCCAAGGGACGAGTTGGAGCGGCCGAGAGCCGGCTGGAGCGCCACAGGCACGGCGGAAGGAGGCCGCGAAAGCAGCGGCGTCTGCACTAGCGAGGACTTGGATCGCTGTAGCAGCGGAACCGGTGCGTTGCTGTTGGGCAAGCCCTTATTCTGGTCCTTCCCGCCAAGCGGCACCCGGCGGGCCCGCTTTTCGTCGTGTGTGGAGGCCCTTGCCATTAGAGGCCGCTTGACGGCGGAGCCTGGCTTCTCCTGAAGCGCCGGGCGCTGCAGGTCCTTGGCCGGCAAGAAGGCATGGTTGTTTTCCTTATCTATGTGCCTTTCCAAACGCTTGTAGTGGGACATGGCAAAAGAAGGGCAGTGGGAAAGAGACGGGAGGGGGTGTTTATTTATGTTTGCGCCAGAAGGGGTGCAGGAGCGCGAGGGAGGAAGCGGTGATATGCGCCTGCACACAGCGGCGGCAGCATGGGGCCAGTGATGGCAAAAATGGATTTGAAGCAATGATGAAACAGGAAGTTGGGAATGTGGCGATTGGAGGGGATTGAGATAAGAGTTAAATTGAGAAATATTTTGAGATAAGAGTTGAATTGAAAAATGAATTGAGAAATGAATTGAAGAATTAAGGATCTGAATTGAAGAGTTAGGGATCTTAATTTAAGTATTAAAGAAGTGATTTGAACCTGAAATCAAGGAATTGTTTAAAGAGTTGAATTGAAGTGTTCAAGAACTGAATTTATTTAAGAATTGAATTGAAGTATTAGAGAATTGAAGAGGAATTTAAAAATCAACGAATAAACACAAGGAATTGAAGAGTTGAATTGAGGTATTAGACATTTGAATTGAGGTATTAGACATTTGAATTGAGGTATTAGACATTTGAATTGAGGTATTAGACATTTGAATTGAGGTAACAAAGAATTGAATCGAGGTATTGGTGAATTGAAGAAGAATTTTAAAATCAAGGAATATATTCAAGGAATGAAAATTCGAATTGAGGTATGACACATTTGAATTGATGTATGAGAGAATTGAAGAGGAATTGAAGAATTTATTCAAATAGAGAATCAATTGAGTGGAAGGCTTTAAGAGTTGAATCGAGGAATTGAGGAATTGGTAAATAAAGCACCTGATCTGAAGTACCGAACAATTAAGTAATTGATTTTAAGAAATAGATTTCTTTATTCTATAAGTCAAGAATTCAATTTAAAGAATTGAGGTGAATTGAGGTATTAAAGAATTCAAGATTGGTCTTGAATAGATAAGTTAAAAATTTCATGGACCCCAATGGACCAAAAATGGACTTAATGGAAAAAAACCAAAACCAAAACCAAAACCAAAACCAAAACCAAAACCAAAACCAAAACCAAAACCAAAACCAAAACCAAAACCAAAACCAAAACATACCAAAACATATCACCTACAACCTACAACCTACAACCTACAACCTACAACCTACAACCTACAACCTACAACCTACAACCTACAACCTACAACCTACAACCTACAACCTACTACCTACAACCTACAGTCATACAGTACACCACGGGAGCCAAAAAAGCAAACAAAACAAACAAAACAAGTACAAACATACACGAAACAAACACGAAACAGAAACGAAACAGAAACAAAACAAGCACCAATCAATTACAAATCAATTACAAAATTACAAAAAGCACGAAGAAACGAAGCAAAACCAACACACCAAGGCGCCTCTGAAAGCCGCGGCAGCACATCACCGCCTGCGCACCTGCAGTACCTACACCTTTATCTTCACCACCCCGGCCCCGCCTCCTCCTCAAATCCTCCCAGCACCCGCCACCGGCAGTACCGCCTCCAGCACCCACCGTGGCCCCGCCTGAAACACATCGTCACGTGCGCGCCTGCCCGGCCCCACCCGGCCCTTCCCCGCTCTGCCCCTCTGCGTCATGGCCATCTCCTTCACCACAAACTCCACGTCCCCCGCCGTCAGCTGGCTTTACCTCACCAACTGGGTGCTTGCGTTGGTGTTGGGCGTGGCGTTCATTTTCTTCTTCGCCCGTCTCGTGGGCTTCCTCGTGTCGTGGCTCCTCAAGGTTGTTCTTTGGAAGCGGTACCGGGTCCGTGTCTCCGTGGGCGCCTTGCGGGTCTCGCCGCTCGGCGGACGGGTGTCCGCCCGCAACCTTGTGGTGCTGACCGCCGACCATACGCTCTCGATTCTCCGCGTCAACTTCACCTGGCGCTACTGGCTTCTCCGCCCGACGCGGTTCCCGGCTTTCTACTTTGACCATGCGGCGCCGGACTCGCCGGGCGCCCGCGCCGACGCCGCCGCCAACGCCTCCCTCCCGTCCCGCTGTCACGTGCTCGTCGACGGCTTGGAGGTCTTTGTGTACAACCGGACCGTGGCCTACGACAACATCCTCGACGGCTTGCGGCGGGCCGCAGACTCGCTGGGCTTCTCGGACTCCGCCAAGTGCGATTCTTCCTCGGCCTCGCTGCTGGCCGTCCTGCCGTCGCCGCCGGCGTCCGGCTTGCTGCGCCTTCTCCTGCTCTTGCCCTTGCAGGCCAGCATCAAGCGCGGTGCCTTTGTGTTGGGCAACCACCTGGCGCCGTCCATCTTGGTGGCGTCGTTCAAGACCGCCACGGCGCTGCTCGACGTGGCCGCGGCTCGCTGTGCCTACGACTCCCACCGCATTGTGTTCGACTTGAACATGGACAAGTTCCAGGTCTCCTTGAAGCCCAACATCACCTACGACCCTCTGCGCTACGCGGACTCGCTGCCGCTGCAGTTCCCCCTCCCCACCGCCGACGGCTCTGCCGCTACCCGGCCCGCCAAGCCTCGGCCCCGCGGCTTCCGCAGCCGCTACTTGCCGCCCTGGCCCGGGCTTGTCGACTGGATCGACAGTCTCGACCCCCGCCATTTCTACCGCCGCATGCACAAGCGCGCCGCCGCCACGCCCGACTACGAGTGGCACGGCCTTCGCCGCTACGTTGGCGAGTTTGACCGCGCCCGTGTGGTCGAGCTCACCGACATCGACGAGTACGCCAAGGTCTCCTTGGTGCTCGAAAGCGAGGCTGCTCAGCTCATCTATTACTATGACGCGCCGGGCGTGGTGCCGCTTGCCGACGACTTCCATGCGGCCGCCGCCCCGGAGGACACCCCGCCCGAGTTTGGCGTGGACTTGGTCTTGTCCATGGCCACCATCCACTACGGCTCTTGGGCCGATCGCCAGCGGGTGCCGCTTCAGGCCATTCTTTTCCCTGCCTTGGCCCGCGACGCTCTGCCCACCTCTCTCGACGCTCTGCCGGGCACGCTCCGCAGCTACGCGGGCTTCAAGCTTCGTGTGAAGACGAACGACGAGATCATTTTCCGCGTGCCCACCCGAGAATTCAGCAAGGACAAGGGAGACATCTCCAGCTTGACTGCCCCACGCGACAAGAAGCTAATGCGCCCGTTTGGCTGGTTGGAGTTGAAGATGAGCGCGGGCTCGGAAATCAATTACTTCAACTCCTACGTGGCCACGGCTCTGGGCTGGCACAACTCGCTTCGCGTCTCCATCTTGAAGCTAGAGGCCAGGACTTCCGTTACTCATAACATCTTGTTCACTGCAGACGAGCATCGTGTGGACGGCTCTGTGGGGTTTCCGCTCAAATGGAACGCCGAGTGCAAGTGGCGCTTCGACATGCTCACCCGCAATGGCAATTTCTTTTTCCTCCGAGAACATGTGGACTTTTTCAACGATTTGGTGTCGGATTTCGGCTCGGGGCTGCCGCCTAGTTACGAGAATTACCGCCCTTTCGAGTACACTCTCAACTGGCGCATTACGCCCTTTCACTTTTTCCTCAACGTCAACGACCACAACATCATCAATGACCCGCTCGACTTCGATTCCAACAAGTACTTGTGCTTTAGCGGCGAATCCGTGCATATTCACCTGAAAATCCCTTTGCTAGGCAGCTTTGCCGCCGCCTCCACCATAGACTACCGCATCTACACTGACCTGCTCTCTTTATCTTTGGAGGTCCCGCCATGGCACACAGTCAGCGCATTCATGAAAGGCAGTAAAAAAATGGGCAGCACCGGGGCCTTCGAAGTCTCGGGCTACTACAAGTTTTATAACAAGATCGAGGTGGATCATCATAATTTCGCCGCCATCAATGCCATTGGCGACAACGTTACCCTCCTTTTCTACGGCTACTTTATCCGCTACCTCTTCACTCTTCGGGAAAACTATTTAGGTGATTTCACCAAGTTCATGACCTTCGAGGAGTACATGCTGAACAAATCAAAATTGCAGGATGACAGTAACACAGACGTTGCTCCACAGGATGCGGACTACTGGAATCTACTCAAAACAGAGAACGACTTAAATGTCCTGTTCACATTTCTGGTACGAGGCGGCATGATTGTTCTTCCCTGCGAGGTCTACCAGTACACTCGTCATATTAGCTTGAGTTTCGACTACCTAGATGTCGACATCCACTTGACCAAATTTTACATGGATCTCCAGGCAAACTTCTCCACCGCCTACGGATATCTCGTCAGAGACGCGGACCAGGCAGGACTCGTCTTTGACGTGGAAACATACACTGCGGCCCAATCCCAGATGACTCCCGAAATAGTCATCGACGCCTTCAGCGTCCATGCTCACAGAATGCTTGGTATTGATGACCTAACCTACCAATGTAAGTGGGACTTTGCTTGTGAATCCATCATCATTGACTCGAATCCGGAGCTTCTCACGGCCTTTTCCGAAACCTTTCTGAATTTTGGAATGGGATTCAAAGATTTGGAAAACACCATTTTGTACGAAGTTCCCACCGTGTTCGACGCGGCACACTTCTCTTTCCGATGCCCGGAATTCAAAATGAGACTCGCAACAGACATGGCTCATACGTTCTTGGAGCTTCACTTGACAGATTTGCTCGTGGGTTTTAATGACGTGGCCAACACTCGCTACTCTAGTCGCGTGTCACTCGTGATACCAAGCATAGTGGTCAGAATTGTCGACGAGTCCGACAAGCCCATCCTTCACGCATTCCTTCGCACCTCTTTAGCCATGTCAGATATCTGTCAAAAAGCGAATATGCTCGAACACCGGAGTGGGCAGCAAGCTCACATTCGCAGAAACGACGCCACCACACACAGGGCCCCGTTCTACCTCTTTCCTGAGAATAAAGACGGAGTTTACCGGGATGCTCTCGGGTCAGAGTATCCCACGGTTTCCTTACCTACTGCCTCGCCTCCCTTGACGGAGGAATTCTACGAAATACAGGCCGATTACAGCTCACAAAGCATTTTCAGCGATGCTTCCTATGATATCCATAGCTCTGAAAGCCTGTCATCGCTCTCGTCGTACTCCTTGAAGCTGTATGAGGATGGTGTCGAGGATGGACCCATGAGACCTACGATTCACTACTTTGATGAAGAATTCTCCCCTAAAGCGCCGCCTGAGCCCGGGTGGATTAACGACACCTACATTCTCGAGTTCGATGCGGTTGAAGGTTTCTGCAACCCCGCCACTCTCGAATGTGTAGCGAACATCTCATTGAAACTTCAAGACCTCAGTTTCGAGAGTCTCGTTGATAAGATGCATCGTGAGACCATCAAGGGATTGAAAAACTTGATTATGCCCCGCCAAATGGTGGACAACATCCGCTTCGTCTGTCCTTTGATTGACTTGAAGATTTGCGACACCGGCGTGGCTTCCCCAGACCTCGTGCTTTGTCCTTCGCCAACAATACGGGTGCTTTCATTATCTTTGGTTGAACTCTCTGCGGTAGTCTCTGTCAAGCAAAGCGCTGTCAGGGAAGGGGCTACTCTCGTCAAAACCGAAGATCTCACAATGGCGGGCCATATCAAGGATGCATTTGTATCCTTCTCTTCACCAGGCCAATTCTCATCCGCATTGACCTCGCATTTCAGTGGATTGGAACTTTGGATGGCTGAGAAGCCTTCGGGTGAGAAGGTAAAATCCGTAACGGTGAGTGATGTTCGCTTAGATCTTGATTCCAACTCATTGGAAGAGGTGATTTCATTTGCTCAATCCCTTGATGAAAGGCTGAGAATTGCAAGATCGAAGTTGGACCAAGTTTCAGAAGCATCACAAAAGTGGCGGGCTCAAGTGCTATACGATTTGACAAAATTCGGCTATGAACACGGCATCCAGCATGATCCTAAGGTTATTACAAATCCGGCAAGTATCCTAAGATCCACCAAAGACCACGTGAGGTCTTATGATAGCTGGCGAATCATAACAAAGCTCCGAAGCATAAGCGAGCTGAACTTCCAAGGAGCCAGCTTGAAAGACAGAAAGTTTACCGTCCCGGAGAGTGCATTATCATACGTTGTGGACGCATTTAGTCGCTGGAGAACTTGGGAAGGCAATCTTAAACAAAGGAAACAATTTTTCTACGAGATGTTCGGCAAACAAGGAGATTTGGAGGACCAAACGGCGCCCAAAGTTTCCGAGACCGAGCTGACAGGGCAAAACTCTTTCAAAAGCATTCTTGGATTCGGAATAAAAATTGTGGAGATCAACCTTCTTGATGGTATTGAAAGCTCAGATCTGATTGTCATTCAAGATGTGTACACTCAGATGGTCGAAGAGGTTTCACTGGAAGATTCAAACGCCATTACTAAAGGCATCACTTTGAGTATTGATGGATGCAATCTATTGGTGACTCCAAAGCTTTTCGAAGCGGGTCAAATTCTCCAAAGCTGGGGCGGCAATCGCAAGGACAGCAAAAACACGCAAGTCAAAGACTCCCCACCAAACCCGCAATGCACCTCATTTTTGTTCAATTTGAAACATACAAGCGCAAGATTACAATTGCCGGGAACGTTCCATGAGCTAGATATATTCGAAAGTGTCCTCTCATGTCGCTACAACACTATTGCGGACGCCCAGCTTAATCTCGCCACTCAATGCAAAGAAATCGCATTGGAATGCGGTCAGAATAATATCGAGCACTTAAACGTTGTCATCAAAGATTCGAGCATAGTATTGGCGGCACTCTCCAGCAATATAGATGGTGATTTGTTGTCAGATTTGGCGGGGTGTCTTGAAGCCTCTGTCGGACAGTTTAGTGTCAAGATACTCGATAGAAACGGCAAGTTCCCTGTATTTATCGACAACACAGTCAATGATTTGCTGGTTCTCCAGTCATCCGGGGCTCCAAAAGAGAAGCCAAAGCCGTCAAAAGACGCTGATATCATGAAGTGGGTGAATTGCAAAATTCCTAATTTAAGCATCGGAGTCAGTATCCAACAGATGCTGTTTTATGCCGAATGCTTGGAGCCGCTCAGGATATATTGCGCTGCTTCGGACAGCAAGATATCCGTAAGCTCCGACAACGACAAAGTTGCCCTCGACTACTCTTACACAAAAGTGACCTCGGACTTGGGCATTCTGGATACATCGATTATCAGGGCGGAAAGCTCCAATGTCAGCTTCAAGACATCCTTACAACGTTTTGATGAATTATTTTTGGTGAAATGCCATTTTCACTTGGGCTTCTTCAAAATGATCACACCCCTGATATTGACTGCTGTTGATACCATGTTCAAGAAACGACTGGCCATAGACTCCAGAATTGACACCTTGAAGAAGATTTTCGAATCTAGTTTTCCAATTGATACGGAAACCCAATCTCAACACCCTCAACTTGAAGAACGGCCGGAGCAAGGAGCAGCTTCACTGTCCAAGAAGTTGTACGATCGGATAGTCTTTCAATTCAGTGTTCAGCAAGAGTACTGTGGATGGTCAACATACAAAGATCACTCAAGATTTTCTTTAGAGACTGAAGGCATCGATTTTATGGTCTCGAATATGGATGTTGTTGAGGCTAAACAAGAGCCCATTAACGGGCACTTCAATGTGCCTGCAACACGTTTGACTATAGTCGACCAGCTGTCCCGAACTCGCCTTTCTACATTAGTGGACTTCAACTTGGCATCCAAAGTATCGAATGAGGGCGATGCAGGCAGATCCTTGCAAGTGGAGTCTGAGTATTTCAGAGCCTGCTTTAATCCCAGCTTGGTTTTCAAATTGTACGATTTTGCCGACAGCATACAGGTGATTGTGGCAAGAAACACGACGCAGAAGAAACCCAAGGCCCCGAGAGACACCGAAGAGAGTGTGAAAACTCCGACGCCGGCCGACGCAGGTGCTTCCGTTCCATCCAAAATGAAAGAGCTCGGGTTCAACTCAGTTCACGTCCTCCTACACAACTTTTGCATTGGATGGCTATTTGATACCTCCTACAAGGACTACCCGGGATTTATTCTAGGCGCAGAAAGAATTTTTGCGGTGACCAAGGCCGATCTTGGGAAATTGACGTTGATGGACGGATATCTATCTGTGGCAAATGGCTCGACAGCTTCTACATTCTACAGCCAACTGTCGGAGTTCTACAATCTCAATCGTGCTTTTATGCCAAAGATGCAATTGAATTATTACGTTACCAAGGAGGCCAAGTTATGGGTGTCGCTTCTCGGTGATATTCTTGACGTCAGGTTTATGTCCAATTCCACGCTAGCAATCGAGCGAGCCATCCAGTCCGTGAACCAATTGATGTCACAATTTGAGCAGAAGTCGGCAATGTCAGAACACCGAAGAAAGGAGACCATGGCTCTCATGCAAGCACAGAACCTGCAAAGACGAGCACGGAACCCCGACGAGCAGACTGCTAGCAAGAGTGAGCCGGTATCAAAAAAGGACTCGACGAGCACGTTTCTTTCCCCAACCTTCACCGAGGTCCAGTGCAACATACAATTTGCAGGCTCAAAGGTCTATGTTTGCCAACTTCAAGAAAACAACACCGATGGTGAGCCTCCCTCTTTGACCATGCATTCACCCGCTGTCAATATTGTAACGGGCTACAAGTACGATCGAACTCTGGATAAAAAGCACTCGATTCGAACGGAGGTGCTTGTCACCCAGTCCGATAACACTCTTTATTCTTCGTGTGTGCCAGTTATCCGAGACTTTGTGGAGGCCTTCAAGGAGATAATCAAGACCGAGAGTGGATCAAGAGACGGCGACGCTTCCCCATCCACGAGTGCATCGCACAAAAACACAGACACTGCAGACTTGAGCAAGATCTTCCAAGATCTCGATATCCAGATTGGAATTATCGTGGAGCAGCAGCGTATTTGTTTGAGCTGTGAGCCCACGGCCAAGGTGGCGGCGATAGTCGAGTTTGAAGGCGCGTCTGCACTGGCTTGCTCAGGTGTCGAGGCGTTTGAGTCGATTTACATCTCGGGGAAGCTCAGCTCCGTCTCAGTGTCCTTGCAACATGTATACTCGGACGAAAAGAGTGGAATGCTTGGCATCGCCAGCGTGATTATTTCAAGCGTTGTGTCTTTTCGGCCTCGCGTGGAGCTCACTACATCGTGCAGCATAAGCGACATCGTTGGATACGTGAAAATGAAGCAATACCAGGATGTGGATTTGTTCTCGGACATTTGGAGCATCAATGCATCCAAGGGGAGACGGGACACCAAAGACCAGGTAAGTGAAGTTGACAACAGTACAGAACAATCAAAGATTCCCGCCTATGACAGCGTTTCTGAGAAGGTGACCAAGGAAGCGTTTCCTGCGGCCATCGAGGTCATTATCACACGGGTCAAGCTTGAAGTTGACTTTGGCGTATCGCTTGGAGTTATGGCGCTAAACGTCGATGACGCATGGATAGTTTCCCGCCAGACCGCCAATTGGTTCTACGAGATCAATTTTGGGCTCCAGAAACTACAGGTCACCAGCGAAGGGCGGCTTGGCGGCGCATTGGCGCTCGAAGATCTCTTTTTCAACTCGGCTATAGAATGGCAGATGGCAGAGATGTTGACGGTCCCTCTTATCCAAATGTCGGGCGGATTTCGAGAGTTTAATTTCAAGCTCACGTTCGATGAGCATGTTTTCATCTTCAGCCGCATGGCATCGTGGGTGTTTGATATCTACAACCGCAAAAATGGGGTCAATATCTCCAAGGACCATTTGTTTGCCTCGATCCAATACGGCAGCGTGGAGGTTTTTTTGACATCATTAGCGGCATCCGAACTCATGGACATCTACAATACCATCAACCGGATGTTGGAAGAGAAGAGAACGTCATACAAGGAGATTCTCAAAGACTCAAACAAGGAGCTAGTCATGGAGCCGTCGCATAATGTGATTGACGTGGTGAAAAAGCTCGAGACCAAGATCGAGGTATCCACGGGGGTCACGTTGTTGCACGTGTATCCGTATTCTTTCAGCGACAGCAATGTGCTTGTGATCGAATTGGACAAGTCCAAGGCCCAGTTCGTGCAGAATGAGTACGCAGAGGGAATGTTCAACCAAATCGAGTTGCAGCTCAACAATGTGCGGGCGTCTTTTGCCAACACTGCAGGGATCTCGCTGGCAGAAGTGAATGACAGTGACGTCTACGACTTGATCACATATGCAGTGAAAGCCAAAGGCGGACACATCCTAAGCTTCCCCAAGTTCATGATCTCCATGCGCACCTACCAGAAGTACGACACCAATGTGGTGGAGCACTTGTTCCATTCGTCTTTTGGAGGCACGGTGGACATCAAATGGAACCTCGGCTCCGTCAACACCGTCCGAGAGATGTACGCTGCACACAAGCGGGCTCTTCTTGCACGTACCAAAGACAAACTGGCGGAATCTGAACCTTCGGCCGACGCCGACACGGCGTTCTCCGACGACAGCCACGGACTGGGTTACGGTGCCGAAGCGGTGGTCACACATAAGGACATTGACAAGGATATCCAAGACACAATGGAGAAGGTGACCAACACGTCGAAATATGTGTACAGCGCCTTGGTGCCGCCGATCATCGAGGCACCGCAGTTGAAGGAGTTGGGCAATGCCACTCCGCCGCTTGAATGGTTTGGGTTACATCGCAACAAGTTTCCCGACGCCACGCATCAGTTGGTGATTGTTGCCTTGCAAAAGTTCATCAGTGAGATTGAGCATGAGTATACGAAAACACTCGGCAAGGCATAGAGAAGATCACATAACAGCGGAAGTTTTAATTGAGGGGAGAAGGAATGGCGATCCAGTCGACTGTCAGAGATTCAGGAGTCAGAGAGTGATGAGTCAGTCAGAGAGTCAGGAGTTAGATAGTCAGTTGTCAGATAGTCGGTTGTCAAATAGTCAGTTGCCAGAGTCTATTGTCAAGTCTATTGCCAGAGTCTATTGCCAGAGTCTATTGCCAGAGTCTATTGCCAGAGTCTATTGTCAAGTCTATTGCCAGAGTCTATTGTCAAGTCTATTGTCAAATAGCCTCTTCTGTTCAGAATGCACATTCTGTTCAGAATAGTTAGTCGTGTGAGTAGTTCATTGGATCTATTTATTTATATACAGAGGTAAGGCCGATCAGCCCTAAGCAAGCGTTCGAGTATCTCCAAGCGGGCGGACCAGCTACCAGGGTCACCGACATGAACGAACGTCCAAAAAATGTTCATGCTATTTCATCAAGCACTCGAGGTGCTGGGCCCAGACTGGATAGTTGGCTAATGGGTCAAATACCACCGGCCCTTCTCCCTTCTACGGGCCAAGATCTTCCTGCCATTCTTCGACTTCAAGCGGGCCAAAAATCCAAACGTCCGCTTGCGTTTCAAGGTGGACGGCTGGTATGTGTTTCCTCTGGTCTTGAACCGGAGCTGCATGAGCGACGAGAACAACAGAAATGACGTGGGCTTGACGCCAGCGGGCTGCGCAAGAGAGGCGTAGTTGGGAGAGGTAAAACCCGAGGGTTTGCTCAATAGGGAAAAGTAGCGCATCGAGCTGCTAAAAGCACTCTGTTGGTTCCTGAGCGGGGCAAACATGGCAGTGTTGGAGTTGGATTTGGACCATTTGGACATGGTTTCAGAGGGAGGAGGAAAAAAGGCGCGCGTGCAGGACGCGCCAGGCAATTCAGAACGAACAAGCAGTTCCGGTTTGGGTTCGGCCTTTTGGGCGTTGCCACCGACCGACTGTGGGCTCAGCAGTCCGAGTGGCTGAAAATGTTAGCCAAGATGGGCTGGTGGAGGCGAGTGCAGTTTTTGGAGATGGAAAGAAGAAGCCCAATGACTGCGCGGCGGAAACAAGCCTCACGTGCAGTTTGACCCACGTTTATTTTTTTTTTTTGGGTTTTTTTTTGAGAGACTCGGGCTGAATCGAAGGCAGGCGGAATCGAGGCCGGAAGTCGGACCCAGGCACGGAAGCAGCTCGAGCAAATGAGAACGAACTGGAAGTGGGTCTCAGGCCCGTACATCCGGGAAGCGATTCGCAGTCGGTTCGCACGCAGGACCAGCTCATCTCAATAGCGAGAGTCATCGTCATCGAAAGTGCCAAACGTAGAAATCACCCGACCATGTCAGCCTATCGTCCCAGAAGAACCACGCAGAACTGCGTCAACAGTGCGGTGGTTTCGCACGTGAAAGGAGTCAAGCCTATCGAAAAAGCACGTGCAGAAGCCATGTTGACCCATTTCATCAGCACCAGTGAAAGCATTGCGTTGGCGGACAGCACGGCCGAAGCCGCTTTCGCCAAAACAGGAATGTCCAATGCTGCGGGAAGCAACCCGGTGCTCGGGCAGTTGAAAAGAGTCCAAAGGGATTTGAGAGGCTTGCCTCCAATGACCGCAGAACTCCAAACGGAAAAGAAGCGGGAAGGCGAGGACTTGAATGTTGGCCAGAATAAGAAAATCAAGTTCGACCAGGACTCGTCTGACGAATCTGGCGACTCAAAGGATGCGGCGGAGCCGGCTGAAACCAAGGACCCTGAGAGTGCAGCTGAAGACTCTGCGAATGATGAAGTTGAGGACGACCAAGCTGAAACGGAGAAAATGGCAAAGCTGACAGGGGACCATTTGGAAAGCAAGGGGCAAGACGAAGAGAAGGTGGAGAAGAAGGACAAGAAGGACAAGAAGGAAAAGAAGGAGAAGAAAGAAAAGAAGGAGAAGAAGGAAAAGAAGGAGAAAAAGGAGAAGAAAGAGAAGAAAGAGAAGAAGGAGAAGCTCTGAGAATCCAACTTGATGGATACTAGCTGAATTGCAAGCCTTGATGGGAATCAGTCAGATTGGGAGTCGTCGAACGGGAGTCATCAGATCAGGAGTCATTAGATCAGGAGTCATTAGATCAGGAGTCATTAGATCAGGAGTCATTAGATCAGGAGTCATTAGATCAGGAGTCATTAGATCAGGAGTCGTTAGATCAGGTCATTGGATCGGAGTCTTTAGGTCAGGAGTCATCGGATCGGAGTCATTAGATCAGGAGTCATTGGATCAGGAGTCCTTTTGGTTAAGTTCCTCTCCTGAAGGGAGTACCCACTAGCCAGCGATTTCTGAATTAATGGCCCAGTTAAGCAAATTGAATAAACAACATACCAGGCTTTCAAGTTGTAAGGCAAACCGAAACAACATTTGCGAGGTCTCATGGAAATGCCTCAACTGCCCTCAAAAAAAAAAAAAGATACCTTTGATACTTTTCAGGCCGACTTGGAACGGAGCAGGGTTTTGACGAATAGTTTCAGATAATTCTTGAGCCTGGGAGTGGCATAAGCAAAGACTTAGGGCAGCGAAGGAAAATCCAAAAGAATTTCCACCAGTGCAGCAATTTGGTCAATGGGTACCAGCCTAGCAGGCAGGATGACCCTTCTAAGCACCAATTTGTGGGAGCCTTCAGTTGAGAGGTTAAGTACCGGAAGTTGCAGGAGGGCTGGAGGTGTGGACAGCCTTTCAGCATTGACGGAGTATCAATAAAATGATATCAAAACGTAAATAGAATAACCCGTATCATAATATTAGTAGTGAGAGTGACAGTAATGACAATAGTGGCTCAGTTGCCAGTAGCTCAGTGCTATCCAAAGTGGTGATGTCATCATTAGTGTTAGTATTATTAGTATTGTTAGTATGATTAGTATTATTGTTAATATTTGTATGATTAGTATGATTGGAATGATTGGAATGATTAGAATGATTAGTATGATTAGTATGATTAGTATTATTAGTATGATTAGTATGATTAGTATCAGTAGTATTAGCATTATTAGTATTATTGGTATCTTAGGTATCTGTAGTATGATTAGTATGATTAGTATCATTAACATCATTAGTATGATTAGTATGATTTATATTATTGGTATCATTAGTATCAGAATGTTTGGTGTTATAGTATGAATAGTATTAGCTAGTATTAGTAATATTGGTGAGTAATAGTAATAGTAGTAGTAGTAGTAGTAGTAGTAGTAGTAGTAGTAGTAGTAGTAGATAAACAGTACCATCAAGGTTAACAGCATCGAACCCTGAGAATCAGTTACACATTTCTCAAATATCTGATGATACCTAACTCCCGAACAATCTCTAAATAATTAAGAAATAGTTGGCAACGTTTTTTTTCGCAGCAGTAGGGCATTTGCAGCAAGGGTGCGCCTGCAGGTTGTTGAGATCTGATCCCACCAGGCGCGTACCACATACATGCCGATCGCATCACCACAATAACAACACCTTCACCACGCGCATCCGCCACCTGAAACACCACTGAAACCGGCTGTGACCACCTGAAACACCACTGGAACCCGCCACGTGAAACACATCTGTCGCAAAACCACGTGACTACCTTTGAAAAAACGCACAGGCCCCAAACTTCACCTGCCTCGTGGTTTGCCACATAGTGTTGCCATGCCACGGATGAAAAGACGGATCTCCTCTAGCGACGATGAGGGTGCCACTTTCATCAACAACAGCGACTATGACAACAGCATTTCTGGCCATGATAGTGCAAGTCCACGGGATGTTTCGGTGGATGACGACTTAGGGGCAGACTCCTCGGTCGCCTCTTTTTCCCAGGGCGAACTTAAGTCTAGAGAAGATCGGAGACCCAAAGAAAAGGCGGGATTGGCGAAAGCCGGTCTTTCTTCTGAATTGAGTGAAAATGAGGATATGAGTGAAAATGAGGGTATGAGTGAAAATGAGGATATGAGTGAAAATGAGGATATGAGTGAACAGAGTGAAGATGAGGATATTGGTGAAAATGAGAGTATCGGGAGAAATAAACAAAAAGAGAACAGGGACACTCAATCAGGCCAGATTGGGCAAGAGAGTAACAGAAATCCCTCCCTGGAAAAACACCACCCGCATCAAGACGTGGAAGGTAGTGATCTGGACGAGTTTCAAGACGCTCATGATATCCCAAACGAACCTGAAACACTGCTACAGGCCGGGCTGGCGGCACAACCCCCAGAAACGGCTGACAACCCAAACGAACCTGAAACACTGCTGCAGGCCCGGCTGGTGGCACAAAATCCCCCAGAAACCACCGAAAACGTCCCCTCACCCCTTGGATCTGAAGGTGTGTTTGTCAGTGACGTGCCTTCAAATCCCGAAAGGCCCATAACACCCAATCTCGCGCCGCCAAGCCAATCCAGCACTCTCCCGCTGGACCGTTTAAGTTTCTCGCAACAGCAGGTCAGCATAGTCTCTCCAAGCAAGAAAAGGGCTCTCGCACGCCCTCCCAAACCCACGAGTGGGCCCCGTTTGGCCATTCACAAGTTGGTGCTTACCAACTTCAAGTCGTACGCGGGCGTGCAGGAAATCGGGCCATTCAACTCGTCCTTTTCGGCAGTGGTGGGGCCGAACGGAAGCGGCAAGTCCAATGTCATTGACTCCTTGCTCTTCGTGTTTGGCTTTCGTGCTCTGAAAATGAGGCAAGGCAAGCTTTCCGAGCTTATCCACAACTCAGCCGCCGATCAGCTGATCGAGTACTGCCAGGTCGATATCCACTTTGTTCACGTGTTGGATGATCCCTTTGTCGCGGCAAAGTCCACCAAGGTCCCAGACTCGGACTTGATCATCTCCCGCCGTGCCTTCAGAACCAATGGCTCCCAGTATTACATCAACAACAAATCAAGCACATACACTGACGTCACAAGCTACTTGCGTGGCCAGGGCATTGACCTCGACCACAAGCGCTTCTTGATCTTGCAAGGTGAGGTCGAGTCGATCGCCCAAATGAAAGCCAAGGCCGAGAAGGAGAATGAGGATGGTCTTCTTGAATATTTGGAGGACATCATCGGGACTTCCAGCTACAAGAAGTCCATTGACGAAAGTCTCTTGAAAATCGAAGACCTCAATCAAGTTTGCCAGGAAAAAGAAACCCGTTTTGAGCTCGTCGAGTCTGATGCCAAGTCAATGGAGGACAAGAAAAATGAAGCTTTGACATTTCTCAAGACAGAGAAATCCTTCATAGACAAGAAGTCTATCAAGTTCCAAGTCGACATAATGGAAAGCGAGAAAATCCTCCACAATAACGAATCTTTAGCGGCCTCAATCTCCGAAAAGCTTAACCTGGAACTACAGAAAAACCGAGAACTTCGAAATGAGCACGACGCGGCCCTGGAGGAGAAATCCACTGTCTTAAAATCCATCAGCGCGCTCCAAAAAGATGTTGCTGGCCTAGGGAAACAGCAGAAGGCCATCAATAATCTCACTGTCTCCATGGAGGAAAAGCTCAAAAGCCTTTCCAACAAACTCAAGAAGATCAAAAAGGCAAAAGCAAGTTCCGAATCAGCATTGTCATCCGCAACCATGTCTTTTGAGAACATGGCCAAGGCTGACGAACAGTATAAGTCTGAACTTCAGGACCTCGAAGAGTCTTTGGAGGCGGAGCGGCTCGTTTTGGCGGATTTAAGACGCAACTTGACCGAAAAGACATCTCATTTTTCTGCGGAGATCCAGCAATTGCAGACTCAGCTAGAGCCATTTAACGACCAGTTGAAAGCCCACGATGGAAAGATTGACTTAACCAAATCCGAAATCGCCATGCTACAGTCACAGAAAGAATCCCTCGATAACAAGATCAGGGAGGCATCGAGAAGACTTGTTGCCATCAAAGATGAAGGTAAAGCGAAAGAGGAGCAGCTCGACGGATTGTCTAAGAAACTTGTGCATATTGATGAACAGATTGGACTAGGCGAAGAGCAGTGCAATGCCTTCAAGAAAAATCTTGAGGGCAAGAAGGTGCGTTTAGCCTCAGCTAGACTGAAAACCCAAGACGCAATGAATCACTTATCAAGTGTACAAAATAAGAATAAGGTCCTCTTCAGCTTGAACAAATTGTTGCGATCCGGGAGAATCACGGGATTCCATGGCAGGCTTGGAGATCTCGGAGAGATTGAAGACAAGTACGATATTGCAATCTCCACCGCGTGCCCTGCATTGGATTCGATAGTGGTAGACACTGTTGAGACAGCTCAAGTATGCATAGATTACTTGAGGAAGAACAAGTTGGGTTATGCAAATTTCATTTGCCTCAACAAACTCAGGAATTTCAACATGAGTCCCATAAAAACACCTGGGAATCCTAGCTCCGTCAAAAGAATCTTTGATTTAATCAAGCCCAAGAATGATATGTTTCGTCCGGCATTCTACAGCAAGCTCTATGACACGCTTGTTGCATCCAATCTTCAAGAGGCGAAATCCGTGGCTTATGGCCCAACCAGGTACAAGGTTGTTACCCTAGACGGCAAAGTTGTCGACACCTCAGGCACAATGTCAGGTGGAGGAAATTCAAGTGCTAGGGGAGGAATGAGGCTAAAGTCAAACACAAATCATCAACAGCCCGATGAAGAGTATTCGGAAGACGATGTCTCACGAATGAAATCAGAGTTGGCTTCCATGGAAGAGAGGGTAGAGAAGTTGACCCTTGAATCGCAAGAAATGGACATGAATCTAAGAAAACTCAACGATTTGCGACCAGAAACGGAGTTCGCCATTCAGACAGCACAGTTGGACATCCAAGCCCTTCTAAGCGAGAAAAAAGAGCTCTCTGACACATGCAAGAAACTAATAGCAGAAAGAGAGAATAGCACGGAGAGCTTAGAAGCCGACAGAATGATTGTTTCTAAACAGGAAGCTCTAAAAGTAATCGAAAAGGAAAGAGCTCAACTCAAACTGCAAATGCTTGAGTCCGAGACCAAAATTATACTTTTAGAAGAGAAGATTATGGAGGCTGGTGGTGTCGAGCTTAAAGTCCAAAATTCAAAGGTTGACTCTGTTAAACAACAAATTGAGATAATAAACCAGAAAACATCTGGCGACCACATTACAATGAAAAAGCTCGAAAATGACATGAAGAGACACGAAAAAGTCATTCAAAATAGTGAAAAGGAGCTCTTAATCACACAAGAGGATAGTTCTAACATGGAACATGAGTTACAGACAAAGAGGGATGAGGTGAGAGAGTTGGCCTTGCGAATTGAATCACTTGAAGGAAACATAAATGACAAGGAGACACTCGTGCATAAGTGCGAGACGAAGTTAGAGGCTATTGCTGATGAGATCAATAGCTTCAAGTCCGAGGAGATCGAGCTCAAGAATCAACTCGAGAAGGTCAAGAGTGTCATCAAAAAATGCAATCGCTCAATCGGCGAATCTCGGGAAGCTCTTGAAAACTTAGTCGTTCGAGACGCAACACCATACCTTCTATGGATGGAGGAAGAGGAGAGAAACCAATACAATGGAGCGGAAATCAAACTATTGAACGACGAGGAATTGATTCAAATCAACTTATCTTCGGTCGAGGATGAAATTGAGGAGCTCAAAGCCTACATGGATGAGGTCAAAGTTGATGTGGAAATCTTGGAGGAGTACGGTGTCAGACAGGCAGAATTGAAGGTGAGACGTGACGAGTTGAACCACTCCGTTGAGCAGAGAGATGAGGTCAAGAAATTCTCGGAGGACTTGAAGAAGAAACGATTAGACGAATTCATGGAGGGTTTCAACACAATATCTCTATCTTTGAAAGAAATGTACCAGATGATTACTATGGGAGGAAATGCCGAGCTTGAACTTGTCGACAGCTTGGACCCATTCTCGGAGGGAATATTGTTTAGTGTCATGCCTCCTAAAAAATCGTGGAAAAATATCACTAATTTATCGGGTGGAGAGAAGACTTTGAGCTCCTTGGCTCTTGTTTTTGCTTTGCACAAATACAAGCCAACTCCTCTATATGTGATGGACGAAATTGACGCTGCATTGGATTTCAGAAATGTGTCTATCGTGGCGAACTACATCAAAGAAAGAACCAAAAATGCACAGTTTGTTGTCATTTCTTTGAGAAATAACATGTTCGAGCTTGCTCAGCAACTAGTTGGAATTTACAAGGTGAACAACATGACCAGAAGTATTTCACTTCAAAACAAGGAATTGTTTGAGAAGCCAAAGCAGCCCGAGCCTGTCAAATAAAGAAGTGCTCCGATGCATGCAAGCCAGTCTTGACTTGGGAGCTTTTCTAGGTATAAAGAAGGATAATAACTAGTTGTTGTTCTATTATGCAGTGGGGCTAGTCGTCTATTAATGCAGTTCAATTGGCTTCATTTCTGGAACCCTCCAGGGGACCTCTATGGTGGTTCCGAAACCCTCATCGCCTTTTCTTTTCAAGATAAACATGGCATCGAACCAGTCAATCAAATCAGTCATGTTCGTGATTTCATTCATTTCCTTTATCAACGCCCTCGGAATGACTTTGTCGAGCATTTCTGAGAAATGATGTTGTGCGATGCGGAAAGGTAGCCCATAGCTGGTGGAATAGTGCCAAAACAACTCGATTGCCGACCATGGGGGTTTCTCAAAGCCAGAGAAGATGGCGGGGTTAGCAAGAATGCCTCTCACAGCCATGACGCCGTCCACCCCGGTATATTCGGCAATCCGCATTGCATCCAGCAACGAAAAGCAGTCGCCGTTGGCCACCACCGGCACGCTGACGGACTCTTTGACCAACTTAATGGCGTCGAAATTAGCCGGGACAGACGATCGTGTGGTCTTCGTTCGCCCGTGCACAGTTATGAAGTCCACTCCGGCAGCCTCTACCATCTTCACAAAGGCAACAGTCTCCAGCAAATCCTTGTGGATTCGGATTTTGGTTTCGATGCACACCTTTTCGCCATACTTTTGTTTGACTGCCCGGACCATCTCGGAAACGAGCTCAGGCTCCGACATTAGCGCCGCCCCAATCCCCTCTCGAACCTGTTCTCGGATCGGGCACCCACAGTTAAGGCCGATCCCGTCGACATATGGGTGGATCATCTCCACGAATTTGAGCAAGTCCTCAACATTGTTGCAACCGACTTGCACAATCACCGGCGCGTCACCTGGGTTAGTCGAAAAGTCAGACGTTCTGGCAATCTCGTTTCGGACAAACTCTCTGGCCAAAATCATGGGTGTATACACAATGTCGGTGTTGTACTGACGCACCAACTCTCTGAAAGGGAGTTTTGAGTACCTGACCATGGGCCCAGCAATAAACGCTGGGCGGCCCTTTAATCGCTTTGAGTTTTTTATTATAAGCGCCGGATTGTTTTCCGCTTGCCGCATTGCCAGATTCGGACTTTTGCTTGGGTGATGATGATCTATGGAGAGGCATCGCGCTCATTGAGAGTTGAAGCGCACACGACCTGTGGTAGTGGGTTAGGTGATAAACGAAATGTTTAACTTATTGGATATATTAAATGATTCAACGATTCAACGATTCATTAACTAGTGTGCCCACTTTCTTAAATCCTTTTGATAAATACCTATATAGTACATGAAACGCTATAGTACAGGATGGTTGCGTCGTATAATAACCAGTCAGACATTGCAACCATTTTAAGCAACTCCGCGTGAAGATGACGTAGCACCCAATCGCCAGAGAGCCTAGCGACTAAGAGGTGGAGACAACCCCATTTTGGAGCTCAAACTTACTCCTTTCGGAAGACACAGAGCTCGAGCTTACTCCCTTCGGAAGACACAGAGCTCAAGCTTACTCCTCTTCAGAAGACTCAGAGGACAAGTCATCTTCCGATGATTCCTGAGCCGGAATATTGTTGAGATCAAAGGTGGAAGAATTCCCGTTGCCACCTCTTTCGGCATCGTCGAACAACTGAAGTTGAGAACGCAATTGCTCCAACTGATCAATGTTACCCGAAGAGTATGTGGATTTCTTCTGCTTCTTCATGGCCGAGGATGCGGCCTTACGACCAAACAAAAAGTTGTAAAGCTTCAAAACAGTGCGGTCTTCGAGCTGATCCATGTCTAACTCGACCTCCTCTTCGTCGCTGATGACAATGTCATCTTTGATGATTTTGATGAGAGCTTGCAATTTCTTGTCGTTCAACGTAGGCACGATTTCACTCACTTGCTTCTTCATTTCGTAGGTGACAACGGGTGCATTATCCGAGGCCTGTTCGGATACAGAATTCGCACGGGCCTTGCCACCTTTGCCATTCTTTTTCTTCTGGCCGTTCCTCTTCTTGTTTCTGGCATTGCGTTGTTGCTGCAATTTCTCGAGATGCTGCTTCTTCAATTCATCGAGCTCCTTCTTCATACGATCCAATTGATTCTCCAAAAACTGGATCGCAGGCACGCTAGATAACATGGCTTCGTTGATCTCGGGTTCATCTTCGTAGTCATCCTCGCTGTAATCATCCATGTCCGAATGGACGGGGGTGGCAACTGGCACAGGCTTACTGGCCCACTTCTTGTTGAACACTTGCTCGAGCTTTTTGCCCATTGTGTGCACATCATTGCCCTCGGGGTTGAAAAGATAACAGTTGGTGAAGATCAACCTCACATCGCTCTCAAACTCGTCTCCGTTTTCGTAAACATTGTTGGCAAGCTTTGTTTGCACCGTTCCCAAATCCATGGGCTGCTTGACAATTTCCGAGTAGTTGGGGATGCCGAGAGCAACAGGATCCACAGGCTGCAAGAAGGGGAAATTGACCGCGTAGTGCTTCTTAGACATGAGCTCTTTGATCACCTGATTGCAGAACCGCAATTCCATGGCAAACTTCTTTTTCCTCGGTCTAATGTCGTAGGGCAATTCCTTCGACTTTGGAGGATGTATGGTCCTCTTCGGCCTGTGTGCTGCGACTGACTCTTTCTTCGTGTCTTCAAGAACGTTCCTTCTTCTTGAATTGGCACCGGAAGGAACCGAGGCAACTGAGCCATTTGAGGCAGCCAAGACCTTGGGCGGAATATTGAGCATGTGCTTCTCGAACTGCGCCTGAATGTTCATGGCCATGCGAGATATACCAGAGGACTCACCATTGAACCTGCGGCAATTGTCAACCATGAGATTAAAGTCAGCGACAACCTGCTGGGGATCCTCGTATGCGTTGGCCGAAATCTTCCGCTCAATGGTTGCGAGATCCATGGGTCGGGTAATGTAGTTATAATACAAAGGCACATTAAGCTTGACAATATCCACGGGATGAAGAAATGGCCCAGCATCCCTCAATCTCTTGATGGCTTTGATGGTGTTGAGTGCAAACTTGGCCTGGTGCTTGGGCATTGGGTTTTCCGGAAGATTATTCATGTCTGGCTCAGCAGGAGGCTTTGGTGCTGGCGTCATGGAGGCCGGGTCAGCCATGCTCAAAGGCTCATTTCCAGAAGGTGAATTGCCATCCTGCGACTCGTGCTTAACCTCGGTGGTATCGCCAGCAGAAGGGGTTTCTGGTTCGTCGTCTTCAGCGTTGGGTCTCAGCTTCTTGGCCAGCGATTCCTCGTTGTCGTCGTCCTCCATCTTGTGCTTCTCGGGCGAAGGAGAGGGACGAGGTGGCGACAACGGCTTCTGCAAGTCATTCGCTTCATCGCCAGCATCAACACGAGCCATACTCTTCACGTCCGGTTTTTCGTCAAAATCTGCCGATGGTGTTTGTACTGGTGTGTTGGTGTCCGGCCCGTAAGAAGAAGACACTGGGTTGTCGGACATGGCCACAGTCACGTGTAGTCAGCCAAACGTGCACAGGAAAGAAAGAATCGAAAAAGGCTGGGGACCTCTGTACACCTCGCTATGACGCTAAGGGGACGGTTTGCTGTTTGTGCTCGACGTTTGTGCAGGACGCAGCGCGGGTGGCTAGAGGCAGGAACAAAAACCAAAAATAAATTCAAAAAAAATGCGAATTTTGAGAATCTGACATCAAAGGAAATTGCAGATTATTTATATATCAGCCCTGTTTTGCTGGCGCGACTGCTTCAGATTTTGTATTCTCCCACAGAATTAGCCATGCGCACGCCCGTTGCTGCATGTTACGTTGGCTACATCTACAAATTCTCTTCCAGGCTGTTTTTTTTTTTTTTTTTCTTTTTTGTTCTTTCCGTCTTCATCCGTTTCGTTCGCCCGATAAAGTAACATAGGAACTTCTCTGCCTCGAGTCGCCAAGGTCAGCTCAAATTCCCTCCAATTTGTCTCCGTACCAAGACTTGGCTTGTCTTCAAGGCAGAATCAGGTCGATTGTGCTAAATAGCGATTTCACGGGCTTCGGGGGCAAATATGGTGCGCGCACGCTTCTCCAGGATGGGAAAAAAAAAAAAGAAAAAACCCACCTTCGCTCGGCTTTTCAGCAGAGCGAGCTTATGGCCATAAATGTAGAGCGGGCAGCATGGATGGGGAGAGCCGCCGGCCAGCCCTGGCTACCCCAGAGCTACAAAAAAGGAAACCTGAAAAACAAAAAAAAACCCTAAAAGTAGTAGATGCGGGCACAAGAAAAGAGAACGACCAGCCCCCTTACTCCCGAAATGGCTCGCAGCACCGGGTAACCCCCGAGCCGCAGCAGGTGACGTGGCGCGCAACCAGCCAAGCACGGCATGTTCACAAACCGCCGTAGTGCTAATTAGGGGCAACTTCCTTCGGGGGGATTTCTAATGGTTTGGCGGGAAATCTACGATTGAGTTGTCTCGCCCGTGACCACACTGTCGTGTCCCCTCGGACAGAAAAGCCGGTCGGCCCGAGGTGTACGGGCATGGTGGCGCCTCGGGGTCTGTACTCGAGAGCGGGCCGGGACAACTGGTTTGAATTCATCCAGTTTGTTCATTGTGATTAGCAGCATCCTTGGCCTCATATGCTATAAATGTATCTGCAACAAATCGTTCGAAGAGAATCCTTTGTTGCATGTGGGACATCTCCTAAGCCTGGCTGCAAGTCGCTCTTGCACGCAACTGTCACAGAAGACGTGACCGCATGTGGATATGGCCATGTTTTTCCAGTTTTTCGAGCAAACCAGGCATTTGGTGATGGATCTGAGTGCCTCGAGCTGTTTCTCATCTTCTTGTAGAATGGAACTGGTGTTGTTCTGCTTATATTTCAGAAGCAAAGTCTCTGTCGACCGCAACTTAGCTTCAAGCTTAGCATTGGCGGTTTTCAAGACCGCTAGTTTCTCCGAAGTTTTGCTTGTTTGCTCTGTTAGCTCTGTTAACGTCTTTTTTGTGTTCTTCAATTCCGACGATAGGAGCTCTCTGGTTTTTGTTAATTGGCTGATGGTTTGTCCGAGACTACTTGCCTCTTGGATGGAACTTTGCTTGATCATTTTGTAGTCGTCGACGGATTTGGTAAGAATGGTGATCTTACTGAGGTACGCCTTTTCCAAATCCGTGGCTTTGCTCACCAACTCCTGGGACTTGGCCACTTGCGATTTCAAGACCTTATTCTCAGCGAGCAACGAGTCTTTTAATCTCATACTAGCAAAGTACTTTTGATCAGCTTTAGTCTTTTCAATGGTCAATTTTTTGAGCAATCCTTCCTTGTCGACATGCTCCCTGGACTTCTCGATCGAGCTGGAAATGGCCTCTTGAAAGGCGGCTTCAATGTCTTTGAGTTCGGAGCTTAAAACCACCACACGTTTGACCAACTCCGACTTTTCGAGCTCGTGTAGTTGCTGGGATTCATCATTTTCATCTGCTGTCACTTGAAGCAAGGCGGATGACTTCTCACAATGCTTGAGCCTGTCATTGAGGAGGTCTATCGTTTTCAAAAGCTCTTCGCTGCTTTTTTGATTATCGAGGTCCAGCTTCAAAATTGTCTGTTTACCGAGCAACTCATCGCGGACAGTTCTCACCCGTACCAAGTCACTCTCGGCCTTCCCGAGCGTTTCCTTCAATTTAGCGTTTTCGTCGATGATCTCTCTGCTAATTGAATTCACAAGATCACCTTCCTTTGCTTCCAACTCTCCAAGCTTTTTGACAAGCTCGCCATTCGCTACAGACAAGGAGTTTGTCTTCTCATTGAGCGATTTATTCTTCTCCACGAGCGCCTGATACAACTTCGACCGCATCAAGTCTGGCTCCAGTAGCTCAGCCAATCTTGTTGTCAAATCCACGTTTTTGGCCTGAACTGACCTCAACTCATTCTCTCTTTCTTCGAGATTTTGAGTAATGGCCTTGTAACCAGCATTCAAAACATCCATCTCGATTTTTAGCTTCTCCAACTCCTCCTTTTCTTTAGTGTTATCAGATTCTTGATCTAGCGCCACCTTGGAGTTGTCATTTGACTTCGCTTCATTGCGATTATTAGCTCCCGGCACATTGTCATTAGAGGTGTTCTCATTGGGGACCTCTTTGTCCCCAGGTTTCTCAGCACTATTGTGGGAATTCAACAAGACACGGTTGACGGTGGAAGAATTACTTCTGTCTATATCCCTCTGATATTGAGCTAGTTGCCCTTCCAATAAAGAGATTCGTTCCTCTAACTCGCTTTTAATCTGCCTTGTCTTGTCCAATTCAGCATTCAACTGGATTCCATCTTCTAGCAAGGAAACATTTTTAGCAAGTTGCTCAGACTCGAAAGAGCCTTTGAGAATTAGTTGAACAAAATCCTTTAGAAAACCTTTCCGTTGCTCAAGAACCTTGTCTATAGTTTCAACATCATCGCTCAAATGGATCTTGCCTTGCGGTACTGTGCTTTCCGGGACGAGTTCCTGAGATAGTTTGAGAATATAATCGAACCAGGCTTCTAGCAACAGCGATACGGACAAATAGGACTGATACTTCTTCTCATAGTTTTTGACCCTTAGGTCTAGCTCCAGCGCTTGCTTTTTGTAGAGTTTCATCTGCCTCCAAATGGCCTCTTTCTTGAAAAATACAACATCTTGTTGGGTTAAAGGGCCCCTTTCACTGAGCTCTTGGAGTGGCTTCTTGTTAGGATGAAAATCCTGAGTTTCATCAAGAGGTCTTTTTCTGCCAACCTCTTCCATGTCAAGAACGAGAGACAGTTCAAGGCCGTAACAAATAGACTGGACGTGTTGCTTTCGATGCCGAAAAGCGGAAGGGTTCAAAGCGATGGTCTCGATATCGATAAAGAGTGGACTGGAAACAAGACCTTGAACAAGTCTGGGGTGCTGAATTGCTTAGCTATCCCTGAGATTGAGTGCTGCGAGATTCCGAAATTTCTGATGCAGCTTTGATGTACAACCCAGTCTTGACGGTCTTGCTAGGATAAATAGTAATGCAACTGTGAGAGGTGAAGTCTGTTTCTCGCATGGTGGAATGTTTTTCTGACGTGGATATTGGTGTGCGCACGCATCTCGGGTACTCGATAGTGAGCCAGCCTGGAATTGGGATTCTATGCATCTGGAATGTGCTCGTTGTCTGAGTTAAACCAGGGCTTAGACAGCAGGTATGCTGTCAATTTCGAAATTCGTCTTGGGAGTCTCCATTTCGCTCCTTCCTTAGTCAGTGAGGAGCAACCACTCCTTTCACCCGAATGATCCGTGGGAGATTTTTGCATATCCAGCCCCAAGGAGCAGCAGATTAAAAACCCAAAACTAGGTTTGATATACCTCGAGCCCCCTGTACATGTGCTATCAAAAAGGGCTTTCTAAGTGTAGGCGGTACCCCTAACTTCACCAGGTGGTGCTATGGTGCGCTCCACGTGTATGCCGGACACGATTAGGACAATATGCCAGAATGTATCTAGGACTGGCAAGTGTTGAGCCGCACTGTACGAAGGACACCTGAAATGACAAGTACAAGAAGAATGGGCACTATTTATAATGCGAGACGTTCCATGCTTGTGTCAAGAGCATGCGGACACAAACGCCCAGTTGAGTGGTTTGCATGACGTCCGTTACATTTGACGCCTTGTTAACGCACGGCACTGCAAATGCACGCGTGTTGGGTTTCAAGTTGGTTTGGCCAGTGCCGCAAGATGTTAGAATACAGAGGACCGTAATATATAAAGGGACCATCTCCCCCGACTCGTTCATGTCGATATTTGGTTTTCGCAGCAAGTTTCCACAGTGCTACTGTTGATTGCACATGATGCTTTGCGGTGATGATGGGTATGTGATACGCGAACTCCTTCTGGCATGGTTTCAATAGTGAGATTGCGGGGTGCTGTGTTGCAGCACAAATCTGGAAACTCGCTGACGGTTTGCTGATATTAATTATTTGCAAGAAGATTGCTCATAATCTATTCCGTACATGGTCAATTGGTGCCCAATATGAAGGTGCTTCAAATGAGCATCATGTGTTTTTATACTTTTGTAGCAACTGGCCAACTCAATGCAGATGCATTGTTTCGCAGCCTGAAATGCCTTTTTTGATTCATGATTTGAGATTTGGACAAATACATTTGAGACACAATTGGATTGAAACACTATTTGAGACACATTTGGATTGAGCCACTATCTGAGGCATATTGGGATTGAAACGTTTATTACTAGAAGCCAGTCGGCAGTCAATTATTGCCAGGACATCAAGAGGTACTTAGGATTCTGTCAGATGTTTGTGTTTTTTAGCCCACCACGCGCTGTGGTGCACTGGCGCCATGGCGCGGCGGGAAGCGTCTTAAACACCTTGTTCGAGACTGGAATCATTGATTGCTTCACCCCAAAAATGATCTGGGTTCTCGTCTTGATGAATGCGCTTGGCGTGCTTGCAGTCAAAGACTATCTTTTCAAGGACTGCAAACTGTCGGGGTTCTGTTCTCGGAACAGGTACTATGCCGAACATGTCTCGAAAGACACTTCACCCTACAGTGTTGATATTGAGTCTATCACCATTTCGGACTTCTCGATAGATGGCTTCGTTGCTAAAGCACTACCATCAGGCGCCAGGCTCCAACTCCCATTCACATTGTCTACTCTTGTTGGAAATAGCGTCCGGTTTACAGTTGACGAGAATCGCTCGGAAATAAGCAAGCCGGGGCTCTCGTCGTCTCGATTCAACGGAACCATCAGCACTGCTTTTGATGATGATGTCTCGCTGAAGGTTGTGCCCATAAACAAAAGATCCGTGCAAAAAGACTCCACTTCTCTTACCTACTCCATAGGCGACTACACTGTTATTCTTCAAGGCACGCCGCTATTGTTGACGGTACAGAAGGATGGTCAAGCCCAAGTGATGATAAACTCTCGTGGGTTGTTCAATTTGGAGCACCACAGAGCAGAGGCCGAAAACCGTGAGCACTTGCATACTTTTGAGCTGGACTTTGATATGTTTCACGATTCTTTCGCAGATAACTCGGCAGACAAATTGCCGTTTGGCCCCGAATCCGTTGCATTAGACGTGGAGCTTCCCGGATTTTCACATGTCTACGGTCTTGCCGAACACGCTGACTCTTTTGCTTTGAAAGACACCAGAGCCTCCGATTGGCCGTACCGGCTCTACAATGTCGACATTTTCGAATACGAAACCGAGTCGCGCATGCCCATGTATGGATCGATTCCACTCTTGCTAGCCATTAAGCCGGAGATTTCGGCAGGTGTCTTTTGGATCAACGCAGCGGATACCTTCGTGGACATAGGTAAAGACGGCGAGTCCACCAATACGCACTGGATGTCTGAAAATGGAGTCATTGACTTGGTGCTCATTTTGGCCGACACACCTTCGGAAGTCACCAAGAAATATGGGCAACTCACCGGCTTCGTCGCGTTGCCTCAGGAATTTGCGCTTGGGTACCACCAATGCAGATGGAATTACAATGACGAAGAGGATGTTCTAGAGATTACCGACAAGATGGACGAGTACATGATCCCATATGATACCATATGGTTGGACGTGGAGTATGCGGACCAGAAAAAGTTCTTTACTTGGAACGAATACGCGTTCAGTGATCCTCAAAGAATGCTCAAGGCGTTGGATGCGACGGGGAGAAATTTGGTCGTTTTAATCGACCCTCACTTCAAAGTTGGCTATGAGGTTAGCGATTATGTCACCGAGAACGGCATCGGCATGAAGGACACTGCCAACGATACTTATAAAGGACATTGCTGGCCAGGCGAATCGGTGTGGATCGATGCATTGAATCCATTGTCCCAAAAATATTGGGATCTCCTTTTCGAGCTCAGCTCGGGTGGTTTTTTCTCCGACCAAACAAACATTCATATCTGGAATGACATGAACGAACCCTCTGTTTTCAACGGGCCGGAGACATCTTCACCCCGACACAACCTCCACTATGGCGGACTTGAACACCGTTCGATTCATAACATCAACGGGATCACTTTCCACGAGCTTACATACTCGTCTCTTATTAGACGTCTAGCAAGTACATCCAGGCAGAGGCCTTTCATTTTGACGAGGTCTTATTTCGCTGGTTCCCAGAGAACTGCAGCCATGTGGACAGGTGATAATATGGCCAAGTGGGAGTATCTTAGCGCATCAATTCCAATGGTCTTAACTTCGAATGTGGTGGGAATGCCCTTTGCAGGAGCTGATGTTGGCGGATTCTTCGGCGATCCCAGCAAAGAGCTTTTGACACGTTGGTACCAAACAGGGATTTGGTACCCTTTTTTCAGAGCACATGCTCACATCGATTCGCGAAGAAGAGAGCCTTGGGTGCCTGGAGAACCTTACACGTCCATTATTCGAGATGCTGTGAGATTGCGATACGCTTTGCTTCCCACATTCTACACTTCCTTCTTTGAGGCGAGTGTTAATGGAGACCCCGTGTGGAAACCGATGGTCTACGATGACCCAGCCAACACGGAGGTCTACAATATGGATGATCAGTTTTTCCTTGGAAATTCCGGACTATTGGTCAAGCCTGTCACAGAAGAGGCCGCACAGTCAGTGCTCGTCTATATCCCGCCAAATGAGGTGTTCTATGATTACACAAACGGGGCCTTCTCATCCCAATCACTTGAAGTAGCGAGTGGGGTTTTCAAAAAGCCAGTTTCGTTGTCAGACATTCCTTTGTTTGTTAAAGGTGGCCATATATTTGCCAAGCGGGAGAGGTACAGGCGCTCAACGAGATTAATGAGAAATGATCCATATTCGTTAGTCGTTGCGCTCTCAAAGAGTGGCAGCGCAAAGGGAAGTCTCTACATGGATGACGGTGAATCTTTCGATTACCAACAAGGTCAATTTGTGTTGGCTACGTTTTCAGCACTGGATGGTAAAACGCTCACTGGCACATCGAGTTCCGATAGTGAACAGTATGCGCTGCAGGCAAAGGCACTCACAGTTGAAAGAATTACGGTTGCTGGTGTGAAGTTTGCCGTTGAAAAGGTGTCGGTCAAACAAAATGGCCAGACCTGGGAAAGCCAATATTCTCAAACCGGAGAGTTGCTCGAGGTCAAGAACCCGAAAATCAACTTAGTGGACCCATGGAGCATAGACTTGGTGCCCAAGACGGATGTTCATGATGAATTATAATGTGCCGCCCACGAACACATGTCTCCTTGTTTAGCGAGACTAATAGGCGTTTTCAATGAATGCATTGTTCAATGGGATATTGAGAAGTCTTCTATTGATCGGAATATGAAATGGGTCGAGCAATGATGGGAAAATACCAGATTTACCCATACAGCTATGAATTGTCAGCCATATTTCGAATTATCGGCCACTTTTCGAGCCACGAGCAGGATAAGACCAGCGAAGTGACTCAAGTCGAGTGGTCATCCAATACAAACAGGGCCGGAAAAAGGGGAAATAAAACGGAAAAAAAAAACAGGTCAACGCATTGCATGCGCATAATGCGAGAGACAACCAGCGTAAGCGACGCAGGCGAGACTCGCGTCGCAGTTTCATGGAGTAATGAAATGTGCGGGTCTTTCAGGCAAGGCATACTGCACCAGTTCCCAATAACCAGCCCAAAGTGGCAAAACCTGCCAAATTGAAATATCTCACCACACCTCACTGCGAAGCCCCTGATCTTGGTGGGCCGCCGCGCATTCAAAAAGCATAAGATGCTCCAAAGGAGGCGCTTCCACATGCACTTGAGTTCCAGGTTTCAGCTCGTTGATGGCCCAGAATACCTTTTTGCAGGGTTCAATGAAACCATGAGGGACAAGAAAAATCACTGTTGGTCAGGATCCTGTGTCCTTGCGGGCAGCATCGAACCTGACGTAACTTCATTTGAAACGCCTTGCACTTTGTGGAGTTTGGTCATCTAGCCATGTATGTGATGTGTTGCTCACACAGAGAGGAAACGGTTTGGAACGTAACACCGAAACAGTATTGAAACGGAGAAGCTATGGAAACATCGACATGAATCAAATGCGGTGGAAATGACGCAGCCGACATATTCCAATGGTGGGGCAACACATCGGGATGTGATTCTGAAACTCTGCACGGACTTGCAGTCAGCAAAGCCTTCATATCTGGAGATGTCATAAGAACACAGCTACATGCAGAGAGAAGGGGCATGCTTCGAAGGGCCGCTGGTGCCAGCAGAAATACACCAATGACAAGGCAAAGAGGCAGGGAATGACCAGGATGCAGTCTTGACAGAAAGCTCGAAGGCTTTGAGACAAAAAGGGGTAAGGATTTTGCGGGCCCAGATGCCGGGCCGGCCTGCTGCAAGCCAGGCTGTGGGACAACGTCGCTGACGCACAAGGCCGGAATGAAGGCAAGTTCCTTGCACTCTCAAGGCAAAGAAGCCCGCACAGAGTGCATGTACGAGCCTGCATGCAGAGAGACCAGCGCACTGCACCAGCATATAATACGAGGCTGACGCACACGCTGCCGCAACACCGCGAGGCCTATGCCGCTGTAAGGCTGCTTAAAGCACAAACGGGGAATGTCCGAGGAAATATACGTCGCCCCGGACGCGCCGATACTTTATAAGGCTGCCATCGCTGGCAGCCCACGTCTAGAGGGAGAAAAATCTTTCCCCTTGAGTTCGACCTGCGTTTCGCGCTAAGAATTGTGCGTTTTGCTGAGCCTCCGACAGCACAGCTATTTGACGATATCGGCTAATACAAGACCGCCTGAGACTCGAAAGTCGGGCCATCCCAGAGATCGCGGACGCTCATTCCCTCTTTTTTTTTTTTCTTCCAGTGTTTCATTGAAAACAGTCACCTTGGGTCCGCTCGACTTCCTTCTACACAGTCGACCTTAGGTGTTCAAGTAGGCGTCAGCTACCCAACGCCAGCAATCCGAACTTGCCAGCAAGGCCCTTGCGAGCTAGCAAAAGCGTGTTTCAGCGTTGCGGCACCCACGGACCCGAGCCAGGTTCGAAACCGTTCCACTGCGGTTTTAGACCCGTTTTAGACCCGTTTCAGACCCCGATTCAGTCGTGTTTCATATTCGTTTCACACGCCTGCAACATTCCCCACTGAAACCCGCTCTCCCCCTTCCTCCACCCACCGACTGCAAGTCCCGCCCAGCTCCTTTGCTTGTGTGTGCTCTTGGTACAACATCCCAGCAACTCGGGCACCTCTTCCCTAGTACTGCACCCAGAGACGCCATCCGGCCAAGAAAAGCTCCTGCAGCAATCCACCCAAGCTCTTCAGCCCACAACCGTCCCAGCTTCCGCCCACCTGCCAGTCTCCATAAAGGTGCCCTCATTTGGTCCCCTGTCTGAAAGACGTCTGACGTTGGTTTCACATTTTCCGGTGCGCCTTTATACACTCCGCGCCTACGACCACGGACTCTGCGCGCGAGCCAAATACAAACTCAAGCCCGGTCTCACTCTTCACATCCAGCTTGCTGCCCCTTCTTTTCTGAAGCCCCTCTTGGAGTGTGCCCACAGTTGCAACCTTGCACCACCTACAGCAGCATATTCTGTCCCAAGCCCGGCCCCACCTCGCCCTTCTGAATCCGGTGCCCTTCTACCACTTGGCTGTGTCTAGATAAAGAAGCCAGTTTCAGCAACGCCACGGGTCCCCCACCCACAAGAATTCCATTTGCGCTTGGGAGACCTCGCTAAAGCAGCCAGCATCACAGTCTCTGGGCCCTGCCTGTCCCACAAGCCCAGGCACATCCGGCCGCACCATTTGCATAAAGCGTTAACCACCCCGAGTGGAAAGCAGAGAACAACCCCTAGCGGAACCAGCTAGTGCGACCATGAACGGACCTTCCGCGGCTGCGCTAGACGCGGGCGACGAGCCCTCGGGCGGAACCCTGAACGACTTTGTCAAAAAGCTCTACACCATGCTACTAAAGGACACGTATCTGGATGTGGTACGGTGGACGCCCAACGGGCACAGTTTTGTGGTGCTCAATACCAACGAGTTCACGAAGGAGATTCTCCCGAACCACTTCAAACACAGCAACTTTGCCAGCTTCGTGCGGCAGTTGAACAAGTACGACTTCCACAAAGTCAAGACCAAGCCGCAGGAGAAACAGTACGGCGACGACACATGGGAGTTCCAGCACCCCGACTTCAAGAAGGACGATCAGAAGGCCTTGGAGAACATCCGCCGCAAGGCCCCCACCAAAAAAGACGCCCTCCCGGACAAGACGGCGTCCCAGATCGCAGACTTGTCACGTGACGTGCACCGCCTCCAGAAGGACTTGAAGATCTCCACCGACAAGTACAAGTTTGTCTTGGACAGCGTGCTCGCATACAAGGCCGTCACCGAGCAGCAAACCCGTGCCCTCAACATGCTTGCGGGCTGCCTCACGCAGGCTGGCATCAAAATCCCGCCCCTCGAGCTACCCAACCTTGCGCCGGTCAACATGGTGGGGCCTGCCGGAGGCCTTGACGACAAGCTTGCGTCCCGGGTTCTAATACCCGAGCAGGCCCCGAAAAAGGCCTCGGGCGGCGATCTCCCGCATGGCCACGGCGGCTCGGGTCTAAGCAGCCACAACCAGCAGCACAGCAACGACTCCGCGGGGGGAGCTCCGCCCTTTGAGCCCGTCACGACAACACTGGTGGTCAACCCCAAGTACCACGTGCTTCTTGTCGAGGACGACAACGTGTGTATCCAGCTATGCCGCAAGTTCCTTGTTAAGTACGGATGTCAGGTGACGGTGGTGACGGACGGGCTTAACGCCATCTCCACACTAGAACAGTCGCGGTATGATTTGGTGCTAATGGACATTGTCATGCCAAACCTCGACGGTGCCACTGCCACGAGCATCATACGATCCTTCGATACGAAGACCCCCATTATAGCGATGACAGGCAATATCCAGGACAATGACTTGGTCACCTACCTACAAAACGGTATGTCAGACATTTTGGCCAAGCCTTTCACAAAGAACGACCTCTACCTGATATTGAGTAAGTACCTTGTGGTTGTCAAACAGGAATACCTGGAGCTGTCGGGTGTGGGAGACTATCTGGGTATGCTGGTGGAAGGCGGCGGCCAAGGAGTTCCCATCCAAACGCCCATATCCGCAATGCCCACCGATGCCAGCCCGGGGCTCAACCAGGTCATTCTCGACCCTATGGATTCCATGGACCAGCATTCTGCGAAGAAGCAGCGGATGATTTGATAGATGGCCATTGGTTTTCGAATGAAGACCCGCTAGCGTACAGTGTTACGGAATAGTGTATTTTGGAATTGGATATGCTATGTTGGACTAATGGTCCCGATGCTTGAAAACCCTTTTGAAAATTAATCTTGCCACTCTTCTAACTTCTCCCACTCTTATCTGCTTCTGTTTTGCTCTCCAATACTCTTTTGAGCATCCTATTTCGTTTTTTCAGATATTCTCCCCTCACTCATCTTTCTAGTATCCTGTTTCGTTTCTCCAGATATTCTCCCCTCACTCATCTTTTTAGTATCCTGTTTCGTTTCTCCAGATATTCTCTCCTCGCTCATCTTTCTAGTATCCTGTTTCGTTTCTCCAGATATTCTCCCCTCACTCATCTTTCTAGTATCCTGGTTCGTTTCTCCAGATATTCTCCCCTCACTCATCTTTTTAGTATCCTGTTTCGTTTCTCCAGATATTCTCTCCTCGCTCATCTTTCTAGTATCCTGTTTCGTTTCTCCAGATATTCTCCCCTCACTCCTCTTTCTAGTATCCTGGTTCGTTTCTCCAGATATTCTCCCCTCACTCATCTTTTTAGTATCCTGTTTCGTTTCTCCAGATATTCTCTCCTCGCTCATCTTTCCAGTCTCCTGCTTCCCATCTCCTGCTTCTTCGTCGGCCTTACTCCCAGGACTTTCTCCATCGTCAGTCTTTCTTTTGAGCTCCAAAATATTCAATGCGAAATCACTAAAAGAGTCCTTCCATGGGCCGGGCTCAGCCCCTAGTCGTTCAATGAACACGTTGGAAAAGTACATCTGCAGGAAATCATAGTCCAATGTCGGTTCCACATATACATTTCGTCGAGGCCGGCGTTTTGTTCTGGTCACGACACTAAATCCATCCTCTGACTTAGGACTCCTTTCTTCTCCGTCAGCACGTTCGACGGCAGAACCCTTATCCGGGGTCCTGGACTTGTTCAAGGTGTGCATTCGGTTCATATGAGCTAGAACCGGGTACTGCTGGAAAAACTGCGTCGACGAGAGCGTGCCTATAGTGACAGAGATGTCATTTCCCAAGACATAGAGGGGTTTCTCTTCCCGAAAAATCACCTCGGAAACAGCCCTAGGACAGTGGGGCATATAGTAGAGAACATGCTCCTGATTCGGCGTGTATGTCTCGGGAGCCTGAACAACAAAGCCCAAATTAATCAAGAGCAGCCGATCATCTTCAGTGAAAACAGGGTCATAGAGAGATACGTTTTTGGAGTCGATGTGAAGTTCCTCTGCAAGGCACGCCAAGTATGCCAATTGATAGGGCGCCTGAAACTCATTGGTAGGAGAACCTAGAGCCAAGCACCGAATGGACGTCACAGGAAGGTCCTTGACGAGAAGCACCGACTTCTGGTAGATCGCAGAAGCGGCTATGGTTGACTTGTGTTTCTGCAGCATGAATGTGGATGTGACAAACGGGCAAAATAGGAGGCATGTAGCGAAATGGCTTGAAATCACGCCCTATCAGGTGCTTAGGATTAAGTGCAAAAAGACGATGTTAAGCCAGAATTACGCCGATTTAGACCTGCAAGGGGTTTTTTTGAAGCCTGGTATGACTTTTCACTCCACGTGAATGCAATTGGTGTAAAGCACTTGAAGGCCGTTGCAAGTCTGGAAACAAATCCAGGAGTCGAAAATAGTAGCAGGCCAATGAATCTAGGATTGAGCCAACGAGAATGGACTGGATTGACAATTAGCCTGAATGAAAGTCGCCAGAGATAAAACTCGTTAGAAATAAAGGTCGCCAGAAATGAAAGTCCGAAAAAAGGAGTAAGCCAGCAATTGAAGTGAACCCAATCAAATTTAGCTGGGCCAGCAATGAATGAAGGTGATGGATAAGAACAGCTAGGATAGGAAATCAAGCTGAATCCAGAATGAGAGCAGTCACACTGTTTCGGTATCGGCAGTGAAATCAGGTAAAAAATTAAAAATAGGTCAAAACAACCCAATAAATAAGTCGACCCAGTGTGTATTGGAAAGGATGAAGAGACGGCAAGACGGAGTTTCAGTGAGTACGACGGCTGAAACGAAAATGAAACCGCGCTGAAACGCGAAGTCCGGGGCTGAAACTCGATGGGCTGCGAAAAATGCAGGTTCTGGCAAATTGCATCAGCCGGAATCACAGCCCATTTGGTAAAATTTAGGAGAATTTAAAAAAGAGTATTGGAATTTCTCAACTTGAGGGAATGTTCAGAAACGAATTTGGCGACACCATATTCGAGTTAATGGGGTTTAAACCGCATATGAAATGAGAGTTTTGAGTCAAATCACAGGAGAGGCCTACTCAATCGCAGTTTTATGGCTCATTTTGTTAAAGTTGCATGAATTGATGTGATAGGCTAAAATGGATTTAAAAATCAGGCTTCCAAAAGTCTAAGTTGAAATCGAATACAGGTATGTTTGATCTTATAGATTCCCAGAATATTCATATTGACTGTGATCAGATCTATATCAATTAACCGTAATACTCATGATAACTATAATACTCATAAGCCATAATTGGCATCAATCATAATAATTATTAACCATACTACTCATGATAATTATAATACATATAAGCCATAATTGACATTAATCATAATAATTATTAACCACAATACTCATGATAACTATCATACTCACTATAACTATCATACTCACTATAACTATAACACTCATTAATCATAACACTCATTACCATCACACTCATTTAACATCACACTCATCACGCATAGTCTTCATTGTGACTGAGTTAAGACTTATTATATAACTACGACATTCATATTGACTGTTATTCTCGACTGTACATTCATATTGGCTATAGTTATAAATTGATTAATATTCATTATGAGTGTAATCAGATACTCTGTTCACATATTCAAAGTAACGTATTGAATATTGTGATCAGGTTTAATAAAGTTCAGTTAACCGCATTTTTCATATTGGATATGTATTGGCCCCAATATTCAAAAAGATATCATATAGGCTATAGTATCCATGGGAACTATAATATGAATAATATATTTGATACTATCATGATTATAAACACTGACTGGAATCAGACTATAATCTTTACTAGCTATTGTAATCTTATTGACTGTAATCAGATTATATAATCTCCATATTTAGTATAGTATGCATTTCAAGTATAGTATCCATATTAACTATAGTATGTATACCAACTATAGTACCCTTTTTAATTATAGTATCCATGTTAATTATAGTATCTATACTAACTATAGTATCCACATTAATTATAGTATCTATACCAACTATAGTATCCATACTAACTATAGTTTTATACTAACTATAGTATCTATATTGAGTGAAATCAGAATAGCACTATTTATAGCAATGTCCATTTTGACTATAGTATGCATATTTATAAAGTTCATAGGTGAATTATTATTAACTGTATTGACTCATATTCATATCTATATTCAAACAATTCACAATTCAATATTCGAGCCCTTATTGATAGCTTACTTCGATTTCTTGAAGGAGTCCAACTAATTGACGCTCAGAAATTTTTTAATACCTCGAAGTATCACCAGATATCAGATGTTTCGACGGAAATTGTCTCTCCACAGTGTACTATCCAGTCAACGCCCTATTTGAGTGGCCAATAGTCAAACATGCGTATGTTGCAGAGTCCAGGTCTAATCAAAGCTTTAGAGTCTTTAATACAATAAACTTTATTCGGGTACTTTGGGGAAGCCTCCAACAAATTAGCATCCAACACTCCTTATTTTGCTCAATGGCTTGCATAAAACTCACCAATAAAACAACAATGAGATGCAAATTTCACGATACTTATCTTGCCACCTCTTTTCATCGTCGTCAATTCGCCATTTTAACTAGAAACCATGAGACAAGTCCCAGACAGTCTCCTGAGGCCTAATTTTTTTGACACCAATTATTTAAGAAGATTTCTGACACCAATTGTTTTAGAGTTTTCCGAAACTAATTGTTTAAACCAAATTTCCCTAGACCGAGTGGTGAAACACCAGTCTGAGGCCATGGTAGAGAGACCAATCGATTGTACAGAATCATTACATGTGTTCAGAAGATTCCATTTTCAGGGCATTTCCATATTCAGAATTTTGATTGTCATATTTAAAGTCTTAGTTTTGAACAATCTGTATTTATATCAGAACGATTGTGTTCATATTCAAAACATTTCCATACTTAGAGCCTCTTTAATATTCGGAACATTATTTATAATCAGAAAGTTTTATTGAGCAGTTGTCTCATTATTCGAACATTGGTATTCATGATTAGAATGTCTTGAACCTCAGAACTGTGTTCCTATTCTGAAAAGTTATAGTCATTTTTCAAAGTATTAGTATTTATAATCGGAACATATATAATAAATCTAAATTATAATCGAATTCAGAATGCTCAAATTTAAGGCATTTATAATCGAATTCAGAACACTTATAATGAAAGAACACTCGTAAAAAAAGAACACTGATAATAAAAGAACACTGATATTTAAAGAAATCTGATATTTAAAGAAAATTGATATTTAAAGAAAATTGATAGTAACAGAACACTGATATCAACAGACCACTGATATTAAAAGAGCACTGATCTTAAGAGAACACTGATATATAAAGAACACTCATAATAAAAGAACACTCATTATAAAAGAACACTCATAATAAAGAAACACTTATAAGAAAAGAATACTTATATTCATATTCAGAGCATTTGAATCATTTCCCAAAATACTTACATTTATACACAGTCGTTCCCTCCACCCATATTCATCATATTCATCATATTCATCAAATCCATCCTATTCATCATATTCATCATATTCATCATGTTCATTCCAAGAATAACTGTGCTCTTAATCAATAGTTAAGCCCCTAAAATCCGTATTCGTGTTCAGGAAGCCTTTTCGTGATTCGGAGACCCATAGCCCCGCATACACTCACCCTAAGTATGGCTCAGAAAAGTATTCTACCAGAAGAGTCACCAAAAAAACATAATCAGGAACTTGATGTCAAATGAGAACAGAATGTTCAAGGAAGGCTTGGACTACTTTGATATACACTGCTTTGGTTTAGAATTTCTTGATTCGGACTGCTTTGATTTGACTGCTTTGATTTGAATGCTTTGATTTGACCGCTTGGAACTGCTTCGATTCAGTACTGCTTTCTCAGCTTATTCGCAGCCAAGCAGCGGCCGCGCACCCGTGCACCACGCGCTCCTGCACAGCGCACGCTCCCTGTAAAAAAAACCCATCTCCAACCACCTCCCTACTCCACCCTTTTCCTGTTGCTCCTCTTTCCCCAACCCGCCCCCCTGCCGCTCCCACATTGTCGCCCTCTGACCCCACCACCTCCTCCTCCATGCGCAAGTGTAAAGTGTTTGTGGGCCTGTCGCACCCCCAATTGGGCCAGCTTGTGTGTGAACGTCTAGGCGTGGAGCCCGCCCCTTGCACGCTCAAAAAATTCTCCAACGGTGAAACGTCCGTGCAGATCGGCGTGTCTGTGCGTGACGAGGACGTGTACATCATCCAGTCCGGGTCGCCCGACATCAACGACCACATCATGGAGTTGTTGATCTTGATTCTGGCGTGCCGTGGCGGGTCGGCGTCCAAGATCACCGCCGTGATCCCGCAGTTTCCCTACTCGAAGCAGAGCAAAATGAAGAAGCACCGTGGCGCCATCACCGCGCGCATGTTGGCCAACTTGCTCATCATGGCGGGCGCCGACCACGTGGTGTCCATGGACTTGCACGCCTCGCAGATGCAGGGCTTCTTCACCAAGCCCGTGGACAACCTCTACGGCGCCCCCACGCTAGCCCGCTGGATCCGCCACAACATCCCGGACTGGGGCAGCGCCGTGGTGGTGTCGAAAAACCCCGGCGGCACCAAGCGCGTGACCGCCTTGGCCGACGCCTTGAAGATCAACTTTGCCATGATCCACACCGACCGCCGCCGCACCCGTGACAACTTCACCAAGTCCAAGCACTTGCGCGGCACCCAGCGCGTCGACCCCGACAGCGCAGACAACATTGTCAACGAGATGCAGACGGCCCGTGTGGTCAAGGGCCACGTGGTGGACGACGACTACCCGGACCCGGTGGGTGCCGCGGGCCTGGCGCGGGCCGGTGCGGCCGCCAAGCCGGTGGTGCCCGACGGCGATCTCTTGGGCGGCTCCTTTGAGAACGCCAACTCCGACGACGAGGACGAGCCCACGTCCTTGGAGCAGGAGAAGTTGATCACCTTGGTTGGTGACGTGCACGACAAGGTCGCCATTATCTTGGACGACATGATAGACAAGCCCAACTCGTTCATCGCTGCGGCCGAGCACTTGCGCCTCAACTGCGGCGCCAAGGCCGTCTACGTCGTGGGAACCCACGGCGTGTTCAGTGACGGCTGCTTGGAGACCTTGAACGGCAGCCAGTGTATCGACAAGATCGTCGTCACCAACACCTATCCCATTGGCGAGAAGCGCATTCTGCAGAACAAGAAGTTGGAGGTGATTGACGTGTCGCCCATCTTTGCCGAGTGCATCCGGAGAGACCACTTTGGTGAGTCCATCTCTGTGTTGTTCGATTCCTTGGCTGCCATAGAGTAGTCCGGACATTGCGTTTGTGGATGGCCTCTCCTGCTGCCCATGTTGTTGGCATCCACCTCTGTCCAAAACGGGGCTTGCCCCACGATCGTGTGGTACCCCGAAGCTGCATGGACCGGCTTCGCCTACAGAAGCCATACCTACCGATCTTGTGACCACCGATCCGATACTAATCTGGTGGCAGTGCCTCGGGACGTTCTGCTGATGTCCTTGGATGTTTCTGTTGAATCTTTTGGTGTCCCGAGACGTTTCTGCTAAACCCCAATCTCTTGGTGATCTCTTCAGATGTCTCTGTTCAATCCAGATGTAAAATCTCAGGACCCCGGACATCGGTTCCTCGGAGATGGCCTGCATTCCGGAAATTGACATTTATCCATGCACACGCGACACCAAGCCCGGTCGCAACTGCCGATCGACTATAGATGAACCAGCAGCCTTCAGTGCGACGCCCCGCCCGTAAGCTTGCCACCCCAACGCATCCCATGATAGAATGCCCGTTCCGTTGTTGTAGAAGCACCAAGGGCATGTGTGGCCGGGGCCACGTGCGCGCCCGTGTGCAGTAGGCGCGCTCTTATCACCAGAACCCTCCTACCACCTGCTGACTCCACCCCTACTACCCCACAGCCTCTTCTTGCCCGCATGGACAATCCCAGCAGCCTGATTCCAATCCCAAAGCAGGCGGTGTCCAAGCCCGTGGCGATGTCGCCGCTCTCGCTCAGCACCGAGGACTCGGCCGAGACCGAGAAGGCCATGGCCTCGTTGGCGCCAATGTTGGAGAGTTTCACCCCAAAAACAAGCGCCGAAGAAAGCCAGACCGGCGTGTCCAGTCAGATCGGCGCCTCGCCGCGCCGCAGCTCGCTCTCGGCCATCTCCGAATCATCGCTCCTCACCGTCGACAACGTGCAGAAAATCAACGCCATTCCACTGCCAGGCGATCTCCGGGGCTTCTCTCGGGCCAACTCCATTGGCTCGTGGGACGCGGGGATGGCCAAGTTGAACAAGACCGTGTCCAACACGTCCAACACGTCGAAAAAGTCGGCCAAGTCCGTGGCGGACGAGCCGCCAGCCAACGTCAAAAAGGTCGGAAAGATTGGCGTGTGTGCCATGGATGCCAAGGCCATGTCCAAGCCATGCCGGCGGATCCTCAGTCGCTTGATTGAGCACGGCGAGTTCGAAACCATCATTTTCGGCGACAAGGTGATTCTCGACGAGGCCATCGAAAACTGGCCCACGTGCGACTTTCTCATCAGCTTCTTTTCCACCGGCTTCCCCTTGGACAAGGCCATTGCCTACGCCAACTACCGCAAGCCGTACATCCTCAACGACTTGGTTTTGCAGAAGTCGTTGTGGGACCGGCGCTTGGTGCTCAGCATCTTGAACCACGCGCAGGTGGCCACCCCGGACCGCCTAGAGATCTCTCGGGACGGCGGGCCCCGCGTCAACAAGGAGTTGCGCGACAAGTTGCTCGAGGTGGGCGTGCCGCAGTCCAAACTCGACCTGTGGAACAACCAGCCGGAGCCCGAATGGAGCATGGTCGACGAGGACACTTTGATGGTGGACGGCAAGACAATGAAGAAGCCGTTTGTGGAGAAGCCCGTCGACGGCGAGGACCACAACGTGTACATCTACTACCCGATGTCCACGGGCGGCGGCGGGCGGCGTCTTTTCCGCAAGATTGGCAACAAGTCCTCGGAGTTCGACCCCAACTTGACCTCCCCGCGCACCGAGGGCTCTTTCATCTACGAGAAGTTCATGGACACCGACAACTTCGAGGACGTCAAGGCCTACACCGTGGGCACCGACTTCTGCCACGCAGAAACCCGCAAGTCGCCGGTAGTGGATGGCATTGTCCGCAGAAACACCCAGGGCAAGGAGTTGCGGTTTGTCACCGAGCTCACCGACCACGAGAAGCAGATGGCTCGCAACGTCAGCAACATCTTCCGCCAGACCATCTGCGGCTTCGACTTGCTCAGGGTCAATGGCGAAAGCTATGTGATTGACGTCAACGGCTTCTCGTTCGTCAAGGACAACAACGAGTACTACGACTCGTGCGCGTCTATCTTGCGCAACTTGTTTATCGAGGCCAAGAAAAGCAGAGATCTCATCAAGAACAACATCCCGAAAACTTCCCAGATCAACCAGTCCCAGTTCCAGGAGAAGGAGCAGAAGTGGGTCTTCAAAGGGTTGGTCTCGGTCATCCGCCACGCCGACAGAACCCCGAAGCAGAAGTTCAAGTACTCCTTCCGCTCGCCTTTGTTCATCTCCTTGCTCAAGGGCCACAAAGAAGAAGTTATCATTAGAAACGTGCCGGATTTGCAAGTTGTTTTGGAGACCGTCAAGATTGCGGAAGAGAAGCAGTTGGAAGACTTGAAGAAGTTGAAGCAGTTGAGGCAGGCTTTGGAAAAGAAAATGAACTTCCCTGGCACAAAGATCCAGTTGAAGCCTTCTTTAAATCCCGAGAACAGCGACCTTGTTGACAAGGTGCAGTTCATCCTCAAATGGGGCGGTGAGCCAACCCACTCCGCCAGATGCCAGGCCTCCGATGTGGGCGAGCAGCTCGGCCAGAACATCAAGCTATTGAACAGGGAGGCCTTGAAAGACGTTAAAGTGTACACGTCTTCCGAGAGAAGAGTCATTGCAAGCGCACATTTGGCCACCTGCTCCATGCTAGGTTTGGAGACCTTGCCGGACGACTTCTTGATCATCAGGAAAGACTTGCTCGATGACTCCAATGCTGCAAAGGACTTAATGGACAAGGTCAAGAAGAAGCTCAAGCCGTTGTTGCGGCAAGGCGCCGAGGCCCCCGGCCAGTTCACCTGGCCCCCCAAGATGCCACAACCTTTTGTTGTCATCAAGCGCGTCTGTGAATTGATGAACTTCCACCGGGAAATCATGAAGTACAATTTCGAGAACAACAATGTGGAGGAGTTCCAAAGCTCATGGTGCTGTGGCGAAGATCCGTTCCTCTTCAAGGAAAGATGGGACAAGTTGTTTTCCGAGTTCACCAACGTGGAGAAAACCCACCCCTCCAAGATCTCAGAATTGTACGATACGATGAAGTACGACGCCTTGCACAACAGGCAATTCTTGCAGAAAATCTTCTCCTACGACCCCACTGACAAGGCCTTGCTTAAGCGTTTGGCCGACAATTGTGGCGACACTGTCAACTCCTCGGGCTTGGTCAGCGAGTATCCAATCAACATCTTGGCCATGAATGGTTTCAAAATTCCCTCCGAACAGCTGTCTCAGCCCTCCTCGAACTCCTCGAGCTTATCGGGCATATTCAACGCAAGTGCGTTTGCAGGTTCTCTTGGCTGGGTCTTGAAGGGCGCCGCAACCACCATCGATGAGAAGGGCAAGTCCAGCTCATCGAAGAAAGAAAAAGGTGACAAGGCGCCTGAAAACCCCTTTGACGACCCCACCTTTGCTCGTCTCAGAGAGCTCTACCGATTGTCGAAAGTTTTGTTTGACTTCATTTGCCCACAAGAGTACGGCATCAAGGATGAAGAGAAGTTGGACATTGGCTTGTTGACCTCCTTGCCTTTGGCCAAGCAAATCCTTCTGGATATTCAAGAAATAAAAAAGCACGAGAAGGCTGCCGTGGTCAACTACTTCACCAAAGAATCCCACATTTACACTTTGTTGAACATCATTTACGGAGCTCAGTTGCCTATGAAAATCGCCCGGAACGCCTTGCCCGAGTTGGACTACTTGTCTCAGATTTCCTTCGAGATCTATGAATCCGGGGACGTTTCTGGGGGCAAGAAGTATTCTATCCGCTTGTCATTGTCTCCAGGATGCCACACTCAGGATCCATTGGATGTCCATCTCGACGATGATCACTACATAGGATGCATTCCCCGCATCAACTTGACAAGACACTTGGATATGGACCTAGTTTCTCAGCGGTTGAAGTCTCGCTTCCCCAGGGTGTCTTTGCCAAAGAAATTCACCCCGGTCAACATATCATCTCCCCTCGTGTCTGCACACAACAGCAACGACGATTGATGGTGATACAAATATTTAATATACGTAACCTTTCAAAATTTCATATGTATTAATTTTCCGTTAAATCCCTGATCACTAGGCGACCATCCAGTGGAAAACAGTACCACGTGCTTTCCAACTGCCATTTGTTGCCTGCGACCCGATGACATTGCATGTTTGCTTGCGCTTCCTTTGGTTCGCCTTTTCTCTATTAGGCTTTTTCGTAAGACTCCCAGTTCTCAAGGATTGACTTGATCTTGTCGGACTTTGTCAATGCGTACACTTCCTCGAAATACTCTTTGGTGATTTCAAAAGGCTTGGCAGTCAAATTTGGAATGTACTTGCCAATCAAGTCCTTGGGCTTGACGGAAGACTTTGGAATCTTCTTGCACAAGAATCTCTTGAAAGGCTTGACTCCCGACATCAAGTAAGAGGAGTGGAAAGGCACCGAGATTCCCTTCAAAGGAATGACTGCGAATCCTCTTTCCAAGTCAATAGGTTGGGGTTTTGCCAAAGACTTCTTGGAAACCTCCTCAATGATTTCGGCCAAGTGCTCCCTCACCTTATCCAAAGACATCTGCTCTTGGAGCTTAACAATGTCAATCTTGTTCAATTTGATGACGTTCAAGACATTGGTCAAGGTGTCCAAGGCTCTCAAGTCACCTGCAGTAACGTACTGGGTGTTCTCAACGTTATAGTTAACAATTTCCAACAACCATCCTGTCTTGGAAGAGACTTCATCGACAACAAACCTCAAGGCAGCGTCGTTGAAAGATGGGTTGACTCTTGTTGGGTTTACGGCACACATACCGTAGTTAGATCTTCCCAATTCGTCTCTAGGAACTGCAACTTGCATGGTCATACCTCTGTAAAAGACGACATCAACCAAGGATTCAATTGGCATCACATTAGCCAATGAAGACAATGCTGAGTACTCACCTAAGGAGTGACCGGCAAACATCACGTCCGAAGGCACCAAACCCTTGGACTTGATGTCCTCGTAGGATGCCTTCTCCATCAATGTCAAAGCTGGCTGGGTGAATTGTGTTGCAGACAACAATCCAGTAGGAGAAACAAATGTGTGTGAAGTCGTGGTGTAGTCAATGTCCTTGAAAATCTTCTCAGACTTGATTTCACCGTTGTCGCCGATAGTCTCAAACATCATCGAGATGTAGTTCTCTCTGATCTTTCTACCCTTGGCACCTCCGAAATGAACTGTTAATTCATTTGGATTGTTCTTAACAATGTCAAGGATGGAGAACCCGTAGTTGTCAACAAAGTGACGGTCGGCTCTGTCCCAAACCTCTCTTGCGACTTCAGAGCTGTTGTATAAGTCCATACCCATACCTTGCTCTTGGGATCCTTGACCAGTGAAAACGTAAGTAGTCACAGGCTGCTCAATCTCAGCTTCACCGATCAACACTGCCATGTCGGACTCAACGTTTCTAGTCTCCACCTTGATGATCTTACGACCGTTAACCATACCCACATGAGTCAAAGAGGTCTGCAAGATGTCATTAGGCAAGACCATACCGACAAAGTCAGCCTTAAATGCTCTAACCCTTGATGCCATGCTGTTAGCGGCCCACTCCTCGACTAATGATCTGATAGAACCAGATGAGTACATGCCGTGAGTGATGGTGCCGGGCAACTTAGCATAAGAAGCGAAAACTCTCGACACGTGGATGGGGTTGTAGTCACCAGACACGTTGGCATAAGGCTCATTAGTTGAAGGAGCCTTCGATGTCAATTCTTCTCCAGAAGAGAGAGGGATAGCATTCTCGAACTTGATGTCTTGTTCAATTGTGTCACCGTTTCTAGAGAAGTAATCAGTGACTGGGTTACCGTGGGAAACACCAGCTTCGTAATCAACAGATCCCACTTCAATGATTTCTTTCGTTGGTAATTCCAACAAAACTTTACCCGTAGTCTTGATGGAGGAGTAAACAGATGCAGATTTAAACTTGTAAACAGACTCACATCTGAAGGTCAATGTTTGATTCATCAATTCAATCTCCTTGTCCAAGTGGAACCATTCCTTTGATCTCAAAATAGCTAAGCTTTTAGCAGACTTAAAAGAGATTTGAACAGGATCTTCAGTGATCTTCTGGAAGGTGTTTTCGTAATCAACATACTCACCCCTGTACAAAAAGCAAGAGGTGACCTCCAAAACAGGTTTTGAGTCTCTGTAGATAGTTCCCACAACCTCGACCATCTTACCAGATGGCTGGTTCAAAACAGCATTGATGACGGCCTTGGTGGTGAGGACATCGTCCTTCTCCAAAGGTGCTGCTCCTGGGATCATTCTGTATCCATTAGATAAGTGGACCAATTTCAACAAATCACCATCGATCGTCTTTGGGAAAATGGCTTTCATGATAGCCTTCCAGCCGATCACGATAGCGAAATCCATTGGTGCCAATGTTTTCTTTCCTGGTCTATCAACAAAAGCTTCACAGGTGTTACCGATAGCATGGGTAAACTCGGCAATGTCTCTGCCAGTAACGGTGACCTCTTCACCGAGGATAGGCTCTTCGACATCGATGTCGAAATCAACAGGGTAGTTGTGACCATACCATAATTTCCAGTAGAATTCCTTAATTCTGTCATTTCTACCTTCCATGATTTCAACAATTGGAGCAAATCCATCCTCGGGCTTGAATGCGTACAAGAAGGGCAAAGCAACAGGTTTACCATCGGCGGTTCTGTGTTCAATCAAGTTCATCAAGATTTGAGATTTCTCGTTGAGCTTTATTTCGAGAACCTTCTTGAAGTCACCCTTAACCTTTTCTTCGAGTGTGAGACTGGTGTTCTTTGGGTCTCTGTCGACTGTAACAATGGTGTTTGGTGCGGGGCCTAAGATATCAAGAAGAGGGTTGCTGACGTGGTTCTTGCCCTGGACGACTCTGGTGGTTGAAATGAATGCATTCAACCAATCCAAGTTATCACTGCTCAACTCAGAAATCCATTCCTTCTTAGAAGGCAACTTGGAACCAATTTTGTAAGTAGTAACAGTGGAAGACTTCTCAGTAGAAACTGAGGAGAGAGTTGGCTTGCTGTTGACAGCTTGCACGCCGCTGAAAAATTCAACAACTGGAATTTTCTGAGAATCACCACTGTAAGCATCAGTGATCAATTTCTTGATGTGACCTTCATGAACATTGTCCAAAATGTCCTTAATAGGCTCGTTGATTTTGTTTGTAAACTGAGCAGAGACAGGTCCATGAAGAATACATGTTCTTTGAACATCGCCATCAAAAACAGTCTCCAAATTCTCAGATTGCCACAAGGAATCCTTCTTGAAGAAGAACTCAAATCTCTCGTCCAAGACAGGAACAAATGGAGCTGGCTTTTGGCCTCTGGCTGCACAGCTCATCAAAAAGAAGTCACAGTCTTCCTCTGAGATCAACTGCTCCTTAGCGATTGGGAAAGCTTCGAAGAAGTTGTCACAGAACTTTTGTGGTGAATGTGCCAATTGATTGTTGTTTTGAATCAAAGAAACTTGACCGCTCTTGGCTGTGAATCTTTCCTCAACTCTTCTCAAGTAGTTGCAGAAGAAGTTTCTCAAGGAAACATCACTCCATCTGTCCGAAGATTCCACGTACATCAATTGAATCAATCTGTTTGCAACCTCTTGATAGGTCATTTCTTCCAAGTCACAGACACCCTTAGCATTACGGGCAAACCAAGGCTTTTGGAAATCCTTGTCCAATTTGTTGATGATGTAGTCTCTCTTCTTAGCCAAAGCCTCGAGGAGTTTGTTCTTTGGCAAATTGAAAATAGTCTCATCCAATTCCTTCCAAAGCATGACACCCCTTGTTGCAATCTTGTGGATGGGCTCGCCCATTTCAGATCTGACAGTAACAATACCACCGGTAGGCTTCTTGTAGGTGTTTTCCCACTGGCTGTCTGGAACACCAGGACAAGATGCAATAAGTTTCTTTGCTTCTAAAGAAGTGTGTGCTTCCTTGGCAGTCATAACACGGGATCCGAACAACACACCGTCGAAAGGCATTGGAGGATAGTTAAAGTGCTGAGACCATGAACCAGTCAAGTAAGGATAGGTGTCCTCATCAGATCCGAAACCGGAACCAGCGACCAAAACGATGTTAGGGCATTTTCTTATCTTAGCGTACATTTGCAAGATGGGTTGATGGAAGTCCTCGAAGGAATGATGGCCTCCGCCTCTTCCACCAGTCCATTGTAAGACAATTGGGAAATCAGGGTGAGCTTTTGCAATTGAGATGACAGAACTAATGGAATCAACAGATCCGGGTTTCAAGCCAAGATGGTTTAATCCCAAAGTTTCAATGTACTCAGTCGCAACTTCCAATGAAGGAACACCGGCACCAATAGTCAAAGACTGAATAGGGTAACCCTTCTCCCTCATCTCTCTTATCAATGGAATACCCCATTGCAACATGGCAGGGTTAACGTAGATCAAATTAATACCGATGGAAGAGCCGGGCTTGATCTGGTCAGCAATTTCCTCCAAAGCAGCGGTCATGCCTTTAGCATTGAAGTAGCCACCACCGGCCAACTCGATGTGGTAGCCGGCGTTAGTTGCAGCAGTGACAATTTCAGTATTAACAGTTGTTGGGGTCATACCAGCAACCATAAGTGGAGCTCTTCCTAAAAGTCTAGAGAACTTGGTGTCAACATAAACTTTACCAGCCTTTGTCTTGACCAATTTGGGCTGGAACTCTTCCAACCAATTTGGAGCCCACTTGACAGAGTCCTCAGATCTATTGAAGATTTCTTGCTTGAAACCATATTCATCATCGATTGCGACATCAATGGTGCCAGCGACTATGACTCTTGAGCCAGTACCTTCCTTGTTTCTGTGAGTCAAGACACCAACACCCGACACGCCACCAGGACCAAAGTCCAACAAGTGGGTCGAGTCGAAGTCGGTTGCCTTTTCCCAGTGAACAGGCAATTGGGTAATACACTCAATCACCCTAGGAGTGACGTCAGACTTCAAGTCTTGGAAGTTCTCTCCAGTGTATGTGTCGTAGACTGGGATTTTGAGGTCAGCAGAGGCGAAAGATAAGTTCTCTCTCTGCACATCTTCCAAAATTAAGTCAGTAGCAGACTTTAGCAAGTGGGAGTGGAACGGAGCAAGGATAGGCAAGAAGCGGTTTGAGAATTTCAACTTTCTTTCTGAGTGAGGAACTCTGGCTTGGTCGGATCCGGATGGAGCCTTGTTTTTTCTGAGGGTCAAGTTGAGACCATAAAGGGACTCTGGTGGGCCGGAAACAACCAAGTTTCTGCCACCGTTGACCAATGAGATAGCAATGTGTTTGTCAGCAGGCAAATGTTTGTTGGTGCTTTCGATAAAAGCATCGACTTGTTCGCGACTCAAGTCCCTGACAGACAACATAGGAGAAGGTCTGCCCTCACCATTCTCCAAGGAGTCTTGCAACATAGTTGGGGGCAAGGAAATTCTTGGGTATGTGGTCAAACATCTCGAACCAATGAAGAACAACAAGGAGACGGCTTTCAAAGCGTTTGTGTAGAAGGAATCCCAAGAGTCAGAAGAAGCAATGGCAACAGCAGTGACCAAACCTTGAGAATGACCAGTGGCACCCACGAGATATTCTCTGAATTCACCAGGAGTGACACCCAAGGTCTTGCAGGTGACAACGTAGTGACACAATTGGATGACACAGATCACGGGACAGGAGACTGGCACTGACAACAAGTAATCTTGGTCAGGAGTCTTGTCGGCAGACTTCAACCATGTCATGATGTCGAAGCCCTGGGTGTAGATCTTGTCGACATTTTCGGTGGTCTTGACCAAGGTGGACAATGTGGAGGCGACCTGGGAAAGCAAGTCGGCAATCAAGCCTTTGTACATGTAGTTCAACTCTCTCAACTCTTCGAAGTAGTCGTCGGCGTTACCTTGGCCGCCAAAAATGGCAAAAGTCTTGGCCAACCTGGAGCCCGAAGTCTTCAACAAATTGGACTCGGCCTTAGGAATGACGGTACAAGAGCTGTTGATGGCCAAGTAGTAGTTCTTGATAACTTCCTTGATCTTCAATGTTGTGGTGGGGTATGCCTCGTCTTGCAACAAGCCGGCGGCAAACGAGTGGATGTCGGAATTGGAGAAGTATCTGGACTCGAACTCCAGTAAAAGATGAGGCAAGATCTCATCGAATGGACCGTTGGCCGCAGTAGGGTCGACCAAAGTGGCTGTGAAGCCTACGAATTTGGCAAACAACTCTGCAGGCGAAGAGGGCTCTTCATCGGATGCATACTCCTCGGTGGGTGTGGGCAAAGTCTTGTCGAATTGCTCCTTCAATTGAGAGTATTTGAAAAAGAGGTTGGTGGGCACCAAGATGGAGTGCTCCATGGCGCCGTGAAAAAGCGAAAAAGGACGAAGATTGGTGGACATATTTCGTGTTTCTTTGTGTGACGTGGCAGCAATTTATCTGCAAGGGAAGGGGGAAGTTGCACGTATGTGGCGTGTCAAGACCTTGGTCTGATGTGGATGGAAAACCTGTGGTTGGCAGGGACGATGTCTTGTCTTCAGAAAAGGAGAAATTTCCAGCGGGTTCGTACAGAATATATTAGTGGTACTTATTCTGGGCGGAGCAGGAAACGTGGTGTGCAATGTCCGAAAGAAAGGGCGTGAGGAAAAAGCGCCAGTGGGTATCGTGACAAGTTATACGATTTGAGGGAGAGCCTCAGGCCAATTTTTGGGTCTGAGGATTTTGCAGCTCTCAACAATGTCTGTGCAGTGACAGGCTTTTGTTGGGTGCGTTCGCCGCGTCTCGCGTCACGTGACCTGCACTTTCCGTCGCCCGTACCTATGCGCGCCGCTCTTCGTGCGGCTCGCAGTCATCTCGCGGGTGTTTCCTCCTGGCCGTGGTGGCAACGAAACTTGCAGTAGGTCACCCTGGCTCTTGGGACAATGCAGAACTGTGTATACTGTGGTTTTTGTCAAGCTGCTTTGCGGGCTTTTCATGCTTCATCTGGTAAGACCTGATTTGTTGCGTGTGCATGCAAGACCGTGTCTTTGTTTGATGGAACTCCTGCCATAACGGAATCTTTATGCACTTGGGTCATGTCGCTTTCTTGATCTTTGGCGCCTTAGTGCCACGAAGTCTTATCTTGAACTGGTTGCAAGTCCGTACTGCAGGAAGTCTAAAAAAGGTTTGAGAGGGCCAAAAATACTGTGTACAGGTAATGTTGGATCTCATCTTAAAGGCTCGGCCGGAGTCTGTGCATTTGTATGTAGGTACACGCGCAGTTTGGCCCAATACCCACCACCCCATTAGTCTGCTTGCATCCGCTGCGCCCCAACCTTCTAGCCGCGTCTTACTTTCCAGGCAAGGCACCCACCGAGGCGCGTGCCACCTGGTTCATCTGCTTGGGAAACTCCCGCACAACAATCTCGCACTTCGTCTCTTTGCACAAGTCCTTCTTGTTATAGTAAGGGACACGGTGCAATAACTCCAAGCCAGTGCTTCTTTCCAACGCCTCGACTGGGACCTGGAACGCCGTCAACGGCTCGGCGTTGTCGATCTTGTCGTTGGGCAAGACAAAGGCGCCAACCGCAATGTTTGCGTCGCCGTTTTTCTCTCCCACTATGAGCTTGAAAAAGTGGGTGGGAACTGCAATGTTTGGAGGCGACCCAATCACCTCGTAAGTCACGCGAAACTTGTCATCCGCACCCTTCTTCGGGAGAAACAATGGCCCTGTCATGATCCGAACACTGTCGTATCTCTGCGTGAGTCTGCGTCCAAAATCTTCAAAGTGCGCCCAGTAGTCTCTGTTGAACCCATCTCCGACCTGAGGCGAAATGTTGCTCAATAAGAACGTCTCGTCCATGGCCACCTGCTCGAACTTGGCGTCTGCGGCTGGAGTGTTGTGTCCTCTGTCGTAACCCGACCGGAAATAGTCTCTCAAGCGAGCTCTGAACTTCATGGGAATGTTCTCATCCTCCTTGAATATGGACTTCTTTCTGTCGACGCCGTCGGCTCTTTTGATCGAGTCCTTTGTCAAATGCTCAATGACCCAGTATGGATTTCTTGTCTGTCTGTCGAAACACGAGATGAACTCCTTGTGTTTTCCAATATCGTGGATGGGACCAGGGAATCCATACTTGTAGAAGCCCTCAGGATTGATTGTGGCTGGATCGAAGACACCTGTGGAACCTCCAGGCCCGCCTCTGGATATACCTGTCCCCGCTGAGGCTGGGCCGGGTAAGATCTCGGTGGGCGCTGAGCTTTTTCCCCAGAAGTACGAAGCCACTCCCACTGCACCGAACCCCAATGAATTGTAGATGAGTTTGCTCATTGCCAGATGTGGTTTAACCTCTTGCAGGCTCTTTTTTCTTTTGCCGATGCTGCCCTTCGCACTATCCGCGGCCCCGCGCTGGATGCAAAATCGAACAAAATAAAACGAAATCAGACAACATGAAGCAAATGTGCTTGGGCGCGCGCTGCCTTTAAATACCTCTGGAAGATGGCTGTAAAAACGCACCTCCTTTTGTGTCTCGTTTCAGCCGAGTTTCATTTCCATAATTTCTAGTCTAGTTGGTGCCTTTGTTTCATATGTGTTTATTCTCAACCCCTATCCCAAAAGCTTACATATATAAAGGTTCCCCTCGCCCCCTGTCTCAATGAAGATTCCCATTTTCCTACCACTACTAAAGACAATGTAAAACCCAGGACTTGAGTGCTGATTTTAGGGACTGCTTTAGCTCAAGCTGGAGCATAGCTGTGAATTTATATTATTACAGCTTTAGCTACATTAATTCAACTAATAGGAACAGTTATGCTTGTGTATCACTAACCATAGCTGTTCACGAATAGACTTTTTTTCATTTATAAAGATGTCTTGACGTATTTGTTCAAAAGACCCAAAACTATATGGGGCTGCTCAATTCATCTTGGTTGCCGAAAGAAGATTGATCTCTTCGAAGACGGGGTAAGGTTTGAAATTACCCCATATTTTTTCATGTGGTTATTATCGCGAATTTGATACGCGTCAACTAACTAGACGTTAAACAAGAAGCTACTATGCCTAAAAGGCACGATTACATTGAGCTCTCTACGTTTCCAACGGATGAGTTTTCTGAGTCTCCTGACTCACGAGGCTCCAAATCGTCGACGACTCTGGTTCCGGGTCCCCTTCTTTTATCTGCAATTCTCTCCAGACTAGGAAATGTTCCGGAAGAAACTGACTATGAACTGTTACCATTGTCGACGAAATTTATGATTCAGAAGGTCATTGGAATGAACACTTCCAGGGCAATCCAAATTCTTCGTGACTCTTTAGTTGAACACGATGGTGACACCAATTTCCCTTCCAAAGACTACAAGCTAATTGAGAAGATCATATCACACATACCTACTGATTTCGAGCTACGTGAAACAACTTCAACGGCAGATTCGGGAAAAAAACATGCTGGAAGTAGTTTAGATGAGGATTCTGTCATAGATCCATGGGAACTAGATGTGAAGACGCAGGCCGCTCTTCTTGCTTTTCATTCCCCATACCCTGAGGTCAGAGCTGTCGTTGACCCATATGACGATACCACCATTCCTGTTGAAACTTTAAGGGTCTATGTTATATCCCTATTTTGGACCTTGGTTGGAAGTGTCATCAACAATTTTTTCGTCCATCGACTTCCAAGTATCTCTCTCTCTACAAGCACCGTTCAATTATTACTTTTACCGAGCGGAAAGTTATGGGAAAGAGCCTTTCCAAAAAACAAGGTCATCAATATAGGAGGCAAGAGTATCAACTTGAATCCCGGAAAGTGGAATAGCAAGGAAATGATGCTTTCGTCTATTATCTATTCCTGTTCTGCAGGCACACCCTACGCAGTCTATAATATAATGGTGATGAAACTAGACAAGTTCTATGGTCTTGGTTGGGTCACATGGAAATATCAATTAGCCTTTGCATTATCAACACAATTTCTTGGCTTCGCGTTTGCTTTCATGATGTTGAAGGTATGCGTGTACCCTAAAAAGTCTGTGTGGCCCACCATCTTACCTGTTATAGCTTTGAACCGAGCGCTTATGAATGACGAACGGCCCAGCACAGTCCACGGATGGCGAATATCGAGGTATGGCTTCTTTTTCGTGGCGTTTCCGTCAAGCTTCTTGTACAATTGGCTTCCGTCTTTTTTCTTCACGGCCTTATCAACGCTCAATTGGCCAACCTGGTTTGCCCCTAATTCGATCCACTTGAACAACGTCTCCGGATTCAATTCAGGTTTGGGCCTCAATCCATTTCCTACCTTGGACTGGAACCTTTTGGACATGGCCAACTGCCTTACAATTCCGTTCTTCACCTATGCCAACCATTTTTGTGGAATGATCCTAGCATTTTTCACCATCTTGATCGTCTATTATACAAACAACAAATGGACGGCATACTTTCCGATCAATTCAAACAGACTTTTCAATAACAAGGGCGAAGTCTACAATATACACGAGATCCTCAACAGCGAGAATGCTTTTGACAACAAGAAATACAAAGAATATGGACCACCCTACTTTAGTGCCGCAAACTTAGTCCTCTATGGCGCTTACTTCTTTCTATACCCTTTCGCAATCCTTTATCATGCGGTCACTGAGTGGAGTTCCATGTCTCTGAGTTTTGTCAGCATATACCACACTGTCAGGGATGTGTTTAAGCGAGATAAAGTTGACTTGTCTTCTAAGTTCACGGACGACCCTCATTGTCAAATGATGTCGAAATATGATGAAGTCCCTAGTTATTGGTTTCTTTTGATTCTTTTGATAAGCGTTGCGCTCGCATTATATTGTGTTATTTTCTTCCCGGTGGAGACTCCGGTCTGGGGAATTTTCTTCACGATTGCCATCAACTTTGTTTTTCTTATCCCCATTACTGCCATAGCATCTGTCACTGGCTTCACTTTTGGCCTCAATGTCTTGGTCGAATTGATCGTTGGGTATGCAATCCCGAATTCAGGTTTGGCTCTTATTACGCTAAAGGCTTATGGTTACAACATAGATAGTCAGGCCAGTAACTACATCACAGACCAAAAGCTTGCCCATTACTCGAAGATACCCCCCAAATCCATCTTTCGTGGTCAAATAATCTCAACATTCATGAGCGTATTTGTATCCCTATTCATAGCCAACTGGCAAATAGCCGCTATCCCAGATATCTGCCAGGACGATCAAAAAAACCGCTTGAGGTGTCCTGGAGCAAACACCTTCTTTTTTTCCAGCATTCAATACGGGGAGATTGGACCTGCGAAAGTATTTGGTGGCATTTATCCTGTTTTGAAGTGGTGTTTCTTGCTCGGGGCGCTCATGGTGATTCCACTCGCGTGGTTCAAGAAGCATGGGCCGGTGTCAGTCAAAAGATACTTTCACCCAGTTGTGATGGCCGGTGGCTTCTTGGCCTACTCTCCATACAACTTACTGTACTATACAGGTGGGTTATATTTGTCGTTTATCTTCATGCATCACATCAAAAATCGATACACGCTGTGGTGGGAGAAGTACAACTATATCTTAACTAGCGCCCTTTCATCGGGTGTTGCTTTCAGCGCATTGATCATATTTTTTGTGCAATTCAAGGGGTTCGAGATCGAATGGTGGGGCAACCGGCTCAGTTCCCTAGGCATCGAAGGCATGCGTACCAAGCCGTCATGGCTACACGCTAAGGACGCTCCAGAGGGATATGTGGGACTCCGCAAGGGGAATTTTCCTTGAGAATCCGAAGAGCGGCGGGCTGTCATAGATCGGACGCAAGGATCACGAGAAACAACGACAATATCGAAGTGAATACGGCCAATAAAACCACCGACCGCCTGGCGACAGGAAACTGACTTTCGAATAGGCAGTCTTGAGTGTGGTAGAATCTGATGACTCCTGTGGCTAGGGTAAGTATGCCTAGGATGATTGAGACGGCACCAAACGAGTTTCCCCATCTGACGAACAAGGACTCTTGGTCAGGGAGCCTGAGAATGAGCGTATACGCCAAAAGCGAAATCTGGGTTTCGGCCGCCAAGGAGCGGTGTAGCTGAGCAAACGCGATACCTACGGAGACAAGAACCAAGGATGTTTTCAACCAAGCCAAGAATGTTCGCTCATTGGCCAACTAACTGGTCAGTAAGGGATCTGAAACTGCAGAGAGTGCTTGAACTTACGCTATCCCTTTGAAGGGTTCCTGCGGCACTGATTTTCACAGACCCCAAGGCAACCATGGGGTATGATCAATTGCGACTTCAGTGCAAGATACTAGATCGAGCGGCTCCAGTGTCCTGCAGGAAGCGGCTGGGACCATCAAGATCTTTGCAGCAGTGTCTACAGCCAAGAAAGCCTTGGGCTTGAAAAAGTTGGAATGAACCGTTTTTGGATGATTGAAATATTAACTTACACTCCTAAATGGGCCTCGGCAAGAATGTCTCGAAGGTCCTATACTTGGTAGCCATCTAGCCCAGGACAATTTTCAGATCACCGGTGACACAGGCGCCGGCAACTCACAATTAATACAGAAGTCAGAAGAGAAAGCAAAGGGAAGATACCTTTGGGTTTTTATGTTGGGCCAGGCCTCATTACAACATGAAGGCTGCAACACCGGCTGCAACTGGTAAAGCAACAGCACCGGAGAGCAATCTGCTCGCACCATCGGTGACGTCCACACTGTGGGACTCGGTGATGTTGGCACAAGCCAATCTGGTGGTGTTGTGTGCGTGGACCACAACCGACAAGCCGCCAAAGTATGCTTCGTTGTCGGGGTTAAGGGACAAGTATTCCTCGATATACGATGTGTCGATCGAGGTGCCCTCAATGAGACCGTGTTTGCCGGAGAGATCACCGGCCTCCTTGTCTGCGGGCTCGGTGTTGTTCTCTTTTCCGTTGTATGGGTTGAAATGGGCCAAGGTTCCAGTGCAGTTACCGTCGGATGGCACCGGTTTCTGGTGGATGTGGTACATGAAAGGACCGCCGGTCTCGGGCAAACCGGAGAGCTTGACATCCACCAAAACAGAACCGTTTGTGGAGGAAAATTTCACATAGCCATTGATGGTCTCGTTGAAAGACGCCTGCAACGTGGTGCCGGTTGGCGAGTCAGTTGCAACAGGGGAAGATGCGACGGCGATGGCAGCAAGTCCTAAGGTGGAAAGGGAGTTGAAGGAGACCATGGTGTGAATAGAAGAATGGTTTGAGGGGGAAGTTCGGTGGGTCAGGACCCATTTTTATACCAAAAGGGTTGTTGCTTCCAACAAATTCTACGCCCAACGTCATTGGCTCTGAGAGCCCCATATGTGGTGGGGTATTCAGGAATTCCCCTGAAGGACCTGTGTGTGACTTAGAGATGGTGCATCTGACGCAACTGATGCTCGCAGATAAGATTGGCTAGTTTGGGGAAAAGGCCCTCGTATGTGCGATCGCGGCGATGGATTTGCATGTGTCCTAGGCAACGTGCGTCATCATCCAGATTCCTGACTGCTGCTCCCGGAAAAGGTTTTTGGAGCCCCTATCGAAGTCGAGTGCGGATGTCTTCTTTAAATATGTGGGCCCCGTCTGGGGTGCATGGAACCCCCGCCAAAAAGAAGATCCGAATTAGAGCACAAGCCCTGAAAAACATGCTCATTAATGTGCTCAGCAAGTGCCTCGAGGTTACCCTAAACGTGGAATGTACCATGTGGTGCATGCCGCGCCTGCACAGTGCCCTGCGCTGGGCCCAATACCCGGAATGGACGGCCTAATCCGTCCCAAATTGTCCGTCCGTTTCCGGCCCCCCGGGCTCAAGATTTCCGGTATCCCGGCACATCGTTGACTGCTGTCAGCCTTTTTTCTGGCACGATTGCTTGCTCGAGAGCGAGAGGTAGAATGCTATGAGTGCGCGCGTGACTTATCACGTGGCTTGGATTCAGGTCGCGCCTTACTAGACCCGGCAAGTCGCTTGGGTTTGCTCCCATCTGAACCCAGCTTTCGTGATCCTAGACCTTCTCAAATGTACATTCCACTTTTGGGGAGGCTCTCAATCTACGAGTGGCTTCTTCTCGTCGTTTCGTTCCTCCTCTCGTGGACCGAGTATGTTTCCAACATCATCACGCACCTTCTTCCCACGCCGGTGCTTACGGCAATCACCTATACGCTACGAATTGTGTACCGGTTCACCTCCAACCCGATCAACTTCATTACAAAGCACTCCAAGAACGAAGAAGTGCCCTATAAATACGTGCTGAGCGAGGATGGAATCGACCAGGAAAAGTACAGGTTGATGACGGGGATTCTCAACAGTGCCAGCATAAAAGAGATGTGCCAGCTCTTCGGGTACGGCGTGGAGAGCCACATAGTCAAGACCAAGGACGAGTATTTGCTCACGGTGCAGCGGCTAGTGAAGAAGGACGACCCAAAGAGGGTCAGCAACGGCAAAGTGGTGTATTTCCATCACGGGCTTCTCATGTGCTCGGAAATCTGGGTCACAATGCTCGAAAAACGGCAGAACTTGCCCTTTGTGCTCTACGATCTTGGCTACGATGTGTGGCTAGGCAACAACAGAGGCAACAAGTACTCGCATAAGCACGTGTCGCGGAAGCTCACGCTGGAGGAATTCTGGAACTTTTCCATTGATGAGTTTGCGCTCTTCGACATCCCAGACTCCATCAACTTTGTGCTAGCAGAGACAGGCTGCAAGACCCTCACATACATTGGATTCTCGCAAGGCACTGCGCAGGCGTTTGCCTCGGTGTCAGTCAACCCCGACTTGAACAAGAAAATCGACCGCATTGTTGCCATATCGCCGGCCACGACGCCGCATGGGCTCTACTCCAAGTTTCTCGACATTCTCTTGAAGTCTTCGCCGAACATGCTATTCTTGATCTTCTCCCGCAAAGTGTTGTTACCCAGCGTGGTGTTTTGGGAACGGATCATGTATCCGCCGTTTTTCGATACTTCGATCGATGTGTCGAACTACATGCTCTTTAACTGGCGGTCTGCAAACATCGACAAGGTGCAGAAAGTGTGTTCGTATGCGCATCTCTACTCCACGACATCGGTGAAGACGGTGGTGCACTGGTTCCAGATCATGGCCGCCAAGAACTTCCAGATGTACCACGACTACAACTCGGGCATGTCCAATCTCAACCCCGTGAGCTACCCGCTCCAGAACATCCGGGTTCCCGTGCATCTCATATATGGTGACTCTGATAGTCTTGTGGATATTGATGTGATGTTGGCGCAGTTGCCCAAGGGGCGCACATTCACGCACTGCGTTGAAGGGCACGAGCACTTGGATAACTTGTGGGGACGGGACGTGGCAAAGGTTGTGTTTCCTCTGGTTCTACGCGCTTTGGAACAAGGTCGTGACGATGGTATGGAGCAAACTAGGCTTGACTAGGCTTAGCTAGGCTTGACTAGCTTGACTAGCTTGACTAGCTTGACTAGCTTGACTAGCTTGACTAGCTTGACTAGCTTGACTAGCTTGACTAGCTTGACTAGCTTGACTAGCTTGACTAGGCTTTACTGAGGTATCTCCCTAGCTTGAGTTTGAAATAATGTCTCTAAGACTCGTCTAAGGCTTGTCTCAGACTCGTCTAAGGCTTGTCTAAGACTTTAAAGGCTTGTCTAAGACTTTAAAGACTTGTCTAAGACTTTAAGGCTTGTCTAAGACTTTAAGACTTGTCAAAGACTTTAAGACTTGTCTAAGACTTTAAGACTTGTCTAAGACTTAAAGACTTGTCTAAGACTTAAAGACTTGTCTAAGACTTGAAGACTTGTCAAAGGCTTGTCTAAGGCTCGACCCTAAGGTGACTCTGAAACATTATTCGAAGCATTTCTGCTAAAAATGTTTCCTCGTTCTAGCGCCTTGCTGCCCGACATCAGATTCGGCAAATTCGACCCTGAAGAGCCTCAAGGCAGCCCATGTGTCTACTGACCAGAGCAGCTAGAAGCTCACTGGTGCGGTTGCAACTCGCGCAACACCGCGCGGCAGTGCATACACAGCCAGCCACAACATGGCCCAAAATAGCCACCACAACAAGGCCCAAATTAGCCAGCCCAAAAAGGCCCGATAGTCAGCCCAAGAAGGCCCAACAGCCAACCCAGGATGCAATGGGCCAGACTGAGTAGCATTCTCCTCTAGAAACGGTAGCGCAAGCCGTAACGGCAGCACCAGCAGATGGACCGCGCAGGGCCGCGCACGACCGCGCCGTCTTGCCGCATTCGCAACTGCTTCACTACACCTTCTTTCAAGAGTACCGGCGCCAACCCGCCCAGCAGCAACCCCCAGCCCGGCCCCCTTCCAGCCTCACGTGATTATGGCCGCCAGCTTGCGCTCGGCTATCCAGCAGGAACTCCCCAGAGTCATTGCAGCAGACAACCAAGACGCCTGCTATGACCCCATCATGAAGGATCTCTTGAAGTTCCAGCGCAAACCCGCCGACCCGGTGGACAACGACGCCTCCGGGCAGTCCCTGGCCACCGCCTCCTTGTCCGTGGAGCTGCACTCTCTTTTGCTTTTGGAGCTCCTCCACCTCATCCAGGAACCCAACCTAGACGACTCGGCCCGCATGAACTACGAGAACCTGCTCCAGGAGCTCATCTCCGCCACGCCCACGGTCAAGCTGGGCTCCAAACACTACCCGAACGAGTACCTCTCGCGGGTGTTGATCGACAACTATCTGCAGCTCTTGAAGGTCACCACGCTGTACTTCAATTTGTCGCTCTCGTCCCGCATCACCAAGTACCTTGTGCTGCTTGTGTATGCGTTGGAGTGCTGGGAAATCTACCACCTCTTGCTAGCGATCCCAAACTTCGACTACTTTCTCAAGCTCTTGAGCTTCGACGTCAAGCTGACCTCCTTAGGGCACATGGTGCGGCCGCCCGCAAACTACCTCAACTTCAACTTGCGCCAGGGCCTACAGTACCCGTTCCCGTTCCCCTTCTACAACTTCTCGTACCACAGCGTGGACCTGGGCCCCGCGCTACATCGGCCCAGCAAAATGGCCAACGTGTCGTTCCTGTCTTATATCGACATCCGCTTGAATAAGGACGTGCCGCTTGTACCCGCCCTGAAGCCAAAGAAGCGCCACGCAAGGCCCGTCAAAAAGCCCCGCTCCTCGGGGGGCCCGGGCCTCCCTCCAGACCCTCACGTGCTCGTCACGAGCCCCTCTTCGGCTTGTCTACAGAACGACCCCCCATCGCGGGCGGCCCACGAGCCGCGGGTTATCCAGTACGGCAACAAGAAGAGCCGCCACAAGTCGAAGGAGCCGGGCCCGGACCTGGCCGACGGCCAGCTGCAGCTGGCCAAGGAAGACTTCCAGAAACACAAGAAGGTGTTCATCTTCATCCACAAAACGCTCAACAACATTGCACAAGAGGCGCAGTCGCTGAGCCTTCTCAAAAACATCGAGGACGACGACGCCTACGACACCGACGAGGCCATGGCGATGATGGAAGAGGAGAAAAAGGGCGCGGACGGCAGCATCTTCGTCCCGTCCATTTTCCAAAAGGTCTTGAATGACTACGAGAAGCGTGGCGCCGTGCAAACAATCCACCAGTGTCGCCTTCTCAACTCCGGCGACAACAAGCCCTGCATGAAGGTGTTCTACGGCAAGAACGAGCTCCAGAGACACCAGGAGTTCGTGCACGCCACGAAGAAAAGAAACTACCGCTGCTACTTTTGCCACCAGGAAGGCAACGGCAACCAGTCCTACCCACGCCACGACTCGCTTGCGCGCCACATCCGAAGAAAGCACGGCATCACGGGCAAGGAGAACAAGCGAGCCGTGATGCTTGCACGCGAGGATGCCGAAAAGGACGACAAAGGCTTCAAGCACAGTACCGGTGGCAAGGAGTTTGTGCATGCGGGCGTCGACGACTTTGGCGACAAGAGTCCCGAAAGGGACTTGTTCGCTGCTGACGCCCAGCCCACTTTGCAGACGATTCCCTACAACTATGAAAAGAGCCGGCTTGTTCGCAAGGGTCCCCAGGCACACGGCTCACGAGAGCTTGCTGAGCACGAGCCTGCGAGAGCCCCTGAGGCTTTGGCTGGTGGGGGCGACAGCGCAGGCGTGGGCGACTCTGCCCAGAACGGCCCGCACAACCGGGGCTTATCCGGCGGAGACGCGTCCAAACGGAGCGAGGAGCTCCCGCAGCTCACCCAGATCTTGAACCCGGGGTTGTCAGGCAGTCCGGGGAACGCCGAGAACCAGGATTTTGCGGCAGCCCCCGACGGAACCGGCGCCAGCGAGTCCAGCCGCGCGTCGCACAAGCACTTGGACTCCCTGAACGGCAACATGCAACAGGCGTACCCAACATGGCTCCCGCCGCCCAAGTACTATGTGGGCTCGGGCCACGGCAACCCGATGCTCCGCGAGCCCGCCGAGTTGGTGCGGCCCGACCACCCCAGCTTTCCGGGCGGAGGCTTCGTGCCGTATGGCTCTTTCCCCTCGAACTACATGCCGCGGTTTCTCAAGCGCCCGGAGGACATGTACCATGGAGACCCCGTGCAGATGGGGCTTCCCTTCAAGGCGCCGCAGATGCCGTATCCGTACATGAGCCCGATGTTCGGAACAGGCTCGCAGCAGCCCTCGGACTCTTCAATGCATGCCAGTACCCAGGCGTCTCGCCAGCACATGCCTCTCGTGTCCCACGAAAGCCCACGCCACGGCCAAGCCATGTTTGCCGGGATGCTGCATCTTCCGAGCCAGGGCCCTGTCGCCGCGGCGCTGCTGCGCGTGCTGCTGCTAGTGGACCCGCCGGCCGCCGCTGCACCGGCACTGGCCCAGACGCAGGCCCAGGCCCAGCCGGGCCCGGCGCAGCCGCTGCAGTTCCCGTCGCCCAGCCCCAAAAACCCCCCGGCTTAGAACCGGGCCCCGACATGGCCGCGGTCGCCTAGGCGCGGTCCCAATGGCTGCAAAATGCGCCCCGGCTCCGCGGGCGTGTCGCGCGCAAACATGGTGCAAGGGTGGGCAGCCAATGGCGACCCAAGCGAGCGAAAAGTTGCCTAATCCGCGGCCCCAGCGTGATGTGCCCTGCTGGCTCTCCGCACGTCACGCCGCCGCTCCCCCCGTCCCATGGCCCGCCTCCGCCGCCCGTCCCGGCCCGCAGTATCTAGACTCAATCCTACACCCCCGAGCCCGTCCCCCGTCGCCCGCACCCGCCCGTTCTCGCTCCACACCCGCCCTCGCGCGTCGTGTCCCTACCGAACCCTTTTCGCCTTTTTGCAGTCGATTGTTCGCTATGCCTCTCCCTAGTCTCCCTCTCTTCCGTCCCTGCCCTCCACCCCGCCGCTTGCCTTGCTTGCTTGCCTGCATCCCCGCTACCACCACCGCTGCCCGGGCCCCCCTGCCTTGACCCACACCCCTACCTCCCGCCCCACCTCCCCCTCGGCTCATTTCCTCCTTCGCCGCCAACTCCCACTTGCGTGACCCAACCCTGCCCCCTCCCCTGGGTCCTGAATTTCCCCCTGTGCCCCCCAGCGCCCGCTGTCTGCAGAACAGCCCCTTGTGCCCGCCCCATGAGCCAAATCGGGCCCATGTCCGACGCTGCCTTCGACAGCGAACATGCTTCCCAGGTGTCCTGCGACATCCCCAGCACGCTACCCTCGTCTCGGCTGGAGGCCCCCGACCCGGACGACGCTGCAGACAAAGCGCCCGTTTCGGAAGGCAGCACCCTCCGCCGGGACTATGTGGGCGCTCTGCCGGTTAAAGCCGGGTCCGACCGTGGCTTGTCCAAGAGTTGGTTGGACGACCAAAGCGCGTCGCTGATTGACAAGGTCATCGAGATTCTCGTCAGTGGGCAACCCAAGGTGGTGGCCGACTATGCCGAGCACCTCTTCCGCATCTCGTCGTTGCTCTTTGACGGCTCGCTCTCGCCCGCCCAGGCCTCCCGCCTAGAGGCGAAACTCTCGCAATTGATCGACTGCTTGCCTGACTTTATTGAGGTGCAAGACCCGCTCAACTCGAAACTCTACCTCATTGTCGAAAAATGCTTCGATGTGTTCATCAAAATATCCACCAACGTCAAGGAAATCTCCTTGGCAACCATCACAATCCGCTTCTTGACCACCGTGATCATGAGCTTGAACTACTGGGAGATCTACAATCTCCTTCATTGGCGCCCGGCAATCTTGCAGTTTCTCAATCTCATAGACTTTGATCTCAACGAGTCGTACTCCCGCTTCATGAGAGACTACCACAGGCACCCCTACAGGCAGGAGGTGCAAATCCCAAATGAGCTACGCGACCTGCTCATAGCGTCCCGCCATCGTGCCGAAGACGACCTGCTGTCTGCTTCCAACCCATCGTCGCCCGTCTTGACCGATGACGATCTGGCCGAGCCTCACCACACCAGTCGCTCGGGCCACCATGACCAAGACGGCGATTACATCCACGCGTCTCCTGTTCAGGAACATGAGCCAGCGAAACCGAAAAAGAAAATCCGCCTCGAGCCCAAAGTCAATACCCAAAGAGTCATCAACGGCTCGGACAAGCTACCTCTCACCAACAGGTCCTCGAACTATGACCCGGACGTGATCCACGAGTGCAGGCTTCCGTCTTCAGACGAACCCGCGAAGATGTGCTTGAGACGCTTTTCGAGAAAGTATGAGTTGATAAGGCACCAAGAGACAGTGCACTCCAAAAAGAAGAAGCTCTTCAAGTGTTTCGTCTGTGTGAAGACGGACCCAATGACAGGGCCCAGAATATTCACCCGACACGACACATTGGCCAAACACATTCGTGTCAATCATAAGATTTCAGGAAAGGAGGCGAAAGCCGAAGTGGCCTACTCCAAAAAGCACGCTGAGATCGTGGAGGAGGGCGATATAACCGTTCATGTTGGAAGGAGAAAGACAAAGGTCGATTTCGAATTAAGAAAGCACATGGAAAAGAAAGGAACTGACAAGGACGGCACCGACGACACCGAGATCTTTGACGAAATAGACGATTCTCCCCCGGACTCAATCCAGTCGGAGGACGAGGGCATTGCAAACTGATTTGACATTCCGCTCTTCTGCAGCATCTCTTCATCGAGGAAATAGATACAACAAACATTCATGACAACTATTATTTGGACTTTATTTGTAAGTGATATACTAAATTACAGTGGTTCGCGCATGAACCGTTGAAAATGCAGAGCAGGTAGAACAGGCCAGTCTTTACTGGTCCCACGAAGCCTCGTATCTTTGCTGCTCAAGAATGGCTTCCTTGATCGACTCGTCCTCGAGATCTTCGAAAACCTCTTTCGGAACACTGGCCAATCCGGTCACGGTTTTCCGAATGTTCGGATTGAACAAGTTGATAGAGCACAGTATCGTATCGGTAGCTTCGCTGGAGTCGTTCTCGACTCTGCGGACTTTGAACCGCGACGGCTGGCTCGCGGTGGGATAGAAGTTGAAGCCGCTGTACGAGTCCTTGATTCCACGGAGCCAAACCTGGTTTCTGGCCTCGGCAAGCGACTTGTTGAACTCTAGCGTTTGCAATCCAACCTGGTACATCCAAGTGGGGTCCGCCTGGTAGTTGATTAGAGCCGAGCCCGTGACCTGAGCGGTGTAGGCACTGTGATCAGCGGGACCATAGTTGCCTCTTCCAGAGGCCTCCTCTGGGTCGGCGTACTCGCCCTCAACATCGCCTCTCTCGCGGGCCTTGTCCTCGAAAAAATCATCCGTGACCTTTCTGCCGCCAAGAAGCATTCGAGCACCAAACTCCCTGTAGATGGAACGCGCCGTGACCAAGTTGACGGACCTTCCCTTGTACGAGGTGGGGATCAACTGCCTCGCAATCAAGTCCATTTTCTCCTCGTGCGTGCAGACCTTCTTGAAAAGAGACAAGTGGGTTTTGAACAACAAGTAGGAGTCCCGGAAACCCACTAGCCGCGCCGGCTCCGTCGACACCATGTACTGTCTGTCGCCCTTTCCCAACAAGGTGAAGGTTTTGATCCTGAACTTGCGGTCGCCTTGCAAAAAGCCGTTCTTGTCGATCTTCTCGAGGCCCTTGGGGTCCTCGTCCATCACCACCTCGTCGTCGACCACCTCGATTTCGTTGCCGTCGTTGTCAAGACTCGGGTCCTGCACCCGCGCCGCCTTGGGCTTCCGTCCTCGTTTCTTCCCGGGCTTCTTCTTGCTGACCTCCGTCTTGTCCTCGTCGTCGCCGTCGCCGCCGTTGCCTTCGTTGTCGCCCGCCTCTCCCGATTTCTCCTCGTCTTCCTCGCCCTCGGGCTCCTCCGTGGACGCCTTTCTCTTTCTGCCGCGTCTCTTCTTGGCAACCGGCTCGATCTCCTCGTCCTCGTCCTCGTCCTCCATGTCGTCCTCGTCTCCCTCGTCTTCTTCTGCTTCGTTGCTCTTGGCGACTCCCTCGTCCTCCTCGTCCTCGTCTTCTTTCACGTTAGATTCGTCGTACTCTTCGTTGTACTCCTCGTCGCCTTCTTCGGGGTCCAAGTCCAACCCGGCTAGCGTCTTGCGCTGCGCACGTGCTTGCCTTGGCGACCTCGTGCTGTCTGTGTGCTCTTCGTCGTCGCTTTTTGCACTGCGTGTCATTTTTTTGGATGTTCGTAGATGGTCGCTGGAGACGTCAGGCCGTTGTTTTCCGCTTCACCGCGCCGGGTGCCTTGCACACCCGTACATCTCACGGTGTCCTCCTCTGTACCTTCGATTAGTGTTGTGCTATTGGGTGCTTGTATTAATTGTACAGTAGCAACTATTCCTCTACACAATGGTGTAAGGCGTCTTTATTCCTCGTTGATGTAGGTATTTTTCAATCCCTTCTGGATGTTGGCGTTCCAAGCCGGTCTTCTCGGTGCACTGTGCACTCCATTTGCAGTCATAACTCACAACCTTCCTTTGCCGAAGAAAATCACCTAGTTTCATTTTGAGCTCGCAGGGTCGTTGCGTTTTAGGTCCAAATTACTTTGTCTTATGTTTTGAAACTCACCCTATAAGCTTGTTAATTTTATTGGTCTAGTTTCATTGCCCGTGTTTCCAAGATTAGTTTGGTGCGACTTAAATTCTGTTAAAGTGAGAGAGTTCTCAACACAATTTATCTTAACAGAAATCAAATGACTAGATATGTTTCTCGAAAAGTAATATAATGACTAGATTTATTTATCGAAAAGCAGTCCCATGACTGCATATTCTCTAGGGATATTCAAGAAGCTGATTATGAAATCTTTTTATAGGTTAGATTTGGGAATCCTTGGAATGGCTCTAAGGAAGATCCGGTATGCTTTAAATTACGCCAAAGAAAGTTTCTCGATTTCACAAAATAAGAAATGGATTGAGTGTCATCGATTAATGGCCTGTGTTGTCTGTTTCCTTCCTCTCACACTTGAATTCTCAAATACTCTGTTTAGACTATGTACATTTAGTTTTCATCCTTCTTCTCATCACTGGGCTGCTCGTTCTTGAACGCGTCATTACCATCTAGGTATTTGTCGAATGCATCGTTCGTCTCGGGGAATGGACGCTTACCCAACAAGCGAATCATCGTCTCACGGGTTATGAATTCTTTCTCCAACAATTCCTCAGCAACCAACTTCACGGCTTCTGCCTTCTCCAGCAACAACTGCTTGCACTTGTCGTGGCAGTCCTCCACTATGCGTCGAATCTCAGAGTCAATGACGTCATTGGTCTCGTCACTGAACGGTTTGGTCAAAGACTCTTGTCCTTGAGTGTCTGCATAGTTGACCATGCCCACCTTGTCCGACATACCAAATCTCAACACCATCGATTGTGCAATGCCTGTCACTTTCTTGAAATCATCGTAGGCTCCGCTCGTCACCGTCTTGAAGTTCAATTCCTCGGATACGCGCCCCCCTAATGTCATGACCATTCTATCTATGAGTTGCGCTTCACTCATCAAGTATTGGTCTGGTGGCAAGTATTGAGCATAACCCAATGCACCTTGGCCTCTAGGAATGATTGACACCTTGAGAAGCGGATGTGCGTGTTTCAAAAACCAGCCACAAACCGCATGCCCGGCTTCATGATATGCCACCACTCTTTTTTCTTCTTTGGAGAGCAACTTGGTCTTCTTTTCCACACCTCCAATGACTCTTTCGATAGCAAGTTCGAAATGTCTCAATGTCACAGACTTAGCGTTGTACCTGGCCGCAATTAGCGCTGCCTCGTTACAAACATTTGCGATGTCCGCACCAGAGAATCCGGGCGTGAGCGTGGCCAAACGGCCGGGCAAATCCTTGTCAATGTTTTGAACAAGCTTGATTTTCTTCAAGTGGACCTCAAAAATTTGCTTTCTGCCAGCCAATTCAGGATTATCAATTGCAATATGTCTGTCGAATCTTCCTGGTCTCATAAGTGCCTTGTCCAAAATGTCGGCTCTGTTTGTACCAGCTAAAACGACAACGTGATCAGAGGTATCGAAACCATCCATCTCAACCAAAAGCTGATTCAAGGTGGTTTCACGCTCATCGTTTGCACCACTAGCATTACCTTTTGATCTTTGCTTGCCTATGGCATCAATTTCGTCCACGAAAACAATTGCAGGCGCGTTCTCACGGGCAGTCTTGAAAAGGTCACGCACCCTTGAGGCACCGACACCCACGAACATTTCAACAAACTCCGAACCGGAAACAGAGAAAAACGGAACACCGGCTTCACCGGCGGTGGCCTTGGCTATCAAAGTTTTACCAGTACCCGGAGGGCCAGACAAAATGGCACCTCTTGGGATTTTGGCGCCCAACTTTTCGTACTTTGCGGGGTTTTGTAAAAACTTGACAAACTCCATAACCTCTTCCTTGGCCTCGTTCATGCCTGCGACATCTTTGAACTTGATTTTTATGTCTTTTTCTTGGTTGAACTTCTTGGCGGTGGACTTACCGAAACCGAGGGGTCCACCCATTCCTCCCATTCCAGCCTTTTTAGTCATGTAGTAAATGGCACCCAAGAACAACAAAGTAGGGAGAAAATTGACCAAGATTCTGGCGGTATTTCCTTCAGTCACGTAGACGACAGGCACTCTAATCAGGTCAGGAATTCCAAACTGATCTTGAACCGATCTCAAATTACGCTCAAAACTCTCGATGTTTCCAATAGTGAAGTAGTAGTCATTCTTCTTGGAGGCGTCGGGGTTTGAGTTCTCGTTGAGTTCCAAGATGGCGGTCCTGTTGTTGATGACACGGATCTTTCTAACCAAATTCTTGCGCAAGAAATCGGAAGTAAACTCCTGAAAAGTGATTTCGTGGTTCTTTTCCTGGTTAGAGTAGAGCACAAACAACAAAAGGCCACCAGCGAGGCCAAAGAAAAAGAAACGCATGTGCTGGGCGCTGATGTCGAAGTCAACGAAACCGGCAGGTTTGTTGGCATCCTTCTTGGAAGAGGGCTTCTTGGAACGGTCGTCCTTGGGAGCGTTCAGAGAAGAGAAGAAGGACGAGCCGTTCTTGGCGGCGGTAGCACCCTTGCCCAACTGCTTCAGGAAAAACTCGTTGAGCTCGGGGTACTGGGTTTTGGGGGGAGCAAGCGGGTTGATGGAGACGGAGGAGGCGTCGGCGTAGGGAACAGACATGAACAACTCGTGGATGTCGGACCAGACCTTGACGACGTTCTCGTCCAAGGCCGGCAGGGGCGCTTGGTCGGCGTCGGGATGGAGGCCGGAAAAGAGGGCCTGGGCGTCGGGGTCCAGAAAGCGGATGTCCTCGACGGAGTTGACGGCGTTCAGGAGCCTGTTGAACGCGTCAAAGAGAGACGCCACGTCGGCCACGGAGAACGGCGCAAGCGAGGGGTGCTGGGAGGAGAAGTCGGCCACAAGCAGCTCGGCCAAGTTGTCCTTGTAGCGGCCCGAGGCCTTGCACGCGGCAGACTCGTCCAAGTAGGCGGACAACAAGTACAGGTACACGGAGCGGATGCGCTGGGCCGAGGCCAAGTCGAGCGGGTGGTCCGGGAGAGCAAGGGGGATGGTGGCCATAGGCGGGGCGGCAAACTGGAGGTCCAAGACCTTCTGCTCCTGGAGGGCGATTTCCGGGCCAAGCTTGAGCTTCTGCAACACGCCGGCCGAAGCGAACGCCTTCTTGAGCTCGTTGAGCGCCTTGATCTCCTTGTTGAGGCGGGAGAATTTTTCGTTGTTGTTGAGGCGCCGGACCGAGTGGTGGAAAAGGCCCCGGCCGGCAGCGTGCCAGCCACGGGCCGCGCGGGCAACGGCGGGCATCTGGCGCCGAAAAAGCGTCGACGTGCGGAGGCCCACAACAGACATGATGTTTTGGGGAGGCGGGGGTTCTAAGAAAAGACGATTGAAGGTGGAGGTGAGAAGACGGTGTAGAGGGAGGTGGCGACGAGCGCGACGAGAGTGCATAGGCCATGGGCAGCAGCGTAGAGTGGGATTGGAGAGTAGATTGGGGATTGTAGAGTTGGAGAGTCGGAGAATTGGCAATTGGAGAATTGGGAATGGGAATTGGGATTCGGGAATTGGGGATTGGATTGGGAATTGGAGAATTCAATAAATATATTTTAACATTGTGAGAATGAATACCATGTGAAGTGGAGTTTGGAGATTCAATAATGCGATATTCATGCATATATATGAAGTAAGATTAACTTCGTGAGACTAATGGGTGTATTAAGGTCAAATAGAAGCAAAGGATAAAATAAGGGGGAATGAAAAGGATTTCAAGTGTTTGATGCTCAGTTGGAATTGGGATTTGGCTTGGAATATAGTACAATATCTTTCAGGCCTCCGTGGTCTCAAAAAGTATATAGACCCTCACTAAGTCGTGAAGATACTTTACTTTTAATTCTTATTCTATTAAGTATTCCAATACCTTTATTTTTCAATACATATTCTATTAAGTATTTTATTGCCTTTAATTTTTGATACTTATTCTATTGAGTAACAAAAAAGGTATATTTTGAGGATTCTACTCTGCTTCATTCTGTTGAATCTCGGTGGCTACCTACCGAGTTCTTGCGCTTCCTTCTATCAATGGAAGACTTTCACTCTAAAAGCTGAACGATGCCGCTGAATGACTTTTAAACAGTATTCGGACAATTCCAATGGTTTAGACAGCCCAAATACAGAAAGTTCCGGTGTTTCCAGAAAGACAGTTCCAATGATTTATACCCCAGTATGACAGTTCCAATGATTTATACCCCAGTATTACAGTTCCAGTGTTGATCCAGACTGTTGAAATTTAGATTTCAGACAGTTCGAAATGCCTTTTAAACTGTTTAAATGTTGTTTCAAGACTGTCAGAATGTTGACTTAGACAATTTATTGATCAGACAGCTCATCTGCTGTTTCCAGACAATCAATGTTGTCCCAGAAAGTTTAATATAGGGATAAACTGCAGAATATAGTGTTTTCCCGACAGTCCAATGTTGAAAGTAGACCTTTGAACATTGATTCAGACTGTTAATAATATCGAAACCAAAAAGTTTCAGTTCCAGATAGTTTCAACGTTTTTCCAGACTGTTCAACTGCGGATCCCGCACGATTTCAATGTCGATTCACCAGTTTAATTTTGATTTCAGATAGTCGAAAGGAGTGTCTTCAGACATTTCCAATGTTCATTCAGCAGTTTAAACTTTGATTTCAGACAGTTGAAATAGTGTCTTCAAATTTTGATTCCAACAGTTCAAATGTTGATATTAGACAATTGAAAAGGGTCTTTAGATAGTTCAGTTACTTCCAGAGTTAAGAGTGTCTTCAGACACTTTAAATGTCAATTTCAGACAGTCCTGTTGATTCAGCAGTTTAAATTAGCCGTCTTTACTGCTGATCCAGGCATTCTAAACACCGATCCGGCCAAATCCAATCTCTTTTTTAGGCTGCTAAAAATGTTGGTTTCAGACAGTTAAATGTAGCTGGGGCTGTCCAATGACTATATGCATGATTTGACAGGCCAAGCGTCCAACCAAATTCTCACTTCAGAGGCATCGGGGCTGACCTTTCCAAAAACATCCAAGCACCAAAACCCACGCACCAATCTAAACTAAAACCCAAAGAACCCAGAACAGTACCCAGAACCAAAACAAAACAAAAACCGAAAATAGCACTCAGAACCACGCACCTTGGGTCGGTTGCTAGCTGCGTCCTGCACACCGCGCGGCCGCTGCACCTCAGCCTCGATCCACTCTAGCTGTCTTAGCCTCCAGCAGTTGCAAAATGGGCTGAGCACTGCACACAGCCACACCGGCCCCATTTCTCTGGCGAGCCGTTTCCTGGCGGACCATCCCACCATATCTCTGCGAACCATCTCGCACCATTTGCGGCCCGAACCACAAGTGTCCCTCTGCGCAATCAAGTGAGGTCCCGAGCCGAGATTATCCGCTGCGGCTCGTACTCAGTATACACTACCTTGGTCTACAGTCCCAGATCCACCCCAATCAAGCCCCATCAAATCCCATCAAATCCCATCAAATCCCAATAAAATGCCAATGAAATCACAACAAGATGCCATCAAAATCCCAAGTCTCACACCCCCTCCCAGACATCCTCCATAAATCCGCCAAACTCCCCGTTCAGAGATCCCGACCCCGGCCCACACCCGTGCCTCCGCAGTTCTGCTCGGTCCAGCCGAACGCGCGTTCCGAGATCCATGGCTTCTATGCCCTTCCCGCATTCGCCTGACTGCTTGTCCTCAATTGCTTCATTCCACAGTGCCGCCCCCGCCTACTCCCCGTGCCGGACCACAACCGCCCGGAGCTCTTCTTGCAAACCGCAACCGCCTTCCCGCCCGCTAACTCCGCGTGCCGGCCTTTCCCATGAACATCTCCTCGGTAGACCCGGCACCAGTGCCCGGAACAAACGCCACCACCGACCAGCAGCCGGGGCAGCAGCCCAAACACCCGGCAATTCGCTCCGATGACGACGACGATGATGACTACGATGATGACGATGACGACGCGGCCATTTTGAGCTTTCTGGGCTCGTCCGGCCATTTGCCCGAGGCGCACGTGCCCAACAGCAAAATCGAGCGGCGCTTCACCAAGGAGGACGCCAACTCGTTGGTGGGCGGCCAGCTGCTCGGAAGCCAGCCCGCGGCGGCACAGGACGTGGCCGCCTCGGTCCACAGCGCAGACCACTACAACAACCTGCAGAAGGTGTTCTCGTTCTCGCTTCCGTTTGGCGGCTTGTCTTCGATCCGGTCCAACTTCAAGATCCCCTTCATGCACAAGGAAGAGGACCCCGAGGTCGAGAGCCTCCGGCTCCGGCTCGAGCGCCAGCAGTCGGTCAACACCTTCGAGGAGGCGCGGCTCTTCTCCCACTTGCGAGGCACCGACGACGTGCGTCTCCGGGCCATGAAACAGTCCATCAAAGAGAACATCTCCGACTTCTTGCCGGACTTTGTGCTGAAGAAGGACAAGCCCTACGACGCCATCTTCCACGAGATCCTGGGCCCGATCCTTGTCATGGGCGGCTACCGAGGCTCCATTCTAAGGGACACCCACACAGGCAAGCGGGTGTGGATTCCGCTCAAGGCGGGGTTCAATTTGCGCAAAATCAAGTTGCTTCTTGGGCCCACGCGCGACGACGAGCTCCACGCCGCTGACCTGATCTACGCCGACGGCATCTTGAAAAACATCGGGCCCTTTGACATCTGCAAGAAGTTCATCAAAAAGCTCGACAACGGGAAAACCGTGGTCGACGAGTTTGGCTACGACTGGCGGCTCAGCTTGGACATCACGTGCGAACAGCTTATTCGGCGCTTGGAGCATCTCAAAGAAAAGACAAAGCAGAAGGTTCTAGTCGTGGCCCACTCCATGGGCGGGCTTGTGGCTCATGGCGCGATGCAAAAGCGCCCCGACTTGTTCAGAGGCCTCGTTTACGTCGGCACCCCCAGCGAGTGCTACAATATTCTCGGGCCCGTGCGGTACGGTGATACCATCATGTACTCGGACAAAATCTTGACCTTCGAGACCAACTTCATGATGAGGTCCTCGTTCTCGTTTCTACCGCTTGCGGGGCGCGTCTTTCTGAACAAAGAAACCGGCGAATACTACGACCTCGACTACTTTGACCCGGAGACTTGGGTCGAGTACAACTTGAACCCTATGGTTTCGTCCACGCGGAGACAGTTGGAGAAAGAAGGCAAAGACTCGCCGGGACTCGCTTCGATCGATACTCTTGTGGCCGAGCACCACCCAGTCGACAGCCACAGCTCAAGCCTTAGCAGCACTTCAAGCGGGCTCTTTGGGTCCCGGATCAAGTCCATCAACCGGAAAAACAAGTCGCTGCTCATGCTCACAAATCTGCAAATGCAGAAGCGGCAGCAGTCCGGGTGGTCGAGCCCGTCAAGTCCCATGGAGGAGGAGTTGTTGGTGGACTACAAGTACTCATTTTCGTTTTCGCAGTGCTACGATTACTTATGTGACACCTTGAAGCGAGCCAAGGCCTACGCTCTAGGCTTGGAATACGACGAAGGCTTGAAAGACGCATATCCGCCCCTCGCGGTTGTTTACGGAGACCAGGTGCCGTCGGTGCGTGGCTCATATGTTCGAAGCCGGCAAGACATAAAGGATGGCAACTACTATGAGTTTTTCTATGGCAAGGGCGATGGAGTGGTCCACCAGAGGTGGCTCATGCCCGAGAACAGGGGGTTCCAATTCCATGACAAGAAAACAGGCGAGGGCCACATTGTGGGCAAGTTTGCCAGTAGTGCCGGACATGTCAATCTTATGACGGATTTCGAAGTGATGGCGAAAGCCTTGAATGCCATCGTGGAGGCGGAAAAGAAGTGGAAGCGGTAAGCCAGACTTTTCGAGAGATCCTCCTCATCACCTCCTCATCACGGTGAGCCAGACCTTTCGAGTGTCCTCCTAGGCACTACTCTGAAAGATCCTCCTCATAGAGCACGGTTATCCAGAGACTGCACGTCAGACAGGGCACGACTATGGAGAGGCCACCGGAGGCATCTTCGGAGCCGCGTTCCAAGTCCAAGTCGGTCAAGCATATGGCGTCGGGGGTGGTGCATCGAGGACAGTCCTTTGTCCAGGAATACGAATCGGCGGCGGAGTCGTGGCGCTCGGCAAACTCCGCCAAAGTATAGACATCCAAGCCAGCGCCGGTGATGTTGAACCCCAGTTTCTTGACTTGATTGTCGAGCTCATCGTCGTACAAAGACCTCTTGTGGGGGTCGCTTAGAACGGCATACGCGGACTTGAGTTCCGAAATGGAAGCAGCCGGTTCGAGCCGACGCCGGCCTGGAGCGCCTGGAGAAGTTCCGGAATGACTGTCTTGAGATCCAGAGCAAGCGTCGGGAGAAACCGCAGAGTGAGCGAGTCCCAGAGCGACGCCCGAATTCACAGCAGCTTTAGAATCTGAATCGAATCGCGACTCAACAGGCAACCCAGAGCGCGTGGATCCAGTCGCAGACCGCAGGCGGACCTTATCGGGATGAGAAGAGAGGAGCTTTGCGTGGTAGGCGGCCTTGAGGTCAGCGGGAAGCACGTCGCTGGAGACGCCAAGAATTTCGTAGAACGATCGGGACATGCAGCACAGCACTAGGAGCAGGCACAACGCACAGCACGCAGAAAGGCACCGGCAGAGAGTGAAACTGGAAGGTGGAGGCCGAGACTAGGTGGAGATGGCAGCGCGGGGAGTGCAGAGGGCGCGCGAGACCCGTGCATCCGGGAGCGGCCCGGCGGTGGGAAGCGCGCACAGCGATGAGATGCAGAAAAAGAGCCCGCAAAAAGCAGCAGGTGAACAAGGCACTATCTTAGCAGACGGCCCATTTTCACCAGGACCCGGACCCATTCAGCATACAGGGTGTCTTTCCAATCAGGGTGTCTCTCCAGCATTCCCAAGCCAACAGAAGCAACAAAGCAACCAAAGAAGCCAAGCGATACAGGCAACAGTTAGGGTTCGAGGCAATAGAGTAATAGATCTGATACAGTCAACACTACAATTTATCGACTACACTCCAATCAAAGCAGCAGATTTTGATAAATTCAAGATTTGACAAAGTTTCAATTTTGATAAAGTCTCAAGATACCAATACAGTTGAATCAAGAGTCTAATACAGTCAACAATCTAATACAGTCAACAGTCTAACCAGTTGAATCAGTCTAATACAGTTGAAGTCTAATACAGTTGAATCAGTCTAATACAGTTGAATCTGTCTAACCAGTTGAATCAGTCTAATACAGTTGAATCAGTCTAATACAGTTGAATCAGTCTTACCAGTGGAATCAGTCTAATACAGTTGAATCAGTCTAATACAGTTGAATCAACAGTTTAATACAACCAGAAAGAGTCAAGACAGTCAGTCTAAATCAACGGTTCAAATCAACATCTAGTCATGGCAAAACCAAAAACTACGGACATCAAGGTCAAGAGCGTGCACGAGGACGCAAACGAACAGTTTATCGTGGGCACGTTCTTCAACGGATTGCAGATCCCCAAGGACAGCACGTTCGACCTCTACAAGCACCAGCAGCAGCCCGAAAAGTACTTTGTGCACGGAGAAAACCGCACGTTGGAGTACAACGGGGCCAACGAAGACGGCGACAACAACAACGACTACTTGGTGGCGGTGTACGACGCCAAGGACAAGAGCGTGGAGCTTTTCCGCAGCCCGGTGGTCAGTGGCACGGTGACGGCGTTGGACAAGCGCGTGCACAAGGGCCCCAAGATCCGGCTGCGGGGCACGATGAACTACGCCCAGCGCACGGCGTTGGGCCAGGCGTTCGGAACGAAAAAGGCCAAGGCGGCCATCGCCAACTTGGAGAAAAACCGCATCGATGCCGAGCGCTTGCAGGACTTGGAGATGGACATTGTGGACAACGTCAAGGAGTTCACCACGGACTTGCCTAGCCGCGAGCAGTTGCACAGCAGCGACGCCGTGGACCGGCCCACGCCTCCGGCGCACGAGGACGCCACGCGGGTGGAGGACATCTACAGGCTCGAAGACATTGTGTCGGAGCAGGAGCGCCAGTACATCCGCGTGGGGGCCATGATGGAGGAGGCGGACGCGGACAAGCGGGCGGAGCTCTTGCCGTGGAGCAAGTCTGCGTACGTGGCCAAGAGCGTGGAGCGGTTTGTGGCGGCGGGCGCGGAGCACAAGCTCCAGTTGGTGTACTACGCGTCGTTGTTGCTTGGCGTGTACAACAACCGGCGGGTGCGGAGCAAGGTGGCGTTGATGGAGCGGCTCGGCAACAAGCCGTCCGAGGCGTTGGTGGACGGCGTGTTGGAGCGCTTTGCCGTGGCCAAGGCGCTGGGCTATGGCAAGTCCAAGGACCGGTCCTTTGCCATTGACCCATTCCACGAGGACAAGTTGTTGTGCTACATCTTGGCGTTGCTCATGCACATCGAGAACTTCACCATCGAGGTGCTTCCGGTGGCCAACGAGTTGAACATGAAGCCCACCCGGCTCCAGATGTTGCTTCGGGCCTTGGGTGCAGTGGTGAAGCCGGTGGGGGTTGGCCAGGCCGAGGCCTTGGGGCTTTCCAAGAAGGAGGCGGCTGGTTACAAGGTGGCGTCGTTGAAGGTGCCGTTCAAGATGCCCGAGATGGTGAAGCGGGGTGGCAGAAAATAGGACATGAACATAGATTGCAAGAGTGAGCTGCCTGGCATGGAGAGCTGTTTTTATCCGGTTCTCTTGACATCGAGATCTTTGAGACATGTAGGGGGTGAGAGCGGCTAGATGAAGATATGGGTTGTAGAGAATTACTGAAATTTAAGAGACTGAAAGGAAGGATAAGAGACTGATAGGAAGGACAAGAGACTGATAGGAAGGATAAGAGACTGAAAGGAAGGAAAAGAGTGTGGCTTGAGGACGTAAACGAGCGATGCAGATTGAATAACGCAAAGACACATGAAAACACCAAGTGTCAAAGTTTTGACAGGCCTAGGACGATTGAAGATGGAAAACTTCTGTTGCACGTGTAAAGATTTTCTCGAAAAATTAGCTTTAAGATAAAAACAAGAGTACAAGAGATACATGAAAGAGCTTTATAAAAGGCCTTCATTGGCTACTTTAGATCGTCTAACTAAAGGATGTGTTTTTATGAGGTTCTTTCCTGAGATACTCTCAAAAGCATAAAGGACACAAGATGGGGAGGAGTTGTGAAATATTCAGAGTTACGAAGGTGGATAGAGACAAAATAAGAAAGACGCAAAGGCAAGCGAAAGAAACTCAAAAAGAGAGTTTTAGAAACCAAGACGATATCGGAGGATATACAGATTTTCATCAAAACTTCGCTCAAATCCCACATTTTGTCATCTAGTTAAATATTAAGATATTTTCGGGCTCAGAATACATTTAATTAGTTCTTTCAAAGTAGCGTTTCTTTTTCTCTTCTTCTTCTCCTCTTCTTCTCCTCTTCTTCTCCAACTATCCTAGTATCAATATTCTTTTTTGTAACAAGATATTCTTCACACGTCAGTGTCAAGCCAATATTCACTATTCCCATACCACTTTTAATTCTTTCTGACTATTCCCACATTATTGAACTAAAAAGGAACATTGCACTCAACTCAAAAAGAACATTGCACTCAACTAAAAAGAACATTGATTTTGCTTAATGAATTTTTCATTGGCAGATTGTCTGCTGTAAGCGCTTGGGCTACTGGCTGGCTTATATCCGGGCCTAGCTGATACGTCCGGGCCAGCCACATGTATTCCCTACCATACGGCCTAAACAGTTGATCGATACAAGTTTTTTGAATCTTTTTTCCAAGTACGAAATTAAGGCTTTTTGAACTACATTTTGAAGTATTTTGGATGCATATCATAGTTTACTGGTGAGGTTTTGGCTTTAGTTTGCGTTTGACCGCATGCTGCAATTGAAATGACTGCAAATGCTCGTCTTTTCTAGCCTCTATGATAACTATAGCGTCATGTCTTCAGATGGTATAGTCATATTGCAAATCCTACTGTTTTTATTGTATGTATGCCAATATTCGTTTGAACGTTTCTAAATGTAATACCAAATCCTAGCAACAATCTTAGAATGACTTAACAGGTTTCTGAGACGCTTGAGCTGTTTCGCGTGACTGTGGGTCCAAATAAATGGTATTTTTGAGAAGAAGCTGAAGATTATGTTTGTTTGTTTTTTTAGCAAAATATACAGCTTATTTATCCCAGGAAATACTTGGACTACAACTGCTCAAAACTTCAACAGGCAATTGCAAAAGCCCAACCCTAGGAGTTTGAAAGAAGCTGAAGTATAGAGAACAAGTGATTCGATGACCAAAAATTTATTAAGAAGAGTTTAGTAAGGTAGTTTAAGACTAAGATTTAATGATATGCTGGTGTAGAAACTTAAAAGCGTGATGAGGTTGAAGAAGGTGGTGAATTTGAAGGTGATGAGGTTGAAGAAGAGTGATGAGGTTAAAGGTGATAGGGTTGAATAAAAACTTCGGTTAACAAAAAAGATTATGGAATTTGAAAAAAAAAACCGAACTGAAAACAAGACAGAAATTTGGAGACTTTCATGTCGTAACATTTGGTATTTTTTATCTTTACAACTTGATATTTATTTGTGACATTTCAGTCAAATGCCACATTCTGTCATATTTCAAGGAATCGAAGCACTTGAAACCGACTGAAAAAAGCATAAAAGTGGCGTGTCAAGAGAAAGAGTTGAAGTACGCTCTAGGAATCCAAACCGATCTTGCTACATCAACCGATCTTGTTAAATCCAATGATCTGGTGTGAATCAGATCCGAATCAGATTCATTTCGAAAACAAGGTTCCAGAGCGAGGAGTGCACAGTACGCACTTGCACCAGCCGCACCAGCGCGGAAACTACATCTCACACTAGAAAGAGCTTTAAAAGAGCACACTCTAAAGCGCTTCAAAAGAGCACTTTACAGAGCACTTTAAAAAACTCAAAACCGAAGCGCAGCATGGCGTCGGCAGACCAGCTCAGCGGTATCCTCACGAAACTCGCAGCATGCGAGCAGCAGATGGGCCAGGCGGAGAAAGAGGCGGAGGTTTTCCGGATCAACAAAACCCAGGCGTTGTATGCGGCGCGCCGGCAGCTCCTCCAGGAAATCCCGCAGTTCTGGTACATTGTCTTAGCCGAAAACGATGACTTTGCCGAGTACGTGCGGGCGGAGGACCTCAAGTACTTGGACTTTGTGGAGGACATCTACGTGCACTTTCACGTGACGGACGCTGTCCACGAGGGCCACCACCGGGACTTTTCTATCACGATGGCGTTCCGGCACGACCCGGCCAGCGGGCTCCCGCAGCAGGCGGTGACCAAGCGGTTTTGGGTGGCGGATCACGACGGCGAAGAGCGGCTCACGTCGGAGCCCGTGCACGTGACGTGGCCCACGGAGTTGTCCCTGGTGGTCCCCGGGACCATACGTGCCAACAAGGCCGCCGCGTACACGCCGGACGAGAAAAAGCGCTACCGCCAGGGCATGAAGTCGATGTTTGCCTGGTTCGAGTGGACGGGCAAGAAGCCCGGCAAGGAGTTCAAGGCGGGCGAGGACTTGACGCGGTTGGTGCTTGAGGACATTTTCCCCAACGCCGTGCGCTACTACGTGGAGGCCATGAACAACAGCAACGACGACAGCGAAGGCGACACGTCGGAGGGCGAGCAGTTGGACGTGAGCGACGAGGCCGAAGGTGAGGCCGGAGACGTCGGAGACGCCGAAGAAACCGAAGAAGCCGAAGAAGCCGGCGCCGAACCGCACCGCAAAAAGGCCCGTGCCGCGTGAGCCGCAAGCAAAGCACCGCCTGTGGCCCCTGCCCGGGCGGCTATGGTCTAGGCCTCGGTCGGTGGGATACGGCGGTCACGCGGACTGCAGTCACGTGAGGCGCGCCAGGCCCGGCCGCTTGCCGCAACCCACCCCACAGTATATAAGGCGCGCCACACCACAGTCAGCACAGCAAGCACAAAATATAGAAACGACTTGATCCATAGAATTGAGAATAAGGTATACTTTGAAGACGGATAAGAGAATACTCATAAAGAATAAGGCGCCACTCAAAAGAAGGATAAAGCCAAAAGAGGAATTACGGTACACAAGAAGGCTACACGTAAAGACACTGTTAAAAGAAAGCTGCAACGGCCATCAAAAGCAGATACAAACTAAGGCAACCTTCCCATCTCCATAGTGACTCACTTAGGAAGCTTCAACAAGAATTGGAGCAGCCCATTGACTAGTCAGAACCAACTAGTCAAAGCCAAACAGTTTGACCTAACCAAAACTAATCAGTTTGGCCCAATCAGTCAACCCACCTAAACAGACTAAAATAGTCTAAACAGACTAAAGCAGTCCAAACCGAATAAAAAGCACAACTGACCAAAAGACAATGTCAAAGGTGATTGTTTTCGGAGCCCACGGCAAAGTGGGACAGAGAGTGATGCGGCAGCTCGGGACCAAAAAACAGTACCAGGCCACGGCCGTGGTCCGCAGCGCCGAACAGGCCAAGCAAATTGCCAGCGTCGCCGGCCCCGATGTGGCCGTGCAGGAGGTCAAGTCGCTTGCAGACATCTCCGTGGGCGAGTTGGCGTCGGTCGTGCGCGGGTTCAAGGCCATTGTGTTGAGCGTGGGTTCCGGCGGCAAGGACCTCCTCAAGGTCGACTTGGACGGCGTGGTCAAGGCGTTCGAGGCCGCGGTCCAGGCCCACGTGCGCCGCGTGGTCCTTGTCAGTGCCGTGCATGCCGACAGCAGAGAGTTTGGTGCTGCCTCGCCGCTCCGGGACTACTACATTGCCAAGCACTACGCGGACCGCATTTTGCAGCTCGAGTTCAAGGACTCGTTGGACTTTACCATTCTTCGGCCCTCGGCTTTGACCGACGGCCCGGGCACAGGCAGCATTGACTTTTTGTCGCCTGGCCAGGATGTGGCGCTGGTGGAACGCGAGGATGTGGCTCTGGTGATCGTGTCGATTTTGGACAACCCGGCCACGTTCGGCAAGGCGTACGACTTCAAGAACGGGTCCAAGCCGATCTCCGACCCCTCCACGTGGAATTAGTTGGATCAAGAATACAACAGGTTTTAGAATCTTCTGGGTATTTTTGTCACTCGTAGGTCTTTTCGAAACTCATGTAGGTCTTTTCGACACTCATCTAGGTCCAAAGTCTTCTCCTCTCCCGCCTTAGGTTTTCCTTCCCTACCTTTGGTCTTCCTTACTTACCTTAGGTCTTCCTTCTCTGTCTTAGGTCTATTCTGGGGCTGTCTTCTTCAAAAATTTCTCTTCTCTGCAGCTGGTGGTCTCTTGGCTCTTTTATGCTTAGCTTTGATTCTTGTTTCCTGGATTTTTGGCTTCTTAGTCCTTGGGTTTTTAGGTATCTGGGACTTAAGGTATCGGGAGATGGTTTTTGGATTCCAAGTGGCCTATATACTCTAGATCTTCTAAGACTCTTTTTATTTTTTCTATTCTATACATTCTGTTCTTTGTCTTCGTTCTATCCTGGATACTCCATATTTCAAATATTCATAAAATTCTAAATTTTTGATTTTCTAAAATTCTGAATATCTAAAATTCTAAATATTTAAAATTCTAGAATTCTAATATTCTGAAATTCTAAATAACTAATAATATCCTAATTTCTAAATATCTAATATCCTAAAATTCTAAATATCTAATATTCTAATAATCTAAATATCCAGTATTCTGAAATTCTGCAAATCTAATATTCTAAAATTCTGAATATCTAAAATTTTAAATATTCAAAATTCTAAAATTCTAAATATCTGATATTCTAAAATTCTAAATATTCTAAAATTCTAAATATCTAATATTCTAATATTCTAAAACCTAAATATCTATTATCCTAAAATTCTAAGATTCTGGTATTCTAAAATTCTTAATATTCAATATCCTAAAGAAGCTTAAAATCATCTCAAACCAGGCCCCGCCAAATCAAGCCTTCAAAAAGACAAGGTACCAGGAAGTCCCGGGACGGTTCCGGCCCATGGCCTGAGGGGTCACGTGCGCCGCGCTCCGCACGCACCACACCACTCTGTCCAGAAACACCATCACCACTCTTTAACAGCCTCCACGCGAATCGCTGCCAACAAACCACCACCAGCCGATCCTGCACCAATGCTCCAGTTGCGGCGGCTTCTTGCCACCAAGGCCACCGTTCTCCAGGACATCGTGATCGTGGGCGGCGGGCCCGCAGGCCTCTCGCTCTTGGCCGCACTCAAAAGCAACCCCAAGACCCTGGACCTCTCCTGCACGTTGGTCGAGGCCCTGTCGCTTGCTCCCGTGCGCCTGTTTGCCCTGCAGCCGCCCGTCCACTTCACCAACCGCATCGTCTCGTTGACCCCCAAGTCCGTGCAGTTCATGAAGGACAAGGCCGGCAACTGGGACCTCTTGGCCCTCGACAGGGTCAAGTTCTACGACCACATGATCGCGTACGACGCGCAAGACGCCGACGCCCGCATCCACTTTGATCTGTCGGCCGCCGCCGACGCCGACGGGCAGCCTGCGGCCATTGCCGCCATGTGCGAGGTGCTCAACATCCAGGGCTCTCTCTTGCTGAAGATCGAGTCGCTCCGCGACATCTTGCCCGACGACGAGTTCCCGACGATTGTGGACTCGGCCAAGGTCGTGGGCATCCGCCGGGGCGACGACGACAACGGGTTGGACTGGCCCATCGTGTCGCTCTCGTCCGGCGACAGCTACCAGGCCCGCTTGCTCATCGGCGCCGACGGGCAGAACTCGCCCGTGCGCAAGTACGCGGACATCGAGAGCCGCGGCTGGGCGTACGACCGCTGGGGCGTGGTGGGCACCGTCAAGTTGATGTTCAGCGACCACCGCGACGTGGCCTGGCAGCGCTTTCTCTCCACGGGCCCGTTGGCCATCTTGCCGTTGCCCGACAACAACGCCACGTTCGTGTGGTCGACCACGCCGCAGCTCAGCGAGTTGTTGCTTGCGGTGGACGAGCTGCTCTTCCCGCATCTTTTGAATGCGGCCATGACCTTGGACGAGGTCGACTTGAACTACCTCTACGGCGTGTTGCGGGCAAACCCGGCCGACCCGCTGATCATCGCCGACATTGCGTGGCGGCTCTCCAAGTTCTCCGAGCGTGACTTGGACGAAAACTACCCGGTGCCCGTGGGCGAGCTCACGCCCGGCTCGCGTGCCCGCTTTCCCTTGAAAATGCTCCACACAGACACCTACGTGGCGCCCCGCGTGGCGTTGGTCGGCGACGCCGCCCACACCGTGCACCCGTTGGCGGGCCAGGGCCTCAACATGGGCCAGAGCGACGTGGCCTCGTTGGTCAGTGCCATTGAGGTGGGCGTGGACCGCGGCCTCGACATCGGGTCCACCTTGGTGCTTGAGAACTACAACTCCGACGCCTGGCCGGCCAACCACATGCTCATGGGCGTGTGTGACAAGTTGCACAAGGTGTTCTCCACGGACTTTGCGCCGCTTGTCTTGGCCCGCGGCTTCGGCTTGAAGACCTTGAACTTCTTTGACAGCGTCAAAGACTTGATGATGAAGAGCATCAGTGGAAGGTAGGCCCGCTGCTTCTGCATGTAAATACATTCTCGCCTCCATGAACACCTTCTGCTAGCCGGGTGGTCTGGCTCGTGGTCTGGCCCGTGGTCCCGCTGGACCCCACACGTACCTGCACACGCGAGAGCAATCGCATAACTCCACGGCTTCTCCGAGTCACCAACACCATGCTTGTTCCGCTCCACATCCGGGCCCTTTGGTTGGCTCCGTCGTTCTCCGGGATCCTTCGCAACGAAGAGGCGCCCAAACCGGTCAACACCGACGATCTTCTTCTCATAAAAGACAAGTACAGAGACCTCCGGGACGACTATAGGCCGCCCAAGTACCCACTTGTGTTGTGCCATGGCCTCTCCGGCTTTGACTCGGTCACGCTCTTGCAGTTTCCGCAAATCAGCCAGGCGGCCTCCCGCAGCGACGAAAAGCTGGGCTCCAGTAACTATGAAAAGGACTTGCAGGCGGTGTCCGACGAGGTCAGCTCCAATGCGTCCATCATGGTCAACTATTGGCACGGCATCAAACAAGCGCTCACCAAGGTTGGCGCCACCGTCATCATTGCCAAGGTGCCGCCTTTTGCAACAATTGCCGAGAGAGCAGAGCTGCTCGATGCCTTGTTGTGCAAGACATTCGAGGACTATCCCGAAAGAAAGAACAACGAGCGCGTCAAGATCAACATGGTGGGGCATTCCATGGGCGGCCTCGATTCCCGGTATCTTATCCTGGAGATCCAGACCGCAGAGTCGCCGTACGAGGTGGTCAGTCTCACCACGGTCAGCACGCCCCACCATGGTTCGGAGGTGGCTGACTTTGTCGTGAGACTAGCGAAGAAGGACTCCATTCTCGACTCCATTTGCCCAAAAGCGATCCCCCAGTTGACCACGGACTATATGAAGACGTTCAACCGGAAAGTGCTTGACGACCCGAACGTGGCGTACTTTTCGTACGGCGCCCTGATGCACCCGGCCGGCTTCAAACTCTTTCGTGCCACTTATGAGATCTTAAAGTCGGAGATAGTCCGCAACGGTGGCACCCACACGGAGAACGATGGTATGGTGAGCGTGCAGCTGTCCAAATGGGGCCGATATATCGGGACCTTGGACGACGTGGACCACTTGGACTTGATCAACTGGACCAACAGAGTCCGCGCCACCGTAGACCAACTCGTCTACAAGCAAACGCCTTCCTTCAATCCCATTGCATTATACTTGGATATAGCGGACAACCTCAGCAAGAGCGGGTTCTAGACTCCGAGTTTGAACTCAAAAGTGTTCTAGACCCTGAGTTTGAACTCAAAAGCGTTCTAGGCCCCGAGTTTGAACTCAAAAGCAGTATAGACTCCGAGTCGAACTCAAAAGGCGGTATAGACTCCGAGTTTGAACTCAGAAAGCAGTATAGACTCCGAGTTTGAACTCAGAAAGCATTTTAGACCTTGGGTTTGAACTCGAAATGCGGTACAGACCACCAAGCAGGTTAACTCAAAAAAAGGAACAATCTCGAAAAGGCAGCTTAGCCTGGCCCTAGGAAACGGTGATGGCCTTGGTGAAAGTGAAATGGTCAATCCCCCAGGTACTGTTGAAGCGACCCATGCCGCTCTCCTTGACGCCGCCATGGGGAATGGTGGCCTCGTCGTGGATGGTGGAGCCGTTGATGTGCACGCCTCCAAAGTCCAATTGCTTGGCCACGCCAATGGCCTCCAAAGTGTTCTCGCTCCATATCGACGCCTTGAGGCCCGACTTGGTGGAGTTGACGCGAGCGACAATGTCGTCCGCCTCGCCAAACTTGTGGAGCACCAAAACGGGACCAAAGGTCTCGTGCGAGGAGATGAGCATGTCGTCCGAGACGTTCTCCAAAATCACCGGCAGCAAAGCGGCACTTTGCGGCTGGGCCCTGCGGAAAGGTCCCGGCCCAATCACGCAAGCACCGCGATCCACAGCGTCGCCGACCAACTCCAGCACCCGGTGGGCGCCCGCCGCATCCCGCTGATTATAGACAAAGTCGTCGTTATGGAGCAAGGCCGCAGCCTCGGCGACTAGGTGGGCCTTGAACTCGTCGTAGACAGCCTCGTGTACATAGACGGTATCCACACACATGCAGACCTGGCCTTTGTGGAACCAGGCGCTGGTCACGGCACAGGCGGCCGCGGCCGCCACGCGGGCGTCCTTGAGCACAAGCATGGCGTTTTTCCCGCCCAACTCCAAGAGCGCTGGTTTCAAGTGAGTGGCAGCAGCCTGCGCCACGCTGCGGCCCACCTCGGTGGAGCCCGTGAAGTTGACCATTTTGATGCGGGGGTCGGCCAAAAGCGTCCCCACGACCTCCGCCAGCGACCCCGGCGCCGCATGCACCAACTGCAACGCGCCAGCATCCACGCCCGCCTCCAAGAAGTGGCGCACCAACAAGTACGGCACGCGAGGAGACTTTTCGCTGGCCTTGACCACCACCGAGCAGCCGGCGGCCAAAGGCGCAGCAATGGAGCGCACCGCCAAGATCACGGGCGAGTTCCACGACGCCATGGAGAGCACGGGGCCCACGGGGGTTCTGACGGCCATTGCCAAGCGAGTGGCCTGCGTTTGGAGAAGCGACCCGGGCGGCGCCGAGAGCTTGTGGGCGTATTCTCGGATGTTGGCCACGGCACCGTGCACGCCCACGGAGGCAAAAGTGAGCGAGCAGCCGATTTCCCGGTGGGCGTCGATGTACAATTGCAGGTTTTCTTCGATTAGACGGGCGGATTCCAAGAGCACGTGGGCACGGTCCAGTGGCAGGCGGGCAGACCACGCCAAGAAGCCGGCTTGGGCGTTCTGGCAGGTTTCCAGGAGGAGCAGGGGGTCCAAGGGGGAGTAGTCGTGTAGATGGGACCCTGTGTGGGAGAAGACGGGGTAGAGGGAGTTGGAACGGAGGCAGTTTCCGGCCAAAATGGACGGGATTGACGCCAAAGTGCGGCGGTTGTGGCGGTGGGTCCGGTTGAGGCGCAAGAGGCGGGCTTGGAGCATCGGCGGCCGGAGAAGTTGGTGGTGGCAGAAGAGGAAAGGTGGTTTGGAGCATGCTAGGCGCAGGATGTCTGGCGCAGGTGTGTGGGTGCAAGAGCTGCGCGGTGCGGCTCGGCTGCCGAATCGGGAAGCATTTGCAGACGAGCATCTCAGGGCATCTTTCAGGTGGCATGATAAGCGTTCTTTGTATGAGTGGGTGGCGTGGTTTTATGGTTTCAGAGTGGATTCAGAGTTTCATTGTATTATGGTGGCTTCATGGTAGTTTCAGTGTTTCATTGTAGTTTTAAGGTGGTTTCAGACTTTCATGGTGGTTGAGTTTCATGGTGGTTTCATGGTGGCCTCAGAGTGGTTTCTAATGGGTATGTTGCAGGTACGTGGAGTGATTGCGCTATAATGAAAGCTCACGACGCTTGGATGCCTTCTGTAGATGCAAGTGAGTCTGATGCGGCAGAAGTGTTACCACAGAAGTGTTTACGACAGAAGTGTTTACGATAGAAGTGTTTACGACAGAAGTGTTTACCACAGAAGGGTCCAAAATATTCAAAAATGCTTAGAGTGATTTTGGTTATAAACAAGGAATTTGGGAGGTCATTTAAGCTTAGAAACGGGGCAAGGGAATTTCAAGAATGAATCAGAAAGGATCAGAAAGGAGAAGAAAAGATCAGAAATGAAGTTTCAGAACAGCAGATTTAATGGCTACAGTAAGATACAAATGGAGCATCGGGAAACCAGCAAATCGGGTCGGACAACATGAATCTTTGGTACCCGAAGTCTTGTGTGAGAACTTGGATACTATGTACCAAAACGTCTTATATCAACACTTGGATACACTGTACCAAAACATCTTTTGTATGAATACTTGGATACCCAATCGAGCCTACTCCCAAGCCCACTTGAGAAAATCAGCTACAACACCTAGCAGCTCCTGATCACATCCAGTGTCTACACAATGTCGTTCAATGATGTATCAAATACATACAGAAGGTTCTATACATACATAAGGATTCTCAACAATTAGTAACCCAAAGCAGCCAACTTCTTGGAGACCTCGGAGTCGGCGGTTTGAGCCTTGGCAGCGGCCAACTTCTTGGAAGCAGCAGCCTTCTTTTGGTAGTACTCGGCAGATCTCAACTTTCTCTTCTCCTCCAATTGGTCCACAATGGACTCGTACTTCCATCCAACAGCGGCAGACAACTTACCGACAGTGGTGTACTTTCTGCCCTGCTTCAATCTCAAGACTCTCAAGGCCTGTGGGACAACAACTCTCTTCTTCTTGTCGTATGGAGCTGGGATACCCTCGAAAACCTTCAATCTTTCCAAGGCAGCCTTACCTCTGGCGGTCTTGTGAGGCATCATACCTCTGATGGCCTTGTACAAGACTCTGGATGGGGCCTTGAAGTGGAAAGGACCCTTGGTTCTGTTGTATCTGGTGGCCTTTCTCAAGTAGTCGTGGAACTTCAACTTGTTTCTGAAGAACTCACCGGAGATGTTCAAAGCTTCACATCTGACAACAACGATCTTTTGACCGCTCAACAATTGCTTGGCAATGATGGATGCCAAACGACCCAACAAGTGGCCCTTACCGTCGATGACAACAACTGGTTGGAAATCAGACATTATGTGGTTGTTTTCTGTGTGTAGAAGAGGTTTTACCAGGGAAAATTTTTGATGAAAAAAACGTGAGCCTCCTGGCGCTGGAGGTGCTGCAGGCAGCCGCTCGCCTTCCCGTGCAGTCCCCGGCCTCGTTCTGACTGCGCGCGGTGCCTAGGGCTCCAGCCCCGAAGACGCGCCTCACGTGACACACCACCCCGCGCGCACGTGCTACCCCATATCGATCACCATGGGCCATGAGGTAGCTCGTATCTGGCTCAAGGATCTACGCTGACTACGTGGGCAGCTAGCTTTACTAGCTGTTACTAGCTGTTACTGACTTTTACTAAATGTTACTTACCTTGCACTAAATTGTACCCAACTACTTAAGTGTTACTTAACTACTTAAGTGTTACTTAACTACTCAAATGTTACTTAACCGTTCCTTGGCCGTGATTGACTGTTACTAAACCGTCTAAACTCTCACCAAATATTACTCATCTTTCACTGAACTGTTACTCCCTACCAAACTGTTACTCTACCGTTACTTGACTGCTTTAATTACTACTTGAATTTCACTAAACTTTCACTAAACTGTTACTTAACTGCTACTCAACTTTCACTCATCTCTCAATAAAGTGTAACTAAAGTGCTCTTGAGTGTTACTTAACTTTCACTAAACTGTCACTAACCTGTTAATCAGCTTACACTAAACTGTCACTTAACCTTTACTAAGGTGCTACTTTCACTAAACTGATACTCAACTGTTACTTAGCTTTCACTTAACTGTTACGAAACTCTCACTTAACTTTCACTAAACAGTTACTCAGCTAACTGTTACTAAACTCTCTAAATGTTATTTAGCTAACTGTTTAAACTCTCACTAACTGTTACTTAGCTAACTTTTCTAACTGTCACTCTGTTACTTAGCTAACTTTTCTAACTGTCACTCTGTTATTTAGCTAACTGTTTAAACTCTCACTAAACTGTCTGATGCTAGGCCGTCTGTCGCAAGCTGCCTGTTGCACTGCAAAACATCTATACCGAAAGCTCGCCGTTCTTGATCAAGGCATTGAGGATGGAGATGATGGCCTTCATGGACGACTCGTTGGTGTCAAAGTCCACGCCACAGCCCCATCTGGTGGTTCTCTCGCCCGCAGCATTCAAGTACGAGACCTCGATGTAGGTGGCGGCCTTGTCCTGGGTTCCAGTGCCCAAGGAGTGCTCGTTGTAGTTGACAACCTCGAAGCGCGTGCCAAACTGCTTGGCCACGGCGTCCACAAACGCGGAGATGGGCCCGTTGCCAGAGCCTTGCACCTGGACCTGCTCGCCGTTGACAAGCAAAGTGGCGGAGATGTCACGCGAGTCGGAGTCCTTGACCTTCTGCGTGGTGTAGTCCTCAAGCTTGATGGCCGCGGTGCCCATGTACATGTAGTGCTGGGCAAAGAGCAGGTTGATCTCGTCTGTCTTCAACTCGCGGCCCAACTTGTCGGCGTGGCTCTGCACCACCGCCGAAAACTGCACCTGCAAGGTCCGGGGCAAGTCCAAGCCCAAGGAGCGCAAGATGACCCACGCAGCACCGCCCTTTCCGGACTGCGAGTTGACGCGGATCACGGCCTCGTAGTTGCGGCCAATGTCCTTGGGGTCCAACGGCAAGTAGGGAACCTTCCAGGCCTCGTCGCCTGCAGCGAGCCTCTTGTCCGACTTGAGGAAGCCCTTCTTGATGGCGTCCTGGTGCGAGCCCGAAAACGCCGACACCACAAGCGACCCGCCGTACGGCGCCCGGGGGTGCGTGGGGATCTTGTTGCACTTCTCCGAGATCCGGATGATCTCCTCCATGTCCGACAAGTCCAACTCCGGCGACACGCCGTTGGTGTACATGTTCAACGCGACGGTGATCAAGTCCACGTTTCCCGTGCGCTCGCCGTTGCCGAACAAGCAGCCCTCGACCCGGTCCGCGCCCGCCATCAAGCCCAACTCCGTGGCCGCCACGCCGCAGCCCCGGTCGTTGTGTGGGTGCACCGACACGCAGATCTTCTCGCGTTCCGTGATGTGCCGGCAGAAGTACTCGATCTGGTCCGCGTAGATGTTGGGCGAGGCCACCTCGACGGTGGCCGGCAAGTTGAAGATGATGGGGTTCTCCACGGAGGGCTCCCACGCGGCCTTGACCGCCTCGCAGATCTCCACGGCAAAGTCGCTGGGGGTGTCGGAAAAGCACTCGGGCGAAAACTCGAGGTTCCACTGCGTGGCCGCCTTGGCCGGGTCGTCCTTGGTCAACGAGCGCACGAGCTTGGTGGTCTCGATGGCCTTGGCCACCGCGTCCTCTTTGGACATGTTGAACACCACGTCCCGGAACACGTCCGACGTGGCCAAGTACACGTGGATGATGGCCTTTTTGGCGCCCGTCACGGACTCCACCGTGCGCCGCACGAGGTGCTCGCGTGACTGCGTCAACACCTGGATCGCCACGTCGTCGGGTGCCGTTTCCACCGCAAAGCGGGTGAAGTCAAAGTCGGTTTGCGACGCCGAGGGGAACGACACCTCGATCTCCTTGAAGCCCACCTCCACCAACTTCTTGAAGTACTCTTTTTTTTCGGGGATCGACATCGGGTCGGGCAACGACTGGTTGCCGTCTCTCAAGTCGGTCGAGAGCCAGCGGGGGGCCTTGGTGATGGTTTTGGACGGCCATGTTCGGTCCGGCATGTTCGGGCCTTTGAACGTGAAGTACTTTTTGCTGGGGTCCTTCAACATGTTGGTGTACGGCTTTATGTTGTACGCCACCTTCTGGCGCAAAACCGTGCTAGCCTTGAACATCGTGTGCTGGGGTTGTTGGTGTGGGAGGAAACTGGTGATTTTTTCACGCTTTGTTCTTTTTTTTTTCGCCTCGCCGGTTGCGGCCCTTGCAAATTGCGGGGACTGGGTCCCCACGGCACTGCTGGCGCGGGGCACGACCTGCCGCCCGCTTCCGGCCCGGTGTGCGCCTGTGTACGGGCCCCGCCTTCCCTGCAGGAAAGCCCCGGGCCGCTACCGGCGGTCTCGTCTCCAAAGCCCTGGCCAAGGGGTCCCGGCCAGTCTTCGTGGGTCCTGCGTGGCCCGCGATGTGCGCGTCGTGGTGCGCGGTGACAACCTGCCTGAGGCCATTGGCTGCGTTCGCGCAGGTGCACGGGTGTATAGATGCACGGGTGTCAACCTCGCCAGATTCATCGGTGCACGGGTGTAAGTCTACGGGTTCACGGGCGTTTTGCTCCGCCGACGGCGCCCGGTTTTCCTCTTCTTTGATTTATGGGGCGATTTCTGCCAAGGGTTTCATGTCGTAACTGGGCTTGGGTGCAGTACGAACGGGTCCTTGGTTTTTCCGAAAAGGGTAAAGTTTTGGGGCGTTGAGGGCCATTTTCTGCAATGTTGCGAAAAGAGTGCTACTTCGCAGCCATTATTCAACAAACCTCAATAGTTCCTGTTACCCATTGATTTAAAAAAGGGGCTTTCTATTGAAGCTTTCATACGGGAGAGTATATGCCATACCGATTTATACAGATGACCTGGACGCAGTTACTATTACCAAAGAGAGTTTGCTGGGCCTATCATTCAAGCTTATGTTCGGTGTTCTTTTTTATTAATTGAAGAATGTTATTTTTCACATTGAACTTATTCAGCCTTTTATTTGAGCCTTGGGCTGATTCCTCTTTTACTCAGGAGATGAGTGATGTTATCCGAGCTGTATAATATATGTGTATGTATATATTTATATTTAATAATTATGTCACAGTTCGCAGCTTCCAACTTGAGGTGAAGCAAATAATGGCTAACAACCCCGCTTACTAAATAAAGAATCAAGCAATAGGAATATGAACTTACTCAAAAGGTGTTCTGAGAGCATGAGAAATGAAGTGTAAGCAGAAAGATCTACGATGTGGAAGGAACATGGCTATGTGAGTGTCCAACTGAGGGTACTGTTAAACTCAAGTTTAGGAGTGGAAGCAGCAGTGAAAGAAATGATGAAAAACAAGCTGGTTTAGGCATAAAATGAGAGGTTCTGGTTAAGGCGTAATGGAGAAAGTTGAGAAAAAGAAGCTGGTTTAGGCATAATGGAGAAAGAAGCTGGTTTAGGCATAATGCAGAAAGAATCTGGTGTATGCATAATAGGGAAAGAAGCTGGTGTAGGCATAAAAGGGCTTTAGTCTTCCTAGAATGGAAAAGATATCATTCAGGCTTTTGCGATAGGACCATTTTTATGAACGGGGGTTACCATCAGATGAGAACTACTGATATAGATTGAGTCAAGCACTGAGAGCAGATTTTGGTATAGGCTGGAGCCAGATCGAGAGTGATTTTGAATATTGGTGGATTGAACCAGGCACTCTAGATAAATATTGGTTTCTTTTGACAGGTAGAGTTTTCATTCGGACTCGATGCTTTGAGCCACAAATTACTGGCGAGAAGAAGATCAAGCCAAGATTGGTGCAGTTTCAAGCTAATTCCAATTGCACCATTGATTAGAAGCGGCAGGCTGAGGCAACAACTGTAACCAAGTAAACTGCTCAGAAAAGGCGTTTTTGCCAAATTGACTGTCTGACCTAATGGATTCTACCTGATTGACTGCAACCAAGGACTGCAACAAGGACTGCAACAAGGACTGCAACAAGGACTGCAACAAGGACTGCAACCAGGACTACAACCAAGTGGACTGTGTGAACCGAAATGGGTGCTTAAGTCAAAGGATCTATTCCAAGAGATTGTTTGAACTAAATGTGTTCGAACCAAATGGGGTTTTTCAAGCGAACTGCCTACGAACGGTCTTTTTGATGCAATTGACTCTTTACAATTGACTGCAACAAAATTAAGTCTTGGGTTAAATGGATCAATCATAAGGATTCACCAAATGGCTGCGACCATATAGATCCTTAACCAGAAGAAACTATACAATCAAAAAAAGCCGAGACGACAAACTGCCTTTGATAGCATCCGCCTCGTCTCAAGCACATATTAGTGCCTAAGGATAAGAACCAGAAAGGCGCTTTTCAAAATCAGTCATAATCAGAAATCAGTCAAAATGACACCAAAAAGAGGTATAATCAGAGATCAGTCAAAATGACGCCATCAGTTAAAATCAGACGAGCCAAAACCTGACATCAGCCGCCCCAGGCGTCACATGACCAGCATGGACAATTGCCAAAATAAAGAAAGTGGTGGCAGGGTGGAACACGGCAAAAAGCAATTCCGATCGCGATGAGATGCCCCACCAGCCCCAGAAAGACGGCCGATTCCTGTACAGCATGCATCGCAGTGGGAGAAAAAAAGCTGGTGCCAAATTTTCTCATCTCATCTCCTCTTCTCCAAAAACACCATGGCCAAAACTTCCACCAAAGCTAGCAAGCCAAGCAAAAAAGTCGTGAAGAAACAAGAGTCTTCGCTGGAGTCTTCTTCGTCGTCGTCGTCTTCGTCTTCCGAGTCGGACTCCTCGTCGAGCTCTTCCGACTCTTCTGACTCTGAGGAGGAAGTGGAAAAGCCCAAGGAGGCCGAGGCTGGCTCTGACTCTGACTCCAGCTCTAGCTCCAGCTCCAGTTCCAGCTCCGACTCTTCCGACTCTGAGTCCGAGTCCGAGGACGAAAAGGAGGAGGTGAAGGAGAAAACGGAGAAGAAGGAGACCAAGGAGGAAAAGAAGGCCGAGTCGTCTTCCGAGTCCGACTCTGACTCCAGCTCCAGCGACTCGAGCTCTTCGGACTCCGACTCGTCGTCCGACTCCGACTCGTCCGACTCCGATTCCGATTCCGATTCCGACTCCGACTCCGACTCCGACTCTAAATCCGAGGAGCCAGCCAAGCGCAAGGCGTCCGACTCCGAGGAGTCGTCGTCGACCGAGGAGGAACCCGCCGCCAAGAAGCAAAAGACCGAGGCCGAGGAGCCCGCCACGCTTTTCGTGGGCAGATTGTCGTGGAACGTCGACGACGACTGGTTGAAAAGAGAGTTCGAGCCAGCCGGAGGCGTGATCTCCGCCCGCGTCATGATGGAGAGAGCCACCGGCAAGTCGCGTGGTTACGGCTACGTGGACTTCGAGAGCAAGAGCGCCGCCGAAAAGGCGTTGAAGGAGTACCAGGGCTACGAGCTCGACGGCAGACCAATCAACTTGGACATGTCGACCGGCAAGCCCAAGCCGGCCGCGTCCGGCGACCGTGCCCGCAAGTACGGCGACGTGCCCTCGGCGCCCTCCGACACCTTGTTCGTGGGCAACTTGTCGTTCAACGCCGAGAGAAACAAGTTGTTTGAGCTCTTCGGCCAGCACGGCTCGGTCGTGTCGTGCAGAATCCCCACACACCCCGACACCCAGCAGCCCAAGGGCTTCGGCTACGTGCAATACTCGTCCGTCGAGGAGGCCCAGGCCGCCTTGAACGCGTTGAACGGCGAGTACATCGACGGCCGCGCCTGCAGATTGGACTTCTCCACGCCCAAGGACCCCAGCTCCGGCGGCGCCCCCCGTGGCGGTCGCGGCGGCTTTGGCGGCGGCCGTGGCGGCCGTGGCGGCTTCGGTGGCCGGGACAGATCCGCACCTCCCAGAACCGGCGCCAACAACGCCGAGTTCAAGGGCACCAAGAAGACCTTTGACTGATTGTATAATATCTGATGCATTTATTTCGTGACCGCCGCCGTAGGGCCGTAGCAGCGTGTGCCGCCAGCGGCCGGGCCCGCCGGAGACCGCCGCGCACGTGACCCGGGCTGCGCCGCCCGCGTTAAACCAACGCCCGCCCGTACCCCAACATCCAAGCCCTCCGTCGCCTTCCCGCCGCCCCTCCACTCCGTGCTTCCTGCCCCTCGTATCCCCGGCCTGGCATGAGAAAGGCGGTGTCGAGAATCATGGGCAAACCGCGGCCCGCCGACGGCAACTCGTTCCGAATCGACAACGCCTCCGTCAACGACCTCTACATCTCCTTGGACGACCCCCACCGCCAGTTTGTGGCGGGCGACGAGGTCTCGGGCCAGGTCATCTTGATCTCCAAAAAGAACTTGGCCAACATCGCGCTCACGTTCTCGCTCTGTGGCTGCGTCAAGATCAACGCGTCGCCCCAGAGCAAGTTGCGCTCCATGAAGCAGGTTTTGTTCAACCACACCATCCGGATCTACGGGCCGGAGCAGCCCGCGGCGCCCGGGCCGCTGCCGCTGCTGCCGGGCCTTGTCAATGGCCTCGAGAAGGGCGAGCACCGCTTTCCGTTCGTGGTCAAACTACCGAACAAGAAGATCTTCACCAGCATCGACTTTGGGAAAGGCGCCATCGTGTACCTGCTACGAACAACGCTCTCGCTGCTCGACCTGCCGGCGCCGCCGCTGTCGGCTGCGCTGGGCCTGGCCGCCGCCGCAGACTCCTCCATGTTCAAGATGAAGTCGCTTGCCCGCCTACATCACCCGTCAATCTCCTTCGAGAAGCCCATCAACCTCTTGAGCCCCATCGACGTGTCCGACTACGCCGGCGCCAAGCAGAAGCGCTTGATCATCCGCGACCCCAAGCGCATGAAGGCCTCCCGCGTGCTGTCGTCCAACGCCACCATCAACACCGCCGCCACGCTCTCCTCCAACAACTCCGACTCCGACAGCGTGCGCCTCGCGGCCAACTCCTCCAACACCTCTGCCGCCGGGCCCGCCTCCTCCCCGGGCCTGCTGGAATCCGCCCCGAGCACAATCAAGGTGGTCTTGGACGTGGCCCACAGTGGCTTTGTCCGCGGCGAGCTCATTCCCATCCGCCTCTCCATCTCCCACCTCAAGAAGATCCAGGACACCCGCGGCATCATCGTCACCTTGGTTCGTGTCTGCCGGATTGACCACGGGCCCGACGGCTCCTTCGAGTCCTTCCGCAAGGACTTGCAGCAGCTGGTCATTCCGCTCTACGTGGATCCCACCACCCTCTCGCTGGAGATCAGCACCAGTCTTCGTGTCCCCGCGGACGCCTTCCCCACCGTCTCCGGCTGCCCCATGGTCTCTTTCCAGTACTTCATCGAGGTCATGTTGAACCTCTCCGGGAAGCCTCTTAGCCTAGAGGCCCCTTCGGAGGAGCCCAAGTCCACCATCATGGCGCCTGAGGAGCAGAACCTGGGGCTTTCGCCGGGAACGCCCTCCGGCGGCGCCTTCAATTTCCACTCCTACTCCCAAAACCGCTCCGGCTACATCAATACCGACAAGTACAAGCGCCTGAAGAAGTTTCTCCAGATGACCGCTGAAATTGTCATTGGCACCCATAGACTGGAGAAGGCCGCCTGCTCGCCCGCGGAAACCACCGCCTCTGCCAACAGCACCCGGCGCTCCTCGGATACCTCGGCCCCTTACGGAAAATTGCAATCCACCAACAGTCACGCGGCCGCCGCCGCTCCAGGCCACTGCTTGAACCACCCACCAGCTATAGGCTCGGTCGATGAACTTCTGGAAGTTCACAACTATTCCACGCCTCCATACTCTGACAACCAAAACATCGAGTCAGAAAACCCAAGCCCGGGCCAATCTGGTGCCGCGGCCAGCGCTCCGTCGTACAATGATATAGCTGTCCCATCTCCTGACGCTCCAGGGCAGCTTTCGGAGAAACAGCAAATGCAACAACACGAGGCTGCACTTCTCCCCTCCGAGCCTCAATTGGGCTCTGATTCGGATGATGAGGAACCCGACATGTTTCGCTCTTTCACAAGCAGAACAACGGACACAAACACACTACTGCTCCACGACGCACAATTCACATCTCCACAGCACCCCGGTGAAATGGACCCGACTGCAGCCACTGACAGCACTTTCGGTGTCGAAAACGCAAATTACTTCAACATGCCCAACGATGATGATGAGTTATACGAGATACCGGACATACATGAGGGCATCGGCCTGGAGGGTGAAAAGGACTATGTTCCAAACTATTCTGACGCTGCTAATGACCGTCGGGTTACTTAGGGTTATTGGACTCTGTCTCCCTTGAGAAAGAAGTTCCAAGAGATTGGCTGGTGATGAAGCATCACAGAGTTGCAATCCTTTTCAGTCTCCCCGGTACTTGCACTCGGATGTACATTTAATGCTGGACGATTCATGAATTACTCGACACTTGATATTCTTACAAACTTCTATTTCTTATTCACCTCTGCAGGTGATCTTTGTCTAAAAAGATAAATATACACCGTAAAAATCATACTAGCCACTTTTTGAAAAATACAATTCCTTTTTCAAAGCAGTCACTGTGTCATTCAATTGGTCTCTTTCCTGCTTCATAATGTACAAATCGGCTTCCAAGTCTTTGAGCTTCATGTTGTAATGAGCGGAGTTGAACTCATCGTCCATGTCATTGTGTTGTGCACCATTCGATGCCGAGGCCATGGGGTCGTTGATGTTCTCGGATACGCTTCCCGGTGCGAGAGTGGCTCTCTTCGACGCGTTGGCGGCCTTTTTGAACATCTTCAACTCATTGTTTTCCTTGATTAGTTTTTCCATCGTAATTCTTTGATTTTTCAACTCATCTTGGGTCAAATCCAATGCCTTACTAGTGTTTTTAACACTCTGCAAAGCATCACGGTAGTTTTCCTCAAACGTTCTGAGAGAAAGCAACTTGGATTGGAGTTGATTTTGCAAGTCTTCAACTTCAGCTTTTGAGCCGTCATGTTGACTTTGCGAGGTTTGAATCAAGTTGTCAATCTGTTGTTGCAATTTGCTGACCACGTCGCGGTCTTGCGAAGCCAACAGACGCACTTCATCGTCTTGAAGAGAAGCGTTTTTCCAAAGGCCAATCAAGGTGTCCAATTTACTGGAAATGTTTGGACCCGAGGTCTTGCCAGACCCTGGTTCCCGGTCTGCGAAGTCGGTGTCGTCGTCTACCGATACCTCCGCGTTAAGAGCTTGATATTCATCAAACTCCAACTTCAAATCCTCATACTTATGCTTCCATTGCACGATTTCCTTCTGCAAATACAGCTCCAGCTTTACGGAAGACGTCAAGGATGCGATACGTTCTTCTTGACCCTTGATAATCTTTTGGAGAGTAGATATTTCCCCGATTTGGTTTTGCATAAAAGGCTCAAAACGGGCATGTCTTTCCTGAAGTTGGGAGTTTTCATTTTCAAGGTAAATTAATTTGTTCATCATGGAAATTCTGTCCAACTTGTATTTGGTCAATTCGGTGAAGCCCCGAGCCGAAGGGCTGTCGGAAGCCGTGTCATCATTGATCATCAAGTCGTTTGGATCGACGGAGTTTTTGAGATCATTAATCATCTCATCCTTTTCGAGCATAGCCTTCTGATGTTGCTCCTGTTGATTGGCCAGTTTGGCATCGAAATCCCGTCTGAGCGCCTGATTTTCGCTTTCTAAAGAACCTATCTTTTCAGTTGCCTCGCGCATTTGAAGACTGGTTTTCTCTTTCAACTCGCTTAATTCAGAGTTGAGCTGGGCAATTATGCGCTTCACGTTATCATCTTCTTGTGAGCTCGATGGGGAGATGATTCCTCGTTTTTTGGAGTCATAAGATTGAGACTTGATAGAATCTCTGGGTTTGAGACCCGATCCCGCGCCGGAGGTAGCCAAAGGAGGCTGGGTCGTATCATTTCCGTAAAATCCCTTGGATTTAGGGCCATTTCCGGTGGATGATGAATCATGACCAGCCGGTTGAGCTTGGTGATTTGCCGAGGGGTGAGGATTCACGATAGAGCCGCTGAACAAAGGCTCCATCCTGTCGGTTTCATCAGTTACCTCATATGGTCTCGACTCGTTTGCGAAGCTTTCATCAATGGAGCGATCCTGGGCAAAGGAAGATTCATTCTCCCCATTGAGGAACCTTTGATGAGTATGAGAGCTTGGTTCATCCAATTCACTAACCGCGCTGGAGGAAGGAATGTCCACGTCGATGAACTTGTCGGGATTTGCGGAACCAGAATCAACTTGGGGCTCCGACATGGCCTGGATCGGGACGTCAGTTTGCACTGGCTCTTCTCTCGGCATTTCTTGTTCTTGGGAAAACTTCGGGTCGAGAGACCTGTTGATACGCTCCGAAGAACCGTTCGGGGTTTTGAAGTCGTCGATTCCGGCGCTCATGCTTCTGCGGTGACGTGTAAAAGCGTCCTCTGAGGGCAGGGGAGAGGCGGCCCTTCTGTTGAGCACACCCGCGGCACCACCGCCAGCGGAAGCAGCGATCTTTCTGGGAACGGTTTCGGGGCTTGTGGCGACTTCGGCGACTTGGTCGGAACCAATCCTCATGAAATGGTCAGCAACACGCACATCCAATTCGAAGATCATGGTTCCCAACTCTTGTCCGTTGTAGTTTTCATAGGTGGAGTAGTCGTTGGGGTCCGAGTAGATGTAGTCGTTCTTGTCACCACCCATGATCAACATTTTGTTGAGCTTTGGCAAAAAAGTCATGGAGTGTCCACAGCGAGGCCCGGGCGCGTTCTCCGAGACGGTGGTGGGCAACTTCGTCCACGTGGAGGTCAACAAGTTCAAGCAGTACAAGGAGTCGTAGATGACGCCCGAAAAGTCGTTTCCACCATAGATGTAGAGGCGGTCGGCCACAATACACGCGGAGTGCTCGTTGACGGGAAGCGGCACGTCGCCCAGGGTCTCGACCTGCAGCCACTTGTTGGAAGCCGGGTCGTAGCACCACAAGTCGTTGGAGACCTTCTCGTTGTTGTAAACGCCTCCAAAGACATAGATCTTGTTCTTGTGGATGTTCATGGAGTGGTTGGTCAACGGCGGCGGCTTCAAGTTGTTGAGCGGCTCGACCAACTCCCAGCGGGCCTTGGGCAGCTTGAACGAGGTCAACTCGAAGTAGTACAAGTCGTTGTACACGTCGTTCTCCAACTGGCCGCCAAAGAGATATAGCTTGGACGTCGAGCTGTTGAGCGACACCACGCCAATCAGGTGGCCGTAGCGGCCGCGCGGCTTGTGCAAGATATGCAGCGGAATCGTGTACTTGCGGTTGTTGATGTTGAACATGTAGAAGTTGTCGTCGGGGAAGCCGTTGTAGTCGGTGTCGACGGTGTCGCCTCCGTAGATGATGTAGGCGTTGCCGCAGAGCACCGAGGCGTGGCCCACACGTGCCGGCGGGTTGTTGTTGTTGACGACCTCGATGTGGTGGGCGGACAACGAGTCGATGTCCTTGCCGGACGGCGACAAGTGCGGGGTGAGCTTCCAGGTGTCGCCAAACACGGAGCCGTCCTTCAAGCCGCCCATCATGAACACCTCGTTTTTTTCCGACGCCACGGTGGCCGCCGCGTGCCGGTAGCGGGGGAACGGCGAGTCAAAGAGCTTGTGCTTTTTCCAGGGCGTGGACGCGGTGATCAACGGCGACCCGTCGGTTTCCGGGTCGGTGGTTTCCGCGGCCGCCGGCGCCGGGCCCCGCTCGGCTGCTCGGGTAGTCTCCGGTGCAGGGCTGTCGTTGGAGGTGGCGTCCGTGGCGTCCGTGGGCTCGTACTCGGATTCGTGGACCTTGGACAGCATGGAGGGACGGCGAAGGTAGGAGTGGCGGGGGTCGGGGGCGTCGGCGGAGGCCAGCGAGGGGTCGGCGTCCAGGTCCCTTTTCTTTTTGCCAAACTTGAAACGAGCCATGGCGGGCGTGCAAACACGGGGGTTAGGGGGTGTTGGTGGTGGGGTGAGGATGTTAGAGCCGGGTGATGTGGGGAAACACACGAGGCAGAGGCAGCAGAGGCAGCAGGGGGGGTAGGGGGAGCAGGGGGAGCCTGAGGGGATGCGGTTTCAGGAGAGGGTTTTGTGGGCACAATTGACCGCAATAAATGGAAAGCTGGGAGGAAGGGTGGGGCGAGCGGCGCGGCGTGGTTATATGTCCATGGTAGGTAAACGTTTGGAGCGAGGAAAAAAAAAAACCTCAGAGTAGAAATGATTGAGGCACAGGAGCGAGGGGACGCGCGCTGATGAAAGAGGAAATAAGGCAGAAGCAGCCGACGAGTCGGCGGAAAAGTGGGGAAGGCAGCGATGGCGGTGAAATGACGTGACAGACAAGGGCATGGTTGGAGCATGGTTGGAGCATGGTAGAAACATAGATGAAACACGGATGAAACATAGATGAAACATATATGAAACATATATGAAACATATATGAAACTAGCTGGAACACGGATGAAACGAGCTGGAACACGGCTGAACCCCGCCAAACACCCCTGACACTGGCTCTCGCGGAAGCCCGTGCGAGACACCTGCAAATGTTTGCAGCACACGGCTGGGTGCGACAGATCCCGCGAAGAGCACCACTGGCCCAGCGGTGCTTTCCGACCACGAGTCCGCCCATGAGGCCGGCCAGATCCGTCGGAGCCCTGTTTCAAACCCGTCACCAAACCCTGTTGGGAACGCGCACGTGCCGCAGATGCGATTCCCTCGGCCTGAAGTTCGCGACTTGGCCCAAGCCCGCGCAAGTGGGAAAAAAAGAGCACGGAATGCGACACCCACGCAGTAAAAACGGCACCTGGTAAATCGAAGACAACCGGGCCGGCTACGGCCAACACGGACCTCACATGACTAGAGAGCCCCCAGGCTAACCCGGAAGCAGCCGCCGCAGCCGCGGGCGTTGGCGCCGACAGCGGGGCCGCTGTGTGGCAGCCTAAAGCGTCCTGCAGGCAGCACCCGCTCGCTGCCGCTGCGGGCAAGGGTATTACCCAAAACGGCAAAAACCAGGCCACCGCAAGCCGGGGTTGGCGACAGAGGTCACGTGGCGCAGCAGTCACGTGGCAGTCATACTGACGCCAGTCACGTGGCCGAGGAGCCGGAGCCACGGAGATGCTGGTCACGTGGCCGCGGTCACGTGCGCGAGCCGGCGCGCCTCGCAAGCCACCTGACCCAGCCAACTCCAACCCACGCCTCATGGGTTTCGTGTTCGATCCACAGGTGCAGCTCCGCCAAATCGTGCCGGACGCCCAGGCCGTCGACAACATCGAGCAGGCACTCGAGCACGTGCGGCGCTACAAGCAGGCCACGGCGGCCCGCATCGCCCTGCTGGCACGTGCCTACAACTCCTCAGTGGACATCGCCCCCGACATCAGCGCCATGACCCAGTCGCTCCAGCAGGTGCGGCAGCACGCGGCCAGCACGCACGGCAGCATCCTCGGCGTGACGGCGCAAATCCACAAGTTGGACGCGGCCAAGCGCAACCTCGTGCTCTCCATGAAGGTGGTGGAACGGCTCCAGATGCTTGTCAGTGCGTTGGACAACCTCAGCTCGGCGGTGCCGACGCGGGACTACGAGCAGATCGCGTCGTCGCTTGCGGCGGTCAAGGGCCTCCTCGGGTTTTTCCGGGACTACAAGTCCATCGACGAGATCGCGGGGTTGTACCAGCGCGTGCACCAAACGCAGAGCAAGCTCGTGGACGACGTGTTCATCGACTTCGAGGACTCGTTCACCAACCACTTCACCAACGACAAGCTCCGGTACGGGTGCGACATCTTGGAGCTCGCGGACGGTGGGCACAAGGAGCGGTTGCTTTCGTGGTTCTACAGCCTCCAGTTGAAGGAGATTCTGTCGATCTTTGCCGCGTCCAGCGAGGCCGGCAGCATCGAGAACTTGAACCGCCGCTACCTCTACTTTGGCAACGTGTTGCTGAACATCCAGTCCAACTTTCTCCGCGTGTTTCCGCCCCTGTGGCACGTGGACTTGGAGTTGAGCAAGTTGTTCTGCAAGTTGACTGCCCAGGACATCTCCCTGCGCTTGGCCAAGGCCCCGGTGCCGTCCGCCGTGGTGCTCGACGCCTTGTCCAGCACGCTAGCCTTCGAGCTGCTGCTCAACGACTCCTTCGACACCTCGGCCTTTTCCCGCATGATCCTGGCCCTGTTCGAGCCCCACCTCCTCACGTGGGTCAACGACCAGCTGCTGGCCATTGCCGCCAAGTTCGGCGACTTGTACCTGCGCCAGAAGGTGCCCGCGGAGATCGCCGACGCCACGTCCCCAAAGGCTCTTGTGGCGGTGTTGCGCGTCAACAGCGTGCCCAACTTTGCCGACTCCGCCGTCGAGCTCTTCAAGTTGCTCCAGAAGTCGCTTTCCCAGACCGTCAAGATCTCCTCCGGCGAGATCCTCGTCGACTTGTCCCGCGTCTTTGCCAAGTTCATCCGCGACTACCACTCCAACATCTTGCACCCGGTGTATGTCTCCTCTCTCGAGCACCCGGAGGGCATTGAGCCCATCAAGTACCTCACCATGCTCTTCAACACCGCGGACTACATCATCCAGAACACCATTGATCTCGAGGACCGCTTCCACAAGTTGGTCGACCCGGCCTTCTCCGAGGCCATCAACTTCGAGCATGAAAAGGCCCTCTACTTCGAGCTCATCGGAAAGTCCATCCAGGCCTTGGTGTACAAGGTGGGCGTCGACCTCAGCTTTGCCTGGCGCCTGTTCGAGAACAACAGCTGGGAGTCGATCGACGTCGTTCTGGACCTCTCCAACTACATGGTGGACTTTGTTGCTTCTTTGTCCGAAAACCACAAGATGATTTGCCCGCTCATCATAAGAGAGAGCTACGTGAGAAGCTACGTGGACAGGTTGGTTGAGCGCATCATCTCGGACTTCATGAACAAGTTGCGCCTCGTCAGGCCCCTCAGCATCACTGCAATCGAGCAGATCTTGCTTGACGTCTCTGCTCTCAAACGCTTCTTCAAAAAAATCATCAATTTCTTCGACCCAAACTACGACGAAGACAAGGAAGAGCCGTCCGAGGACAAGTTGCCCAAGGCGTACTTGCGCCACTTGAACTCCCAGTTCAATAAGCTTGAAGTTCTCTTGAAGTTGTTGCTCACGCCTACGCTTCCCGTGGAGAACCTCGTGGAGAGTTACGTCAGCATGATAGGCGACAGGTCGGTCGTGAATCTCAAGAAGATTCTAGCGCTCAAAGCAATCAAGGCTAGCGACTATCCCAAATACGTGGAGAACTTCAAGCTCAAAATCGCCTCATGCGAGGATTTGGTGGAAGAGTCGCCGATTCTCTCTCCTTTAGACGCCGACGCCTCAAAGACTTCCCCGCAGATGATCCATCCTTCGTCACAGCTCGCAGGTCCCGAGCCCAACATCAAGGAAGTGGTTTCCAGCAAGTCGCCCGAGCCGCACATTCCAGACTTCTTGAAAAACAACCCGGCCAAAATCTCCGCCATGAAATTCAACAACGCTCTTCGGGACTTTTCAATCAACGGCGAAAACCAGGTCAACAAATTCAACGAAAACTTCAAGAGTTTCGGTAAGTTGTTCCGGAAGGACAACGATGGCTGATTGCCTGTCCGGCAGATAACCTCCCGTTCTCACTCTCAAAAGCTTCCGCCGCTCCTCACACCCCACGCTCTTAAACTACAGCATGACTAAAATCATCAAGATCTGTGGTCTTCGATCTTCTCAGGCTGCGCTAGCCGCCATCGACCACGGCGCCGATCTATTAGGCGTGATCATGGTTCCGAATAGGGTCCGGACATGCCCGATTGCCGAGGTTGCAGAAATCTCCAAGCAGGTGAGGACCAAACGTGCCCACACCGGCGCCAAGCTCCCGTCAGCCGAGCAAGTATTGGCTGTATTGCGAGACCAGAAGTTCGAGTCCCACGAAGAGTATTTCAAGATGGCGCACCAGCTTATTACGGAAAACGGTCCTTTCCTCGTGGGTGTATTTAGGAACCAACCCGTGGAAGAGGTGTTTCGGCTTGCTAACGAATGTGGTCTTGATTTTGTTCAACTCCACGGAAGCGAGGATATCAAAGACTTTACTGCTCGCAATGGGGACAGCAAATTCGGCATTATCAAGCGTTACGTCATACCCACCGATGAAGAGCACATGAGGGCATTCTTCCCTTCCCTCGTCTCTGAAGAGAGTGGAGGTTTCTTGCTTCCGCTCCTTGATTCGGAAGCCGGTGGCGAAGGAAAGGTGATTGACTGGACCTTGATAAATGGTCTTGATGGGAAATTCCTCCTAGCCGGGGGACTCAGTCCGGACAACCTTGCGCAGACCACGCCATACTTGAAAAATGTCGTGGGCTTTGATGTCAGCGGTGGCGTTGAAGACTCTCACGGGGCCAAAGATCTAGAGAAAATACGGGCGTTCATTGTCAACGGCAAGGCCTTGTCATCGCCATGAACGGGTCCACAAGTAAAATCACATAGCATTATATACACACTTCCAATTAGTCATCTTGATCCCAGTTTCCCTGCTTGCGTTGTTGGGGGACCTGAGGCCCACCAGCTCTCTTGGCCATGATAATCTGATCGATGGACAAGATCGTGCACGCAGCCTCAGTAGCAAGGTTGATGGCGGACTGCTTAGCGGACAAAAGGTCGTAGATCCCAGCGGAGGCCACATCGACGAGACCGTCCTCGGAGGCGGAGTCGATATCAACACCTTTGGTCAAGCCCAGACCATCTTCTGCGGAGTGGGCCGCATATAACTGACTCAAGGCCTCGGTAGCGTCCAAACCAGACGTCTCGGCCAAGACTCTAGGGACAACCTCGAAAGCCTTGGCATAGTTTTTGATGGCAAGCTGCAACAAGCCCGGCGTCTTTTCACCGTATTGGGTGATCAACTTAACCAACTCGATTTCCACCGCACCTGCACCCGGCAAAAGCCGGTTGTCCTTGACCAAGCCCTTGATGGCATTGATTCCGTCGTCAATGGCTCTTTCAATGTCATCCAAGTTGTTCTGAGTGGCGCCTCTCAAGACGATGGTAGATGTACGCGAAGTGGACGCTTCGCTCTGTCTAAAGACGGTGACACGGTCACCTCCAATCTCCCTGGTCTCGATGACATCAATAGCACCCATCTCCTCGGGCAAAGGCGCACCCAACCTAGGAAGAGGCGTGGCGCCGCAAACCTGGCAGATCCGGCGCACGTCGAACTTGGAGGGCACCTTCAACACCAAAATGTGGTACTTGTTGAAGTAGTGGAGGGCAAGCTCGCCGATGCTGGAGCCGGCAATGACCACGCGGACGCCGGACTCGCTGATTTCCGAGCACATGGCGTCCAACTGCTGCTCTTCGCCCTTGGTGAAGTCCAACATCTCCTGGGCGTTGTGGAGCAACACCGTGCCCTTGGTCTCGGTCGTGGAAATGTCAATAGGGCACGAAAACACCACCACCTTGGACCGCTCCCGCACGTTTTTGACGTGTCCCTCGGGCTCGCGCGGGAAAACCATGCCCTTGACCACCTCCGAGTTGGGCAACGCGGACCCCATGATCTTGACCACCCGCACATTGTCGATGTTGAAAGCCCGCGGCTTCTTGGGGTCGAGAATCAACTTGACTGCCTCCACCACAAGCCCGGAAATGGTGTCCTCCAAGCCGTACTGTTTGGCAGCCACCACGGGCCGGATCACCTTGAGGAGCTCGGCCTCGTCCACCACGTTGTCGACTGCATCCACGACCAAGTCCTCGACCGCGTCCGCCAAGAACTTGCGGGCCAACTGGTAGCCCTGGATGATTTCGGGCACGCTCAAGCCGTTGGTGATGAGCTTTTCACTGATATTTAGCAACTCGCCGGCCAAGATGATCACCAAGTTGGTGTTGTCGCCCATTTCGAACTCCTGCTGCTTGGACGCCATGATCAACATCTTGACTGCCGGGTGGACAATGTCCAACTCGTTCAAGATCGTGGCGGCGTCGTTGGTGATGAACGTGCGGTCGTGCTTGTTCACCAAAATCTTGTTTCTGCCACTGGGGCCCATGGACGTGAGCACAATGGACGAGATCTCGCGCACCGCCTCGATGTTGCGGATGGTGGCGCCATCCTCGGCCGAGTAGGACGAGTATCCCTGCTTGAAAAGCCCGGCGTTGGGGGCTGACGGCAACTTCAAAGACATTGTGGTGGATTAAGTGTGTTGAGGGTTGGCTTTTTTTCTCCTGGAGGCGCGGACACGTGCTGCGGGTCACGTGCATGACCCCTCGGGCCGGGTTCCCTGGGGTCCGTGGTAATCTAATGCTAACTAGAGGGTTAGCTGTTGTAATTTTTTTGTATGGTGTAGTTGTTGGTGTAGTTGTTGGTTTTTGTGGGTGGTTGCCGTTGGTGTTGCCATTGGTTTTGTTGGTGTTGCTGTACCTTCCCCAAGTATGTGCGAGGCATCACGAGGATGAAGCATTCAAGCTTCGATTATAAACTGAATTCTATTTTCTACCTTTACAAAAATCTACCTCTATGAAAGCCCCATTGGACCGCAAGGAACACCGCCTTCGTTTCAAACAAATTTGGTGCCATCGATGCAAAACCTCAGACTGGCTTGAATGTTCCCCACTTCCTCCCAGGACAAATCATGCACCTTCTCAGACTGGCTTATTGTTCATTAGCTTCTCAGACTAGCTTATTGTTCATTAGCTTTTCAGACTGGCTTAATGTTAAATAGCTTTTCAGATTGGCTTAATGTTCATTAGCTTTTCAGATTGGCTTATTGTTCATTAGCTTTTCAGACTGGCTTAATGTTCAATAGCTTTTCAGATTGGCTTAATGTTCATTAGCTTTTCAGATTGGCTTATTGCTCATTAGCTTTTCAGACTGGCTTAATGTTCAATAGCTTTTCAAATTGGCTTATTGTTCATTAGCTTTTCGGATTGGCTTATTGTTCATTAGCTTTTCAGACAGATTGGCTCGAACGTTCAACGCAGTGCGTCGAACTCGCTGCAATGTCTAATTGCACCTTGCAACGATCAAAATGACTCGCCATCTTCCACAAAAGGACGCAATGTCTCAAGGGCATCAGGGCTCCCGTTGAAATGCTGTTTCAACACCGAGTTGTACATGCCAAGAAGCTTCTCGTACTTCCGGATCTTGACCTCCTTGTCCTTCACTGCAGACTCAAACTTGCTGATGTCGTGCTGTAATTGCTGTTGCGCCTGCTTCTTCCGTTGACGGCACTTCGACGCGGCAACTCGATTCCTCTCAAGTAGCCTCTCCTTCTTCCATGCGGCGGTTCCTGGGATTGGTCCGTCATGCGGATTGTAGATGACCTCATTATTGTAGATGAGCGTGTGGTTAGGCGGTGGTACACCTGCCACCGGGTTGCCCTCTTGTTTCATCCCATTATTCAGAACCGGCGTGTTCATACCGCTCCCTGAATTCGATGGCACGCTCGGTATTCCCAGCGGGATGCCTGCCACCATCCCGTTGCCGTCCATACTTTGTCCGGATGCAAGGTCCTGTGTTACGATGTTGCGGGATCCAACCATATTCCACTGTGGCGTACCTGAAGACATGTTAGATGATCCTATGCCACCTAAGCTTTCATTTTGTATTAGGCCGGCGCCAGAACTCGAGTGAGTGTTGGTAAATGTATCGTCATGGAAGCCCCCAGATGTTCTATGTCTATCTGATCCGTAGAGTTCGTCAAGCAGGTCTTCGTCAACGAAATAAGCCTCGTGGTTGACAATCTGGCCAATCTGACCATTCGAAATCGATATACGACGATGCCTGGTGCCCCCATATGGCACATGCATCGTGGGGTCATACAAGGGTGGGTTGGTCAAAGGATACGAGTTGATGTCGAAGGGATTGTGGAACGAAAGCCCGTTGAAAGGAACAACGTGCTTCGACGCGGGAACTCTTTCATTCGCCAACTGAGCGGGATTCAGCAGTCGCGGCACCTGCTGTTGTTGCTGTTGTTGCTGCTGCTGTTGCAGTGCTTGTTGCTGCTGTGGCAGTTGTTGTCTCTGGACCTGTTGTGGCGGAACGGGTTTCGCTTCCATGAGCTTTCCCGGGCTGACAGGCTCGCTCATAGCCTCCTCGACCTTGACCTGATGGCCAGACTGGAATGGGAGAAATTCTGACGGAGCCATGGTTACTTTCGATTGCATGTCGGCAGCAATTGATTAGTCAGACGGTTGATGGGGGATAGGTTCTCGCTGAATGAGCTGTGGTTTCAAATAGCACGGGCCAGAGGGATACTAGCTTGCTTGCGTATTTCGCTGATGATTTGGATCTTTGTCGGGTCAAGGCGGACCTTAGTGGAGTATTGGATCTTGGGTTTTCGGGGTTGGCTTTTCGTTTTTCTCGTCGTATGCGACAATGCGCAGATAGACAATTGCACGCTATATGTAGTTTCTTTTTGTTAGCCGTTTTCGATGCAGAATTCTCATTTTTTTTTAATTTTCATCTCCCGCATTGCTTCTTTAGTGCGGGCCAGCCCCCATTCATTCACTGCAGCAAGCGACTCCTGCGAGTTTTCACCTGAGTTGGAACCATCAAAAACTCGTCACCTCCCCGAACAAGAACCGACCACATTTCACCGGGTAGTCTTCAGGCCTCGAAAAGGCCCCCAAAGCCACTTTCCGAGGCAAAAAGATACCCTGTTTCATCCCTATGCACGCCCGGAACGGCCTGCCGTAATTTCTTACAAACCTTGGCCCGGATACATATATCCGGTATACAACCTCCTGGGCCATGTGAGATTCCTGTCCTGCCGAATGATGAGAAACGAAGCTTCGCGACATCAGAGACCCAAGACAGCATCAGCGGGCCCAGTAGACGGACTTGGCCCGGCTGTGTTACCTCCGAGTCCAGGTCGGCTCGGCAAATCGTGCGGTTGTGTGTAGGTGCTCCGATCAGAATCCCGTCTCCAATGCACGTCAGGGTCTTAGTCTGCGGCGACACGCCAACCGAGCACCGAGGGCTCTAGAGCAGCTTGGAGATTGTCTTTACCATACATCTTGTAGAGCACATTGAGCACGACTGCATGGCTGGCACTGGATTCGGCAAACCCCCAAAAGCTGGCCGTCCACGCCCGCGCCGCCCCATCTGCTAGAATCGTTCAATTCGGGCAGATTGCATCTCCCGACCCGATATGCATGTCGCGGGCTAATCATGCTCGGCAATCCACGGGGCTCGTGTTTGCCTATACAATCCCATCGGATCGGAAGGATAAGACCCCCGGGCGGTGTTTGCGATTCGGGATTTTTGAGGCCAGCTTCCAATGTTGCCGAGTCGCATGATGGCCGGCGCTGTCCGCCAGCCCAGAAGGCCGCTGGGGGCTGTGTGCTTTGTTCCTGGGGCGCATGTTTTGTCACCCATTTTCGAGCATCTTCTCGCACACAAGTGTGGCTAAGGCAGATCCTGAGCCACGTTTTTCGGGCTCTCGTGTCCCACACCCCCACGTTTGATGCCCACATACCACGAGCTTCTTGAGGTCTTGCAGCACCATCGGTATGATACTGCGGGGTTCCTCAAGAATATGGGGGATTACCTGCCGCACCACAGCCAAAACCCGGACGAGTACATATTTGATGTGATTGTGGAGCACCAGCGTGGTTTCAAATTGTTTGGCATCCCGCTTTTCAGCGGCAAGTCGTTGTTGCCTCTCTTGGACCCGCCGTTGTTTCTGAGGCTAGATGGGAGCAAGATTCTTTTGCCCAACGACTCCCTCAAGAACTATGTCTTGCCTGATTTGCACTGGTCCTGGGTCTGGGACCTGTGGTATGTTTTGATGCTTAGCGATGTTGATGAGGAGGGCTGGTTGTACTCGCTGTGCTGGCGTCTTAATTCTCAGTGGCATGGGAAGTATTACTTTGGGGACTTTGTGAGGAAACGCCTATGGTTAAGGCTACGCAAACTCGCCGCCCAGCATGTTGAATGAGCGGATCCACAGTTCCTTAGTATTTGCCAACAACTTCATTTTGGCTCCATAAACGCCTCGCTTTCAGTGCTTTCAATGCTTGCACTGTCTTGTGGTCTTTTCAGGTCTTATTCCAGGTCTTATTCTAGGTCTTCTTCCAGGTCTTATTCTAGGTCTTCTTCCAGGCCTCATTTCCAGGTCTTATTCCAGGTCTTATTCTAGGTCTTCTTCCAGGTCTTCTTCCAGGCTACAATGCCTGGAACTTCTATCTGCGGAGGCGCTTTTCGGAGAGGATCTACTGCCTTTTATATAAATGGCCCCTTCCCGAATAGGGTAGGTCATTCATTGTTCAGATATGTTTCATCTTCTTCCTAATGCATAAACGTGCCGCTGGATTCTGCTCGTAATGGCATCCCTTGCATCGTCCTGCCCAAATGAGTTTTTTGAAACAAGGTTGTTTCATATTTCACACAAGCCCCTTAGCTCATTTGCGCCACGAGCGACTATTTAAATAGAGCCAAGTTTCTCTGCTTGTGGCGACAATTTTATCAATTTGAAAAATGAGTACCAGTGACTTGTCCGTGGCGCTCATCGTCGCCAAAGTCGCTATGACTTCTCGGCTGACCTATGATGGTATGTGAACGTTTGGCCTCTCCATCCTCTTGACGGCATCCGTGTTGTCTTAGTTTATCACGTATTCTTACATCCTAGTGACTATAGAGACTCTCAGCGAAGAACTCTTAGGTAAAATGAGAAAGAAGCCAAAATATACGTTTGTTGTCCCTCCCATGAGGAAGACTCGTTCTTTCGACGCATTGAGTACTATAAGAAAAGTAAAGGGTATATGTACCTTCAAGCCTTGTTCGAAGACCATTCAATCTCTTGAGCATTTCCGTCATGTATTGGAGCAGAACTCGTGGGATTTACCTGGGCATAAGGGTATTATTTTGGTCAAGTACATGATAGAGAGTGTACTACATCTATATCTGTATGAAGCCTTGATCACGGAGCAACTCGGGAAGACACAGGAGATACTTCTTGAGATCACTGACTTACTCTATTCTAGATGTGCTCATCAAGATGCTTACATGGTCGACTTCCTTTCCTATGTGCTTTCTCAGCTAGTGTTTGGGTTTCAATGTTCAGGCAGCCCCAACACTAATGCGTATAGCTTGTTCATGACCATGGCCGGCATCCAGGAATTGAATGAGGGCCTCTTTGCCATCAAGCGGGACATGGCGAAAGTCATCTACGTTTCAGACGTAGTTCTATTTGTGATAAAAATTCTTCACTCATATTGTCAAAAACATCTCAAAACATCCCAAAATGTACTCAGGGCCGTGCTTGCTTGTGTGCTCGTTCATGGGGAAGAGCACATTATTGAATACGTCCGCTCATTGGACTGGAGCACTTCAAGCTGAACAGGCGCTTACATGCGAACTGCTTTGTACGAGTTTCGTCCGAACAAATAACTAATACCACTGAAGAAGGTGGTTGAAGCAACTAGCACACCATACCAGTCGAAAAACGAACCAGTGCTGACGTTTACTAGCGATTCAATAGCTGGATTGATGACAAGACCGCCAATATAAAGCATTTGCAAAGCTGTGTTAACCTTGCCAAGCATGTTGGGGTTAACAGTATGCGTTGTGATTGACAAGTCTAGAAATCGGCCCATGGTCTTAGGAGCAGGCAAAGACCGGTACCGGAGATAGAATCCGACGAAACTGAGGATGACGTCCCTTCCAATGATTATGGCAGCGACGTAAATAGGCATCAGACTTTGAATTGAGAGGGCAATAGTGCAGGTGAACATCAAGAATTTGTCTGCCGCTGGATCGATAATGGAGCCCAAAACCGACCTGAGGTTGTACTTCCGAGCTATGTACCCATCCAAGAGGTCGGTAATACAAGAGTATGCAAATATGGCTATGGCCGCCGAGGAATTGCCGGTTGCAATGTAATAGCCGGCAAAGGGAGTGGTGATGATCCGCGTGTATGTGAGGAGGTTCGGGATCGTGTACAAATCGTTTGATATCTTTGACGTCTTCTGCTCCAGCTCTGGTTGTGAATTTGGCAAGTTTTGAATGTGCTTTTGAACTTGGAGGCGTGCGCCGGCGGGCTTCTTGACGTCGGTGTTTTGTGAAGTCTTGGATTGAAGATGTCTGGCTATGAGGCCGTTTAGGCGACACGGAGCCAAAGGAGACCGCCTTTGGAGCGTGTGGAGTAACACATTGCTTCTATTGTAGGTGTTCAGGCTCAAAAAGCGCCGGAAGTACAGTTGGACTAACATCACTGGAATCGCGATTGGATGTTAGTTGACGTAGTGAGCATGCGCAAGAAACCGTAGATGGTGTAGTTCGAGCAAAAAAAGATACCACCTATGCTTACCAATTAAGCCAGCAATACTTGATTCCAATAAAACTGCCATTGTAGAATTGAAGCTAGATTTCATTAAATGAGACAATGTTTAAGACAGATTCCAAAAAATGGAACCGGATTCCGTTAAATGAAACTAGATTCCAATAAAGTCTTTAAATTCAGTAAGATGTAAACCTAGACTGTAATAAAATTCAACTCTAGATTCTCTTCAAAGTCAATTCCAGATTCGACTGGATTAAAGTGGATTCCACTAGATTAAACTAGATTCCAGTATATTAAACTAGATACCAATGATTCCATTAGATGAGACTAGATTTCATTGAATAAAACTAGATTCCATTGAATAAAACTGGATTCCATTGAATAAAACTAGATTCCATTGAATAAAACTAGATTCCATTGAATAAAACTAGATTCCATTAAATAAAACGGGATTCCATTGAATAAAACTGGATTCCATTGAATAAACTGGATTCCATTGAATAAAACTAGATTTCATTGAAAAAACTGGATTCCATTCAACAAAACTACTAGATGCCAATAAACTAGCTTCCAATAAATGAAACCAGAATCAAGTCAACTCTACAGACACCAACATGGATGCTTCGTTCTCAACGATACTTCGATTATTTTAGATTTCAACATTATTGGATGCCATTACTCACGTAGTTCGAAGTACGCAGCTTGACACCGTGAATCAGGTCTGTCTGAAGGGCAGGAGACCTCGTTTCCCTAATGATACAGTTAAATGCACGCTGTGTGAAGGCGTCACGGGTTACTTGGGCAAACCCTTCTCGTTGACCAAAGACTCGGACGTCTCTTGAGGCCCAGGACCAATCTGGGTCAAGATGACCCTGCTGACGCCCTTCCAAGCATCCGAATCAAAGTCAATGTCCGAGTCCTCGAAGCCAGCGACCTGGTCCTGCACCTTCGTCCAGCCCGGCACCTGCTTGAAGTACTTGTAAATCAAGCCCAACACCTTCTTCTCGTTCTTCTCCTCGTAGTAGATCACCGCATTGGGTCCCGCATCGAACGTGTATGCGGCTACGATCCGGCCCTCTTGTTCGTTCAACTTGTGCACCAACTTGATGATCTTCTTGGAGGTGTCGTTCAAGTAGAAGATGGGAGGCATGGAGTCCAAGCACACGGCGTGGAACGAGTTGGAGTCCTTCATGGTCAAGTCGCCAAAGGTCTCGAAGTCCCGCGCCACAATGGCCTTCTTCATTTCCTCAAACCGTTTGGGAACCACCTCCTTGATCCGCCACTGGAACAAGTCCGACGTGGCCACGGTGCTCTGCATTCCCGTGGTCGACGGCGTGTCCTTCTTGTCGTCCGAAACCACCAAAATGGCCGCCTTCATAGTGGGCCAGTGGTCCACGGGAGCGACTTCCACGGCCTTGGAGTCCTCGCCGTTGGCCTGCTCGCCCATTTCCCACGCCACGTACCCGCCGAACACTGACCGGCACGCCGACCCGGACCCTTTACGGGCGATCTTGGAGATTTCCGACATCAGCTGCGGAAGCTGGTACAACCGGGCAATTGCCACGACCAAAGCCGCAAAACCGGCGGCGGACGACGCCAAGCCGGCGGCCGTCGGGAAGTTGTTTTCCGACACGATGTGCAAGCCAAACTGCGAGAGCTTAGGCAACGACCCGTCGGCGGCCTCCAAATCGGCTCTCAATTTCCTCAAATCCTTCAAACATGCGATTGTGCGGTCCCCCTTGATTCCTTCTTCTTTGCCGTTGAGCCACAAGTTGTCCTTGGTGAAATCGGCACTGGTGGCCACGGTCGTGAGGGTTCTTAAGTCGGCCTGGGCCAAAGTCACTGAGATCGACGAGTTGGTAGGAAGGTTGAGAGTCTTGTCTCTTTTTCCCCAGTATTTGAGGGTCTGGCGGTTAGTAAAAGCACGTGGCGCATCCTGCGGCCGGCATGGTCACGCTTTACATACGGCAATGTTCACGGGAGCGGTCGTTGATGCGGTGTACACGGACATCTTGATTCTTGAATGCCCTAGTCCATGCGCTGGCTTTGGAAAAAAACCTAACCGAGAGCGCGTCCCCAGCACACCCGTACATGCGGCGGCGCGCGCCGCTTCTCTTAGCACTTGTATTATACTATGTGGAGGCTCAGGCCTTTCTCCATCTCCACAATCTGGCCTTGCAGTCACCGCTGCCTGTGGCGAACACGCCCTCGGTACCCAGCGAGTTGAACGACACGGCCACCGAGATCACCGAGTTGCGGTGGCCTTGCAACATCAACAACGGGTTTCCCGAGTTCTGGTCCCAGAAAATCACTCCCCGGTCCTTGGAGCCCGAGAGAATGAATTTGCTGTCGGGGGTCGAGCACACGCTCAACACAAAGTCTTTGTGGCCCACGTACGTGACCTCGCAGCTGGACTTCTTCGAGATTGGCTGCCCGTTGGTAGACGCGCTGACCAGACCGGCCTCGACCTTGCTTTCCAAGTTCCACAACTTCACGGTTCTGTCCAAAGATCCCGAGGCAATCTGGTGGCCGTTCGTAGAGAAGGCCACGGAATATACAGAGTCCTGGTGTCCGTTGCCCGACTCGTTTCCGGAGTCCAATTTCTCCACGAGGAAGCCGGTGGACGAGTCCCACACGCGAACGGTCTTGTCCAAGGACCCTGCGGCAATCAACTTCCCGTTGGGCGAGACAGCAACCGTGGTGACGCCGTCTTCAATGGACAACGTCAACGAGCACTGCGAGGATCTCAAGTCCCAGATTCTAACCGTGCGGTCTCCGGACCCCGACACCAAGCGGTCGCCATCAGGGAAGAAGTCCAAGGAGTAGATGTCCTGCTCGTGGCCTCTCAAAATCTTGATGATTCTCTTCGTGGTCAAGTCCCAGATTCTAATCAACTTGTCCTCTGCACCTGTGGCCAAGAATTTTCCGTCGGGCGAGAAACAGACAGATCTAATGTACAAGTCGCCGTTGGTGTTGGAGACGGAGTTATTGGCAGCGCCGTCGGAATTGCCGTTTTCGCCTTGATTGTCGCGCTCTGCTTCACCCGTGAGAGCATTTGAGCTGTTATCGTCGATCAATTTGGCCACCAAGGCTCCGGTCTTGACATCGAAAACCTGCGTGGTTTTGTTGCATCCCGTGGCGATGAACTCGCCGTTCTTCGAGAACTTGACGCAGCAGACAACCGAGGAGTGGTCTAAGGATTGCATCAAGTCCACGTCCAACTCGCGCTTGAGCGCCGGGTTGTAAAGAACGTAATACTCGGGGTTTTGTTTCTTGAAGTCGGGATTGGCCTTCAGCACGTCCAAGTCGGTGAGGAATGGCGGGATTTCTTTCACGTGCAAGTTCTTCTCCTTGGGCTCCACAACGTACTGCGACTTGTCGATGATGGTCAACGACAGCTGGTCTGCGGCGGCCTGGGGCCCGGAGTTTTCCTGAGGCTGTGACACCGGCTCGACCTTGGCGGCCACGGGCGATTTGTTGGCCTGCTCGGGCTTCTGCACGGGGACATGCTTGGCGGCTGGCGATTGGTGGTTGCTGGCCAGGTGGGGGAACTGCATGCCGTGGGGGTGTTGCACGGGGGGCGGCAATTGCTGTGGCGCCTGGGGAGCCTGAGGCGCCTGGGGGGCCTGTTGGGGCGGAACCGACGGAGTGTGCTGCTGTTGTTGTGGAGGGAGAGTGGGCTGGCTTCTGGGAGCCTGTGGTTGGGCCGGCTGCGGCTGCGCGTGGGGCGGTTGCTGCTGCTGGTCGTAGGAGTAGGGGTACTGGCCGTTAGCCTGCTTTTGGTGGGCCTGTCTGTCTCTGTTCTCCAACTCGGTCTTCAAGCGCAAGATCTCCTCCTCGTACGCCTCCTTGATTTTGCGGTGCGCCATCTCCAACTCATACACCGTTTGCCTTATTTGCTGCATCTCTGCAGTCTGCTGGTGGCATTTCAAGTCGTACTCCTCCTTGACTTTCGAGAAGTTGGACGCCTCGTTGAGGGCAAAGTCGAATTCCTGCTTGACAGCATCCAATAGCTCGTTCAACCGCTGCTGGTGCCTCTGCTGTTGTTGCTGTTGCTGCTGCTGCTGCTGTTGCTGGCCCGGAGTTTGCAGCTGGGCGGTGCCTGCGTAAACGGACATGACGGTAGTTGTTGAGGCAGGGGGTTTTGCCGATGTAGTGCTGGGCAAAGGAGCTGAAATAGGCCGAAAGGGCGGGGCGGGACTAAGCGGCGGGGCAGGGTCACGTGAGGGCTCGTATGTGGTTCGAGACTTTTTGTGGACGGGTGGTGTTTATCCAGAAGAAAAAGGGAGCGGAAACGCAATCGAGTAGTAGGAGAATTGTTGAGAACGGAAAAAAACAAAGCAAAAAAACAAGGACCGAAGTATAAAAAAAAAAAAAAAAGAAAAAAAACCCGGAAGTAAGCCGAAACGAGCGAAAACGGGAAGAAAGGGCGTAGCGAAAAAAAAAAAAAAATTAGCGCTGTTTGGGCATACTGGCGCTGGCTACCAGCGCGCGCTCTCGCTCCAGAGCCGGGACCACGAGCCGTCAACCTGAAACGGCGGTGAAACCGCTGAAGTAGTGCTGATCCCCGACATAAAACCCGACCGATATGGAACATGACCGACATGAAACACGACGGGCCTGAAACGGGCCTGAAACACCACGCACCTGAAACACGACTGATACTAAACTCAACTGACCGTCCACGGCTGAGGCGAACAATGCCGCTCCGCCGCGACTGCATCTGGTCGATTCTCTGGCGTGGACCTTGACTTCTCCAACCGCAGAATTCGGGTTTCCTGGGTCATGTGACGTCATTTAAGCCGTGGCCGGCACCACTATGTTGGTCCTGGCAACAGACAGGACGAATGGGGACCGTGGACCACTAGGAAGGTCGTGCACGCACCACTGCTCCAAAGTGGCGCCACCACTGCGACGGCACACAAGCCGGTGTTTAGTACGAACACGTGACTCCTATACTGTCTGCAGGCACACCCACCTCGAACCGGCGCAAGCCGGCCAGTGATCTAGTGGCCGTTTCGGGTAAGCGGCTTTCGCAACCATTTCCCCGCGACGCCCTGGCTGGTGCGCGGCCGTCATGAGAGGTGTACGGGTGCGTCGCGGCTACGAGGTGTACGGGTGCGCGACCACATAGCCGCCCCCTCACCCATGGTCTCCCTCCACCATGGTTTATTTCGGAGAACGCCCGTTTCGGGGCAAGCGTGAGCAGGAGGCGTACAACCGCTCGTTTGCAGGTAAGTACCAGCGGCTCCTCCGAAAAAACCACTTTCTTTACTTCGGCTTGCCGTTCATGCTCAGTATCGTGGCAGGCTCCATCTACCTTCAGAAGTTCACTGCTCTCAAGTGGGAGCGGTTTGACAACAAGTACCGACAGATGAACGAAGACGAGATGTTGGGAATGATCGGCAATAAGCGGTCCGTCGACAAGCGTGACGATTACTACCGACTCCAGGGACTTTTGAAGGACCATACGCTGGATGTTTCGGACGACTATGAGATCGTTCGGGTGAAGCGAAAAAAGGAGGACGAGCCTGTGTGGTAGAGCAGCGGTTACGCAGTGATACAGCGAAAACACCGTGAAGAAGAAGTGGAAGGTGGTGGCGTTTAATGGGGTATGGGTGGAAGAGAATCCGGGCACGTGACGCGCCCTTGAGTGGTGCGACTATTAGCGTCAGGTGGAGCTGGGTTCTCCCAAACGGGTCCAAAATAGGTACGAACATCCAACAAAAAACGTTCAACAAAAAAAAAAACCAGAGACATTCCAGGTACAACAGGCATCCAAACCAGAAAAACATGCAAAAAGACTTCTTTATCCAGGATATTCTTAAAACCAGAAATGACAACAATGCTCTTTTTTCCCAAATCCACATGAACTTGGAACCGCGCGGCTGCAGACCGGTCCTGCTTATGGAGCACGAAATGCATCGCGAAGAGGTTTTTTTATCACCTCCATCTACCCCAGAATGGTGTCGTTTTCCTGTGAAGTGTGCAATGACACGGTGAAGAAAAACAAGCTAGACCAGCACACGCAGCGTTGCCGAGGAGCGTACTTTACCTGCATCGACTGCTCCACCACCTTCAGTGGAACCGACTACAGATCGCACACGCAATGCATTTCCGAGGCCGAGAAGTACGAAAAGGCCTTGTACAAAGGAAAGGCCAAGAAGGGCAAAGACCAGTCGGGCCAGAACACGAGCCGTGACGCCAAGCAGACCAAGGCGGAGGAGACCGAGAAGAAGCCTGCCGAGTCCAAAAACAAGAAGCCTGCCGAGTCCAAAAACAAGAAGCCTGCCGAGTCCAAAAACAAGAAGCCTGCCGAGTCCAAAGATGAAAAGCCTGCCGAGTCCAAAAACAAGAAACCTTTGGCCGACGTGTCCAAACTCTCCAACGGCTCGTTGTACAAAGTGATCAAGACCATTGCCAAGGAATCCAAGTTGGAAAAGAAGAAAGTGATGGAACAACTCAACGTCACTGTAGTCGACGGCAAGCTTGTGATAACATTGTAAATAGAAAATGCATCTGCCGCATGAGAGGTCTTGGGGCTAAGCAGATTGCCGGACTAAGCAGTGGCATATTTGTGAATGTTATTGGGTCTATGTTAAGGGAGTGTCGCTTATGAATGCATATTCATTAAGCCATAGTCTCTATTGCAGCATCGAACAGTCCTTCTATTGCGGAATGGTTTAGATAAACAGTCCCTCTATTGTAGCATCGTTTGAACAGTCCCTCTATGGCAGCATCAGTTGAACGGGTCTTCTTTTGCAGCATGGTTCAGTTCAACATGGTCTGACTGCAGAACAAGTCCTTTAATAGACGATAAAGTGTTTCAATTGAACAGAAAAGTCTATCATATGTAGTCCGCCAGTTCAGCACAATCCGTTGGTAATAATGAGAACTGCTAATTGTAACATGGTCATTCGGCTGTAACAGAAGCAATCTGCTATTGTAAAATGAGCGGTAATTGCAGTTGAGTCACTTAAACATAGGCCGTTAGTTACAACAAAAATGTCGGTCAATTTCAGCTGAGGACTTGATCAATGGCCATCCGTTAGAACAAGAAAGTTGGTCAGTTGTTAATGAGTAGTCACATGCAACATAAAAGTCGGCCAGTTATGAAAAGAGTCTGTTAGTTTTGCCAGTTTATATATTTTGTCAGCTTTAACGTAGTCTGACAATTTAACCTGTCTTTTATAGCAAAAAAAGTGTTTCAGTTGTGACAAGGCCTGTTATTTCAGCCCGAGTCAGTTGGATATAGTCTGTCAATCGTAACAAAAAGATTCTGTTTATTTTAACAGAAATGGTCGGCCCATTGTAACGTAAACTGTCAGTTGTAACAAAAGCGGCTGGTTGTAGCAGGAAGTCTGTCATTTATAACGGAAGAGTCTGTGAGGTGAAAATCAAGTTGCAACAAGAATAGTTGGACACTTCTAGAAGGTCTGTAAATCAGATAGTTGGACAATTCTAAAGAAGGTCTTTAAATCTGATGGTTGGACACTTCTAAAGAAGGTCTGTAAATCTGCCAGCTGTAAAATGAATAGTCAGTGATGAAAGAATAGTCAGGTCCTATAAAAATAGTCAGTTCTAATAAGAATAACCAGTTGTAACAAAAAGCTAGCTGTGACAAAAAGCTAGCAGTCACAACAAGCTGGCTGTAAAAAAAGTCAGTTTTAACAAAGTCAATTCCAACAAAATTAGTTATAACATGGAGATCAGTTACACCATAAAAAGTCAGTTGGGACCAGAAGTCTGTTACAACAAAAGTCTTTATAGAATAGAACTCAGTGACAACACCAACAGTCAGGTATAAGAAGAATCGGCAATACTAACATGCGTAGTCAGTTGTAACGTAAAACATCAGTTTCAGCATGAAAAGGCAGTTGTAACAAACAGTCAGTTGTAACAGAAGGTCCGTTATACATAGATATCAGTTATAATATAGAAATCAGTTATAACATAGATATCAGTTATGATATAGAAATCAGTTATAACATAGATATCAGTTATAATGTAGAGATCAATTATAACATAGATATCAGTTATAACATAAAAAAGTCAGTTCCAACAGAAATTCAGCAATAATATGAAAAGTCAGTTCCAACAAAGTCAGTTCCATTAAAGTCAGTTCCAACAAAGTCAGTTCCAACAAAGTCAGTTCCAAAAGGTCTACCAATTAACCCAGATCGGGTCAAGTCACGTGACTCTGACCAAGAATGAAGCGGTGTGACAGACAGCGATGAAGACCAGGCTAGCTCCGGGCACTGCGGTTCAAGGCCTTGCACAACTTGGTGTAGAACTGCAGAAGCGTGTTGTAGGGAAACTTGAGGTTGTCCTGCAAGTACTCCGGGAGAAAGGCCACAAGCTTGCGGGCGTCCCTGTTCTTCAGCTCCTGCTCGGCGTCGCGGGCCTTCTTGGCGAGGTCCGCCAAAAACACCGGGATGTACGTGACCTCGGCCGTGGTCTCGAACTGCCGCGCAATCACAAGCCGGTACTCCACGTACACCGCATCCACGTCGGGCTCCAAGATCGTGCTGGACTGCTTGACGTCAAAGAAAAACAGCTCGGCATCCTCCTCGTAGTTGACGATGCGCACGCCCGTGAGGAGCTCGAGCATGTCGAACGTGAACAGGATCGTCTTCAACTCGTTGTCCAAGTCGTCACGGTGCACCATGGACGCCAGCGACGTGCGCTTGCGGATGGGCGACTCGTACAAGTCCGGGTGGCGCAGGCGCTGCGGCGTGGAGCTCACGTGCCCGCCGCCGCCCGCCGGTCCGAGCTGCGCCGCAAGCGTGTCGATGGTGTTTTGTTTGGTTTCCAACTGCTGCCGCAACGAGCTGATGAGCGCCGCGTCCGCGGCCTGCTGGAGCTGCGCCGTGTGCCGGAACTCCGTGAAGAGCTGGTCCTGCTGCGTGGACACGAGGCGGTTGATCAAGGCGGCGATTTGGGCGGGGGACTCTGCTGCCAAGAGCTCGTCTTCTGAGATGGAGAGCGCCTGGCGGGCTGCGGGCAGCGGGCTCTGGGCGAAGGCGCTGCGGCCGGCGCTGCCGGACGAGTTCATCAGGAGGTCGGGGATCGGGTCGTCCAGGATCCGCGTGTGGTTGCTGGAGGGGATGAGTTTGGAGATGGAGGCGTTGCTTGGTTTGCGGGCCGCGTCGGCGCCGCTGCGCTGCTTCTTTTTGCGCGGCGACCGCCGCACCGTGGTCATCTGCACCTCCGGCTCGGTGCCGGGCTCCCGGGCGCTTTTTCTGGGTCGGCCCATGCTGGTGTGGTGCGGGTGGTGGGTTTAGAGACGTTGATCGCGTTGTGGTGCGCGGTGGGTCCGTGTGGTGTACGGGTGCAATGGTCGGTTGTAGTAGTCGCGTTGTGGTGTACGGGTGCAAGGGTGGAATTGAGTAGTAGTCGCGGTGTGGTGTACGGGTGCGGGTGCTGCGCAACGCGACAACGCCGTCTTCACCTACTACTCCACCATCATGTCGTTTTCCCCAGAAGTGTTCCGCTCCAAATTGGACGCTCTTCTGGACACCCAGGACTCCATCGTGTCCATCTCGCAGTGGGTGCTCTTCCACCACCGCCACGCGGCCCAGCTCTGCCAGCTCTGGGCCCAATACACCTTGGACAAGACCCTGGCCCACGGCCCCAAAAAGCTCTTGTCCTTGCTCTACTTGTGCAACGACGTGGTGCAGCAGGCGCGCCACAAGCGCAAGCCCGAGTTTGCCGCCGCGTTTGCCGCCTTGCTCCCCGACGTGTTGGCCGCCATTTCCGCCTCCGTGGGTGCTGACATCCAGCCCAAAATCGACCGTTTGGTCTCGGTCTGGAGCCAGCGCAACATCTTTTCGGGCGACCAGATCCTGGCCATGACACGTGCCATCTCGCGCCTGCAGTCCGGCGGCGCTGCCGCCGAGCCCCTGGCTGCCTTGGCCTCGGGGCCTGCCGTGGCCTCTCCTTTGGCGGCGTTGAATTCGCTCTACCACAGCTTTGCGGCGCTGGCGCAGTCCGCCGCGTCCCTGGTGGCGCTGATCTCCGCCCAGGCCTCCCAGTACCTCCCGGACGACCCCGCCGCGCTGGACTCGCTCCCGCTGCCCAGCGTGTACCTCTCCAAGCTCGACATGTTGGAAAAGCTATGTACCATGGCGTCGCTGGCCACGGAAAAGGCCCTTGCCGACAAGAACCTGGCCTTGCAGGTGCTCGCGCAGCTTTCGCTGGCGTTGTCCGACTCCATCAAGGCCGATTCCGACAACTTGGCCTACGTGCTGGCCAAAGTCTCCAGACTACACACCGTGCGCCTGGAGCTCCAGGAAATCGTGGACGAGGAGGCCTCGCCTGCGTTTGAGTCCACCGTGGCGCCTGCGTCGGCGCCGGCTTCCGTTTCCGCTGCTGCTTCGGCTTCTGCTTCCACTTCTGCTTCTGCTTCGGCTTCCACTTCGGCTTCTGCTTCCGCTGCGGTTCCCACATACGAGAGTTCCAGCGACGAGTCGGACGACGGCGAGCGTGCGTCCAAGAGAGCCCGCGTGTCTGAACCGGCGCCGCCAAGAAAGTCCGTGGCGTTCTCCGAGGACGTCCAGGTCAAGGAGTACGAGCGGGACGAGCGCGAGGCCTTGCCGGACGACGTGCCGGACGCACAGCACGGACTGGACTTGCCCGCCGGCGACGCCCACAACGGCGTGGACTCGTTCACGGCGCACCACAAGGACTCGTTGGAGCTTAAGCATGAACACGATGCGCAGTCAGACGAAGAAGAGTACGACCCGACGGCCTTGGGCGACGGCGACGCGGACGAGAAGTCGGGGTTGATGGACTTGTTGTCCAAACTCAATTAGACGGGTTTGGCGGCCTTTCGGAGCGTTGGAGATTCTCAGGTTTGAGGTTGGCCTCATGGTCTTTTGAGATTAATGTCAGGTTTGAGGTTGGCCTCATGGTCTTTTGAGATTGATGTCAGGTTTGAGGTTGGCCTGGTCTTTTGAGATTAATGTCAGGTTTAAGATTAGCCACATGGTCTTTTGAGATTAATGTCAGGTTTGAGATTGGCCTCATGGTCTTTTCAGATCAGTCTCAGGTTTGAGGTTGGCCTCAAGGTCTTTTCAGATTAGTCTCAAGTTTTTGAGATTGACCCACGGCCAGAGGATCGGCCGGCCCAAGCACCCTACAAACGATTCCATATTCAGTTTCAGGATATATTTAATGACTAATGCTGCATGATGAAGTTCTATGAATTGAGTTGGCAGATGCAAGGGTTTTGGGGGCCACAACCATCTCCCGCTGTTCGGTGCCGCCCTGCGGCTTCTATCAATTAAGAAGCCAGTATATACTACTCTCCTTATTCTTAGACGAGGAGCAGAGCTGGTACTCGCTGTTGGACGACACGGGCGAGAGATGCATACTCTCGCCACTCAAGGTCGAGTTGACGTCTTGCAGTTCGAGGTGGTGGTCGAGATCGGAGTCCGGCGGGAACCCCGGCGACTGGCTGGGCAACCGGGACTCGCTCTTGTGCAAGTCGTCGTAGCAAGACGCAAACGTCGGCGAGTCCCGGTCCACCACTAGCGGCGTGTCTTCACCGGTGGGACTTTTCGACAGGATAGACAAGGGAGCCCTTTTCTTCCGTTGGGTATAATAGCAGATTTCCTCGCAAAACACACAGTTAAGGCATTCGGGCAAATCGCGCGTGCACTTTTTCTTGTAACGGCGGCAGCGCTGACAGCTGGAACGGGACTTGCGGCGGTCGTGAAGATCGAGCTCCAAGTCGTCTTTGGAGCACTCGTAGATGTTGGAGTTGGTGGGAAAGTTGGCCAGGTCGAAGCGTTTCTTTTTGAACACCACGATCGAGTCCTTGAGCTGGCGGGGCTGGTCCGCCACGTACACCTTTTCTTCCTCGGTACGAATCCAGAAATTCCCGATGTGTTTGGAGATGCCGGGGTACTCGCTGACGAGCTCGTGCAATTCGTCCGGTGGCGGGTCCCTCAGCTGCCGCGGGAGATGCTCCTTCTCTTTTTTCCTGGTGGTCCGCTCGGTATAGATTTTCAGATGGTTGACAGGATGACGAAAAGCCATCCAGAAGTTGGGGAGAATTTTCGAATCCCGTTGTTCTAAAACAGAAAAGAGATTGAGGAAAATTGGGCTGGTCTAGCCAAGCATCACCGAGGACAACCGCCTTTATATTGGCCCATTAGTAGAGATCCATACTGTTAGGCAATTCTTGCCGTTGTTTCGCCTGAGACCGAGAAAAAGAAAAAGAAAAAAAAAAAACCCTGTACTCCAGCAAGCTCTGATAGGAGCGTAGTGGTCGTTAGGAACCCTGACGATGGAAGAAGCTTTGACATGCACATTGGCACTATGGAAACCCACATTCATGTGGCTCGCCTAATTCTCTGCACTCAATCAATCTCCAGTCACGCTGTCTGAGCAAACTGCCTCAACATGTCCGTTCGGCAACATCTGTACCCCTGCTTGGCCCCGGGAGTTAAGAGCCCATAGTAGTCGACTTCAAGGATCGGGCTTATGTACCAGAATGCATTCCCTTTAGACCGCTGCTCCCACCCGGGTAATTTGGGCCTCTCGTGAGAGCGCCCGAGCCGCACCGGCGCCGGAACCCGTACCGCCACCGCTTATTTCCGGACACACGCCTTAGCACCGGTTCAGCGTGGACCCCTGACGACCCTGCCGAACCGACAGGTGTAATAGCGCAATTGCATGCCCACGGCTGGGCCTCCCCCCGCTAATAGACGCCCATGCAACAGCACCGCGCTGTGTGCCGGAGTCCGGTGTATGGCCGATCTGCGCACCTCGCTTAAAGTCGCTAGATGTCTTGAGCCAAGTTGCAACTTGCAACCCAGAGGAAAGTCGCGCTTGAGATCGAGCGCCAATGCGCCCAACATTCTGGCGGGCGGCGCAAACGGGGCGGGACGGGCCGGCACCGGCGCAGGGGTCTCGCCTAAGCAGGGGTCCAGGGGCACCGGCGGGGCCCCACGGGCATAGCAGTCCATGCGCCGCTTATCTGCCACGAAACGGGCCGCATTGCCGAGCGTGGTCTGCGCATAACCGTGGTCATGAGGGGTAAGCTGGCCTTCATCTGCCCCGTTCTTAGTCATCTCCGAAAGGCTGGGCCGCAGCGAAGTAAAGCACATGCGGGCTGCATCCAGGAGCTGCTGCCACGGTTTTCTGCATCCTAGATACACCAAGTTGCGAGCTCTTGTGACGGCAACGTAAAGTAGCCGCCCCACCGAGTCTGGCGGTTCTTCGCCAATTAACTCCCGAGCGCTTGCCGGTCCTTGGCCCATGCTCCCATTGGCGTCTGCCGCTCGCCGGGCGGTGGCCGAGAGCACATTGTCCCAGATCAGACTGTACTCGGACTGGCCGAGAATGAACACCACGGGGAACTCGAGGCCCTTGGCCGCATGGATCGTCGACACCTTGACCGAGTTGCTGGCCACGTCCGGCACCTCGGCATCGTACGTCTGGAGAAAGTACTCGAGGAAGTTTTGCAGCAGGCTGTCTTTGCTGCTGGAGTATTTGGTGAACGAGTGATGCACGGAATTGTTAAACGACTCGAGGGCTTGGCGCAGACTGAACTTTTTCGCCTCGGCAGAATCTTTTGCGAGGAGCTGCGGGAATCCGGTTGCCGCTGCAACGCGGGCTAAGCTCTCAATCAACTCGGCAGGCCCGTATCTCATTGCGCTGATTTCACGCATCTCGGCTAAAATTGCCCGTTCCTCCTGAACGGTATTCAAAAACTGGACTACCCTCTCTAGCACAAGAGGCTGGTTTTTGTAGTTCCGTTCGAGGTAGCTGCTGGGTGTCTTGCCGCGGGGCCCGATCTTGCTGAGCTCTTCAAACAAGTGTGTTTCAAGAAACAATGCATCGCGCGGGTCCGCTTGCCGGATGCTGGTGTTGAAGATTTTGGCCGTGCGGACCGACGACCCTCTGGTGTTGTCCAAGCACTGCAAAATCGAAAGCAAGCTGAAGCTGGAGTCGGCGCCGCCCGCGATCACCCCAAGCACGTCCTTGTATAGGTGGAGCGGCGACTCGATCCACAAATTGCCCTGCGAGAGCTTGGTGCTTGGAAGCTGGTACGTGCCCTTCAACAAGTCTTGCATCGCTGCAGCACTCTTGTTGCTGCGGGCAAGAATGGCAAAGTCGTCGAGGCGAAGAAGCCCGCCCAGCTCGCACACGAGGCGGATGATTTCGTTGGCCACATAGTGCCGCTCGCCGGCCTCGCTGTCGGCCCGGAACACTACCGGTTTCAGAATCGCCTCCGGCCGCATCGACTCTAGCCCCGGAGACCCGCCCCGGAGACACACCTGGACGGCGCAGTCAAGGATGGCCTGCGGACACCGGAACGACTCCCGCAACGCCATGTCCGTGACCCGCGGCCCGACGATGCGCTCGCCGATCCGGTCCATGTCGCCGTGGTGGCTGCCCAAAAACCCATAGATGCTCTGGTCCGGGTCGCCTGCGACGGTCAAGTGCTTGCACGTGCCGGCGTCGACGCCCAGCGTGGGATGCTGCACGATCGCCGTCAACACGCGAAGAAGAAGCGGGTACATGTCCTGGAACTCGTCCACCACCACGCATCGATAGGCCAGGAGCCGGGCAATTTTGGATCCTGACAGCAGCTGGGCCTGCCTCATCATGCGCTCCGCATGTAGCAAAAGCTTGTCGTATTGCACGAAGCCGTTGCGGTCCAAGTACGACACTAGGTTCTCGAGGTACTTGACGTTGATGTTGAACTGGGCGGCGGCGTCGCCTATGGAGGTTTTTCCTTCGAGGATCCGCGAGAGCAAGCGGCCAAAGCGGGCCGGCGTGATGGACGCGTCGATGCTGTGGTCGCCAAACCGGATCAGCTTGGCCAGAAAGATCTTGACGATGTTTTTCCACGTCGTGGGGTCTAGCGTTTTGAGCCGCTCGTAGCCGGCAATCACCTCTGCCCCGTACTGGTCCAAAAGACCCCCGCAGAACGAGTGGAACGTGCTGATCTCCACCCGGTCCGACACTTCGCGTCCCACAAGGTCTGCTAACGACGCCCGTAGCGAATCCACCGACTTGTTTGCCATCGACAACACGAGGATCTCCTCGGGAAGCGTTCCCTCTTGAAGAAGCCGCGCTATGCGGGCCACGAGGGTGAACGTTTTGCCTGACCCGGGTCCGGCCCGAATCCGGAGAATCTCTCCCATTTCTGCTGGGTGGTTGATGCACTGGAACTGGCTTTCCGTGACGTCAACCAGCCGCAGCTCGGCGGCAATAGGTGGCTCCTTGCTGCTTTCCGACGAGAGTTGGTCGAAATCGGCCGGTTGGCAGAAAGGCGTTTCCTCCAAATTAGGCTCCAACGGCTCGGGAGACTCTCTGCCTGGCGACGAAGGAGCCGCTGGGGCCTGGTCACGTGCTGACTCGATACCGGAGCGCTTTCTCGAGCCGCCGGCGCCTGGCTTTGCCGGCGGGCCGTGTTTTAGGGGTGTTTCAGGGGCGTCGGATCCGGATGTGGGCTTGGTCCCCGTGGAATAGGACGGGCCGCGGGCCGCTGCCTGCACACTGTGACGCCTAGGCCACCCGATGGATTCCCGCAAGTCTTGCCAGGTCTGCCTGTTGTTCATACCTTGAAAAGCAGTGTTGAGCTTGGGCTAGTGGTCACAAAGTAGTACATCATCATGATACTACTTAGCAGCATCGGTGCGCGAGGCTGTGGTCCTGCACACAAGGCTAGTTACGGTCGTGTTTCACTCCGGCTCCTGGGCTCTAAATGTGGTTGTGAATTGCTCTAAATGTGGTTGCAAATTGGAGGAGGTAGCAGAGGAGACGATGCAGACTTTGTTGCTCAAGGCAGAGGCATGGGTCAAGCCGCTGGGGCTGGCTGCACGGGGTACTATATGCAGTACGGCCATCTTTAGGGTCTTGAACCATGTAACTCGAAATTGGTAGATAATTAGGGCCAGATTTCAGGAAGGATTTTGAAAACATCCCAAGCTCATCCATTGTGAGGGTGATTGAATCAGGTGCTTCTTCAAAGCTGCTCAGAAGCTTTTACGATGTTTCTCAAAGATACTCTTCTTTAAATGAACTTAGAACTGACTAAGAAACTTGGAATTAAAAACGGTCTAAAATGTGGGTGTTCTAAAAAGATAAAGAATTAGAAAGACAAACCTTTTTCACGGAACGTATAATACTTCAAAGATACAAAAGATACTTATGATTCTCAAAGATGCTAATAATTCTGCAGAGATACTTGTGTCTAAGATACTCATGGCTGTTCAAAGATGCTCATAGCACTTAATCTACATATCCTCTAAGAAAACTAGCTTTTTCAAGATACTCAGGATTATCAAACATACCATTGATTCTATAAAGATTCTTATAATTTTTCGAAGACACCTTTCTTTTACAATACTTTTGATTTCTCGGAGAGCGTTCTTTCAAATGCTTATGATTTCTCGAAGATACTGGCGGCTCTTCGAGAATTCACAAAGTATCCATGATACTCAGAGTCTGCCAAAGCAACTAAATTCTCAATGATACTTGTAAGTCTTGAGATAAGAATGAGTGTTCTGAGATACTTATGGTGCTTTAAATTAAAATTTTTGAAGGGTATGTTTTATTCGGAGAAATTTATGATTCTCCAATTCTATGTCTCGAGAAGAACTTCAGAATATTCATGATTTTTGAAGATTTCTGATTTTTGTTATACACCCGTGGCTTTCCTAAGATACTCGAGAGATTCCCTTGACTCTCATAAAGATTCTTCAAAGTATTCAAACAGTGGAGACTTGAAAGGAACTTCTGATTCTTTCGAGATTATCAGAAGATTTCAAGCATAATTATGGTCGTGAGATACCTGGAGCTGAAAAGAATTCCAAGATGCTTACCTATGATTTTTGAAGATGCGTTTGACTTTTAAATACACCTATGATTTTTGAAGGTACGTTTGATTTTTAAATATACCTATGATTTTTGAAGATACCTATGATTTTTGAAGATACGTTGATTTTTAAATATACCTACGATTTTTGAAACTAGTTCTGGATTTTCCAACGCACCTATGATTCTTTTAAAATACGTCTGATTTACAGATACTTAAAGATTCAAGGTACAGAAGTCGCTGCATAGGATACTTAGGAGATGCTCAAAAGATACTCAAAAATTACTCAAAAGATACTCAAAAGATACTCAAAAGATACTCAAAAGATACTCAAAAGACTCTCATGCTCAAAACTCAAGACTCTCACTCTCTCACTCTCTCACTCTCTCACTCTCTCACTCTCTCACTCTCTCACTCTCTCACTCTCTCACTCTCTCACTCTCTCACTCTCTCACTCTCTCACTCTCTCACTCTCTCACTCTCTCACTCTCTCACTCTCTCACTCTCTCACTCTACCACTCTACCACTCTACAACAGCGCAAGCTTGGACAACATGCCACACAACTGCAAGTAGGTGGAAACCCCCTCCAAGACCCGCATGTGCACGAAGCCAATCTCCCTGATAGCGTCCAAACGCGTCAGCTCCAGAATGCCCGGAAGCGTCTTGGCCACCTTGAACGCCAGGGTCACGATATCAATGGCAGAGTAGCCTTTGTCCCACAACGCCTCAAGCATGTCGAGCGACTGGTCAAGGTCCTGGTGGAGGATGCACGAGCCGAGGATCTTCTTGATCACGAGCGGGTGCGGCTGGTCCACGATCTTGAACACGTTGACGTCGTCCACAAAGCCGAAGCCGGCCACCACACTCTGCAAGTTGTTGATGGCCTGCCGCATGTCGCCCTCGGCGGTGAAAATAAGCGCCTTGAGGCCCTCCGAGTTGTAGTTGACCGCCTCCGCCTGCGCCACCTCAAGAAGCCTCAGCAACACCTGGTCGTCCGCCAACTTGTTGTAGCGAAGAATGGCGCACCGTGACTGTAGCGGCTCGATGATCTTGGTGGAGTGGTTGCAGGCGAACGCAAACCGCGTGGTGTTGGAGTAGAGCTCCATCGTGCGCCGGAGCGCCTGCTGCGCGCCGGGCGTCATCGAGTCCGCCTCGTCCAAAATGATGATCTTGTGTCTTCCGGGAGGCAACAGGATCTTGGTCTGCGCAAACTGCTTGATTTTGTTGCGCACCACGTCGATGCCTCGGTCGTCCGACGCGTTCAACTCCAACGTGGCCTGGTGGTACAAGTCCGGGCCAAGCAACTCGTACGCGAGGCAGTGCACCGACGTGGTTTTGCCGATTCCGGGGAGCCCGGAGATGATCATGTGCGGCATGTTGCCGTCTCTGACGATGAGCTTGAGCCGCTCGATGGTCTCTTCGTTTCCCACAATGTCGTCGAGCTTGTGCGGGCGGTACTTCTCCACCCACGGGAGCTCGAGCGAGAGGGCGTTCTTGGACATGGGTGTAGTAAGGTGATGTGTCGGGGGTGCGTCTGACCTGGGTTTGGCCCGTGTTTCAAGCGTGTTTGACCGGCGTTTCACCTGTGTTTCCCGCGCGTTTCACCGGTCTTTGGTGCGAACCCTGCGCGGCCTGAAACCCCGCTGGCACTGGCCGCCTTCCGCGACGCGCGCCGCTCCCACCGGCTTGCGGGCCCCTGTGGTTCGCTTTCTGTCCCACAAGTGGGCTTTTTCTGCTCGTCCGTCTTGCCTTTTCTGTTTCATCGTTTCCTATTCCTGCCGCTCGTTTCATGTTTGTTTCACTTCCCATGCATCTCCCGCCGCCCACACTCCCGCCCGGCCCCGGCGCCTGGGCCGCTTTTGCCACCACTCCCCCTGAATGAACGGCCCCAGATTCCCCCGCCACCTGACTTTTTTCTCCAAGTCTAGACCCGTTACACCGTGGTTTCACCTTGGTTTCACCATTCACATGCTCCGTTCCTCGGGCCACAATGCCCCTATCGCTGCCAAAGACACCCGGCCTGCACGTGACCGGCGGGTCGTCGCTCTGGTCGGCCTAGCCCGTGCCCTGGGTCTGCCTTGCGTCCTGCAACCCAGAAACCTTCAGACAAAAAAGAAATAAGAAATCATGCTATCCTGTGCTTCTGCTGCATCTTGCTTTCTGCTACAGCTTATCTTGGTTTATCGCCGGTGCATGACCAGCGCACGCGGCATGCAGGACCACGTCTCCTCCATTGGACGTGCTGCCTCAAGACGCAAGGAAGGGTATGTCTGCAAGATTGGCTGACATGCCCAGGTATCTAGGGCCAGCATGTTTGTGTAGGGCATGTGAGCGGGCCGGCGCTTGCGCAAGTGTGGGTTGCCACCGTGTCCTGCAGGAAGCCCTCCACTGCCGCTGCTGCTGCTGGCCCAAATCCGGGTGCTTAGCCGTCGGCGCTTCCATCCACGGCCTACTCCCACAAATACCCCCTTCCTGAATGTGCAAGTCTCGCCGAGCTTCTTGTCTGCAACAGCCACGTCCGTGTGCAAGCATGTGCTGATGTCTTGCGAATACTGCATATGCCCACAGCCTTGCGACTCAACCACCTGATGTCTGACGGTGGACTCAGTGCAATGGCAACCCTGGATTTCTCGGGCGCGTCACGCCCCAATGTGACCGGCGGCAGCTTCTCCGACGATTCGCAATACTCCAGACTATCCCAGCGCCGCTCGGCCGAGTCGCGGCTTCGCCGCCTTGAGGCAGAGTCGCTAGATGAGGCGCTTCCTGAGGGCTTCAGCACCTCAGACAGGCCCCGGCCTTTATTTCGCAAGATTTACCACCCCATTGTGGTGGTGTCCCTCAATATCACTTTGGGGGCGTTTTTCGGTGTGTTGGCCCGGAAGGGGCTCCAGCAACTAACACTGTATACGGGCTCGTTTCTCGGGGGCGTTGTGTGGGCGAATTTCGTGGCATGCCTCGTCATGGGGTTCTCCGTGGAGTCCGTCAAGCTTTGGTCGGCACTCGTTCCCTCAGAAAGCGAGAAGGTTCCGCTGTCGGCCGCCTACCCTTCCAAGGCTGCAATTCCGCTTTACGTGGGTATAACAACTGGATTCTGTGGCTCGTGCTCCAGCTTCTCCAGCTTTGTTTTCGAGGTCTTTTCCGAGGCTGCAAACCTTCCACTGGCGAGCGCCACGACAGCGCGCTACCCGAATTCGGGCTATGGTGTTCTCTCTGCCATTGAGGTTACGTTGTCTCACTTGGGTCTCTCCCTCTTTGGTTTGTTTCTTGGAAAGCACTCAGCTCGCGCCACAGAGGGATTCCTGCCGGCTCTTTCGCCCAGAGCCTACAGAGTCATAGAGCGGCTCGTATGCGCTTTGGCAGTGGCCTGCTACGTGATAGTGATTGTTCTTACCGCAGTCCAGAAGCATGGCTCCTGGCGTTCCTGGATGTTTTCGTGTCTTTTTGCTCCCTTTGGTGCGCTCGCTCGTTACTGGCTTTCCAGGTTATTGAACACCAAGGTTCAGAATTTTCCCTTGGGTACTTTTGCAGCAAACTTGAGTGCCTCCATTGTCCTTGCTGTATTCAGTCTACTCGTGCGCGGCCGGCGGTCCGTCCATTCTGCAAGTCCACTTGTCACTGGTGTTCTTTCTTGTCATGTTCTCACGGGACTTGACGATGGTTTCTGCGGATGTCTCAGTACCGTTTCAACGTTTGTGGTGGAACTTCTGGCTTTGAACTTGGACGCGCTGTATGTGTATGCCCTGGTGTCCATCGCTACAAGTTTCATCGCCGTCTTGTTGATTGCCGGTCTGTACAACTGGACCGTCGGCTTTACACCCCAAGTCTGCTAATCACCACCAGAGGGTACAAGCCACTACGCCATTACGGCCGAATGTCTTGCGTTCATCTCCTACGGGCCCAGCGGTGACTTCTGACTCCTGATACTAACCTAAATCCTTTACCTTATAGAAATGGAAAACCTGAATCGGCCGACATTAACACCGGCTCAGCAAACACTTTGGTGTTTCTATCATATTGCTTCCGATGCATGCGCCTCCTGGCTCCTGGCCACTCCATTGAATGATACTCTAATCTACCGTCCATCGCTCGCTTCCTCTTTCACTTCTTTCCCTGCTGGCTTATTGGAGCAGTGTCGTTTGTCAGAGTCTTCCAGCACACGTTTTGCTCCAGGGGCCTCGGTTTTGTCCGAGCGTGTGCCTGCCTCTTTGCCTTTGCGTTTTCTTTTTTTGTTGGACTTTCCGATAGGCACCGTGGTCCTAATAAACTTGATATTAGGCCCCTCGTAGCCCTGTTGACTATGAGAACTATCTTCGAAGATCCCGTTGAGCCAGGGCATACTCAAGTTTGGCACATTCTCGTCCAAAAAGTCGTACAAGAAGCGGGCTTCTCTCCATTCTTTCGATAGGGCCAAAAAGTGGACATTGTCTGTGTTAAGAACTTTCAGTAGCCGAGTACTGGATCCTTTGGGAAGCTCAACGAGTTTGACCTGCTCTGCGAGCGATTGAGACGCGCTCAACGCCAACATTGGGAACATGCTGATCAAAACCTCGGTGCTGATGTCGGATTTCGTCACGAAAACGTATTTAAACTGCCAGTTGCTAGGTGGTCCTTGGTGTTTTTTGCCCATCACTCTTGCTCTATTGGGTGCCGCCTGCTTCTCAAGCTTCTGCACCACGGAATTAAACCCCATTGCTATATATGAAGAGCTTTCGTGGGTGGGCACTGGCGCCGTTCCCCTGGTTTTTTTGAGTTGGACGTGGTGTCCATAGCTGGAAAGAAGTTGAGTCAAGCTTTGGACAATTCGTTCTGATGCTTCTTTGGAGATGGTGGGCCAATCGCTGCTTTTGGTGTACGGGTTGTCTAGGATCGGCTTGAAGACTTCTTTGCGTTTGGAGTTGAGGTCTTTGAGTGAGCCCTGGGCTGGCTGATTTCGGGACATTTCCCTTGAAGGTGTATGTTCAGCTCGATGCGGCTCTTCCCCGGTACGTGTATCTTGTGTGCACTCCCGAACTACCTGTTTACTAAAATTTATAATATCTTACAAGTTCTATTTTTTTATTTCTTTGGTTCCTTGGGCACGGGCCTCGGGGAAAGGTGCCCAAGTGCAACGAAGCTAGCTCGTTGGGTATTGTGTACACGGACTGAAGTCCTTTATTTTTTGTCATCGTTCTTCTTTTCACCAGAATGCAGTGAAGATCCTGGCGAATAACTTGGCGAAGTTGGTGAGTAACTTGGCGAAGTTGGCGAATAACTTGGCGAAGTTGGGGAATAACTTGGTGAAGTTGGTGAGTAACTAGGCGAAGTTGGTGAGTAACTTGGCGAAGTTGGGGAATAACTTGGTGAAGTTGGTGAGTAACTAGGCGAAGTTGGTGAGTAACTTGGCGAAGTTGGTGAGTAACTTGGTGAAGTTGGGGAGTAACTTGGCGAAGTTGGGGAGTAGCTTGGTGAAGTTGGGGAGTAACTTGGTGAAGTTGGGGAGTAACTTGGCGAAGTTGGTGAATAACTTGGCGAAGTTGGTGAGTAACTTGGTGAAGTTGGTGAGTAGCTTGGCGATGTTGGGGAATAACTTGGCGAAGTTGGTGAGTAACTTGGCGATGTTGGCGAATAACTTGGCGAAGTTGGGGAGTAACTTGGCGAAGTTGGGGAGTAACTTGGCGAAGTTGGGGAGTAACTTGGCGAAGTTGGGGAATAACTTGGCGAAGTTGGGGAGTAACTTGGCGAAGTTGGGGAGTAACTTGGCGAAGTTGGTGAGTAACTTGGTGAAGTTGGTGAGTAGCTTGGCGACGTTGCACCGTAACCTGGAGAGGTAGCGTCACCATAACCAGGAGATGTGGCACCATACGAAAATGGAGATGTAGGAGAGACCATTGAAGGCTGACCACCGTAAGATGTGAGAGATCCCGAGGCATCGGAAACATTAGCTGTATGAATTGGCGAAAACCCAGCCCCCTCTTCGAATTGAATCTTATCATCCTCCATTTCATATTCTCTGTAAGGCGTTGCACCTCCGTCCTCCATTTTGATTCCGTTACCCATCTCAATATTTGGATTGGCCTGCTGCAACATCTTATCGTCGACCATAACATCAAATGCACCCGTACCCAAAGGAGGCATTTGTCCCAAGATCACGTTCTCAGAAATACCACGGCAATCGTCGAGTTCAGCTGATGCAGCTGCATCCAAAAGAATCTCAACAGTCTCTTCGAAGGAACAACGCATCAAAGCACCAGTCTCAGCTCTGTTGATACCATGACGAGTGATTGCCATCAAATGACCGCGAGCAGTCATTACATCGACTAACAAAGCCATGTGACGGTAGTTCACATACGAACCATCGAAAGCAATGACATTAAGAATTTCTTTGAATAACGCAGAGCGAGTTGCCTCGATACCGAGAACAGAAAGAATCTCAATGAAATTGTTAGAGTATGTTCGAGAAGCGTCAATTCCAGGGACAGTTATAACTTCGGCGAGATTCACACCATCAGTTTCCAAAACCCACTCTTGCTTCTGTGTAAACTCTCCATCTGGGTCTGGAGTACTCATTTTGTGTTGCATCATGAAGACCCTAGTAATTCCAGGGATACCACGCAAGGAGATTGTCTCCAACATGTGAGCTTCCACACGCTTCAAAATTTGATCTTCCTCATGATCCCCCTCTTCTTCCAATTTAGGATCACGGATGACACGACAACGAATAATCAATTTCTCAGCAGTGTCATCGGACCAAATGACGAACAAGTCCTCGCCAAAGTTTTGTGAGATCTTTTCGGCTACCTGGGCCATTGTCAACTGCTTGTCTAACATCTTGGCTCTATCGAGTTCTAGACGGAGCAACCAAGGCGACTGATTGTCAATGGTTTCTTCGACCTTCTCGTCTGGAATTGCGAAGTATGCTTCCACTGTGTCGTAATCCTCTTCGATGACGGTACTTCTGGGGTCCGGATCGTAGAAAATTTCAGTAGCCGAAGTGACATTCTTCAAAGTAGTATGCTCGATAGCTGATTGGACAACCTTTGCTTTCTCAATATCAGAGGCAATTTCAGGTTGCAAATACACAGTAAGGGCGGGCGTCTTAATGTTCTTCGCAACATTCAAAATTTCCTTAAGACGAGGCACACCTAACGTAACGTTCTTGGAGGAAACACCTGCGTAGTGGAAGGTGTTCAACGTCATTTGAGTTGCAGGCTCTCCGATAGATTGAGCTGCTATGACACCCACCATCTCACCGGGGTGAACAAGCGATTTCTGGAATTGTGACTCGATCTCACCGCAAACCCATTCAAACGAGACTCTATTCAACTTAAATTCCTCGATGACACGACGTGCAGCCAACCTAGAACGCAACAAACATTGGAAAAGCAAAGTGGCGTTCTCCTGAGCCTCTTTGATGAGTTCTGAATTGCCCCTAAGAACCTTGAGCTTGGTGCATAAGATCTGTACTCCCTCAACAATCTCATCAAGCTTCAAGTCAGATGCCTTTTGACGACCACTGTGGAAAATTTGCTGTGCATTCTGGATGATACGACGCAAATTGACAGGCAATGGCCAATTGTAGTCACCGTTAGGGAAGCAAACATCTCTCAAATATTGACGGTCCTCAAGTAATTGAGTGTATTCTTCGTCGAGTATCTTTTGCAAATTAACATCACCTTTAATCTGCTTTCCTGATTCGAGAAGAGATTCAGATATGGATTTCAGTGGATCCAAGACATCAATACGATATCTCTTCTCGAAACTCAAATCCGAGCCTGGAATTGTGTCGACTGATTGCTTTTCCACAGCGGTACCATCCACACCGTCCTCACCGTAAACGAATTGGATAATATCACCTAAAGAATTTCTCGTAGTTCCATCGTAATGAACCATGATATCCTCCAAAGCTTTCACTAAACGACGCTGGATGTAACCTGTTTCTGCAGTCTTGACAGCGGTATCAATAAGACCTTCTCTACCTGCCATGGCGTGGAAAAAGAACTCTTGAGGAGTCAATCCTCTCAAATATGAATTTTCGACGAAGCCCTTGGATTCGGGCGAATAGTCGTCCTTGGTGAAATGGGGCAAGGTACGATCAGCAAATCCAAAGGGAATACGCTTACCTTCAACGATTTGTTGGCCAACACAAGCAGACATTTGAGAGATGTTGATAAACGAACCCTTTGATCCGGACGTCACCATCTGCTTAACATTATTCAAATCTTTCAAGTTCATTTCTGCTGAACGACCGGCGGTATCACGGGCTTGATTTAAAACACGTGAGACATTATGCTCGAAAGATTCTCTCAATGTCATACCAGGTTCTGGCTCCAACTTATTTTGCTGTGCGTCAAGAATAATTTCTTGCACCTTTTGCTTGGCCTCCTGGATTGTTGTAGTCACGCCACGCATGGTTTCCTTATCGGCAATCGTATCACCGATACCGATGGAAAAGCCGTTGTGCAAAAGCCAATAATTGACTACCTTTTGAATCGAGCTGAATAGTTGAGCACAGACTTGAGGGCCCTTTTCTCTCATGACAGTGTGAATAAGACCTCCTCCTGTAGCACCCACAGTCTTTTTGTCGACGACACCGAAAATGATTTCACCATCGACAATTAACATTCCCTTGTCTTTTGGACAGAGCATGTCTCTACCATCATCGAATCTTTGCAAGTGAATTCCTTTTGGAATAGCCATAGACAAAATCTGTTTTCCTGTCCACATGGGCTTTGGCTTGAACACAGCAGGAGGTGGTATCACACCATCCCAATTTGGAATCCAGTACAACATATTCATAACCTGCTCATACTCGATAAATGTATCACGAAGGGTCATTTTACGGATACCACAAAGGGTATCCTGGACAATACCCATGACCGGCTTATTCGATTGGGGAGACACAATTTGCAATGGGACCGCGCAAATTTGGGACATTTCGGCTCTGGTTTCCGGAGATTGAGGGACATGCAAATTCATTTCGTCACCGTCGAAATCAGCATTATATGGGGAGGTGACAGAAAGGTTTAATCTAAACGTGGAGTAAGGCATCACCTTAACTCTGTGAGCCATCATGGACATTTTGTGCAACGATGGTTGACGATTGAATAAGACTGGGTCGTCGTCCATCAAATGGCGCTCGACCTTCCAGCCATATTGCAAGGCAATGTCTCCAGCTCTCTTGTTGTATCTTAAATCGATACGATCACCCGTATCTCTAATCACGTATTTCGCACCTGGGTGCTCGTTGGGACCATTCCTGACGTATTCAGTCAACTTGTGGATGTTGTATGGAGTGACGACTTCGGGGTATGACAAAGTCCTGGCAATCGAAATGGGAACGCCGACCTGGTCAAGATCGAGATTTGGATCACCGGAAATGACCGTCCGCGCCGAGAAGTCCACACGCTTACCCATTAAGTTTCCTCTCAATCTTCCCTCCTTACCCTTCAATCTTGCTCTGATAGATTTGATCGGACGACCCGTTTTCTGGAGCGCTTGAGGCTGGCCCGCAATGTCGTTGTCCATGTAGGTTGCAACGTGAAATTGTAATAAAGCCTCGAACTCACTAATGACGTGCTGAGGGGAGCCGTCCATTTCTAGCCTCTGGACGTTGATGTTTGCCTTCAAAATGTCGGCTAACTTAAACGTCAAGTCATCTTCACCTCTGGCGGTGTCATTGAACGCAATGGAGGGTCTCACGGGTGGTGGCGGCACGGGCAAGACTGTGATTAACATCCACTCGGGTCTGGCATAGTCCTCGTTGAAGCCCAATCTTTGACAGTCCTCGGAGCTGATGTGTCTGAAAACGCTCATGATTTCCGAGGGCGTCAATAAACGACGCTCGGGCTGCTCGTTTTCGTCGTATGCCTTGTTTTGCTTCCACGTTCCCCACAACTTCAAACCATCTCTCCGGACAGTAGGCTGAGTGTGACCACATCCGCCTCTGCCCGAGGTGACTTGGCCTTCCTCGTTTATGGTGTCGGCCTCGCAGACCATTTTAGTCTTGGCCACGTTCCAAACAGCATTGAACCTCTTTTTGGGGTCTCTTATGCGAATGGCCTGTGCCATCAAGGGGTTCGTGTCGTCAACTAGAAGCTTGCCGCAATGCATGCACACACACTCGCAGACCTTCTTGATTTTGGAAACGAAACCAATGTGAAACACAGGCTTGGCTAGCTCGATGTGGCCAAAGTGACCCGGGCACTCAGCCATGTCCTCGCCACAGGTCTGACACTTGAAGTTACGGTCGATCGACCCCAATCTTGGATCGTTGAGACCGCCATCTCTGGGCTTCTTGGTCGTCTGGTCCATGGTCTCGGGGTATTCGATCTTTGCCACCGAAATGGCTCGCACCTCCTCGGGGGACAACAATCCAAATTGTACCTGTTAGTTAGCATATGTTCGAGAAGACTCGAGACTTGTAAAATAAACATACTTCTTTCACCGAACGGAGCGGTGCGCTGGAGTAGGGAAACTGACGACTCATTGTGGGATTCTTTTAAGGGTTATTAGGGCCGGACAGAAAATTAAATAGTCCAGTAAGGAGCAGCAACACGGCGGCGGGAAGTGTGTCCGAGTTGCAAGGCCTTTAGAAAAGGATGGAATGGTCGGGGTTTTCGAAACTCGTCTATAAGTCCGGAATGGGTTGTTTTTTTTGTTTTTTTGGGGTAGTTTTTCTGCTGGGGGAAATGCTTGGCTGGGCTTCGGTCGAAGGGCCAAGAGTTTGCCTGAAGAAGCGGGATGCCGGGGGCTTCTTGGGTGGCAAACAAGGATTGAGGATGCCAGTCGCTGGGACACTCACTAGTCACCAAAAACGGTAATCAGTAGGGCAGAATGACACGAGCTAAAACCTCTAAATCTCCAGAACAAAATACCGAGCAAAAGATCGATAGATTGAGACGTGGTGGGTGGAGATTAGGTTAGGTTGTTAAGACTGGATAGGTACGACTAGTGTTTTTCAACGACGAAAATTTGTTGGCGGGGCGAGCGTGCGCGCCGTGCCCACATTTACGCATGCGCGCGAGGATTTACGCGCGCAGAACATCGATGCCTGGGCATGCTGGCTACAGATACTGGTGGGTATGATGTGGACTCGGGAGGGTCGCTGATCATGGCGGAGACGGGGTGAGGCAGCGGGGCCTTTGACTGGGGGCGGAAGCAGCAGGTGTTCCTGCACACAGTGTGCGTGTGTGGCCCACGATGAAGATGGGGCAAGATGGCGAGACTCCACCGGGGGTCTAGGCATCGGAAGGGAGTTCAGGATGTGTTGGTTCATGCTGGTCAGCGCTGGGATTGCGGTTTCAGGTGTGTTTCAAGATAGTTTTGGGTGTTTCAGGTGTTTCAGGTAGCCCCGCTGTTTCAATGCTGTTTCAGGTGGTTTCAGGTGGATTCAGGTGTTTCAAAGTGTTTCAGGTGGTTTCAATGCTGTTTCAATGCTGTTTCAATGCTGTTTCAATGCTGTTTCAATGCTGTTTCAATGCTGTTTCAGGTGGATTCAGGTGTTTCAGGTGTTTCAGGTAGTTTCGCCGTTTCACTGCGGTTTCAATGCTGTTTCAGGTGTTTCAAAGTGTTTCAGTGCTGTTTCAATGCTTTTCAATGCTGTTTCAAAGTGTTTCAATGCTGTTTCAAAGTGTTTCAATGCTATTCAAATGTGTTTCAATGCTATTTCAAATCATTCCAATCTTGTTCAAGTGATTCAATGGTGCTCGATTGTTGCAAAAGTGTTTCACAGGTGTCTCAGGTGTAACGTGTTCCAACGCGGTTCAAAGTGCTCCAGCGTGGCTCGCCGCCCCCGCGGTTCCTCGCGGTCCTTGGCCCGCCCGTAAGCCTGAAACAGGGATGAAACGACCGTGGTCAGCTCGCAACAATGGTAAACGCTCCACGCGGCCCAACGCGCTGCGGGCCTTGCGCACTGTCTGCAGGCCGCGCGCTAGTCGAGTAGCTATGCAGAGAGAAACCCGTGCCGCACGTTCTCACCCCACTCGAGACGACCCCGCAAACACCAGCTCAACAATTTTTCCGCCACCCCGGATTTTACAAGCGGCTAAAAATAGTAAAAACGGCGGGCATCAGGAGCGTTCCTTGACCAGCGGTCCGCGGGACCACAGGGACCACAGGGACCACAGAGACCCGGAAAGCCAGTCGGCACGTGTACGAGGTGGAGGAGGGGGCGGGAAGTGGGGCGGTGTGTGCAGGGCCAGCGGCGGGCCGGCCCCCAGGGAACAGCGCCACGCCAGCCCCAGCGGAACATTTCACGACATTCAGTCCCCGGGCGGCTCAGCATTCAGCAGCTGGGACATGCATGTCGCAAAGTCTCGGCCAGGACGTCGCAATAATACCAAGTCGCATTTCGCGGCGGACTTTCCGAGCTCGCAATAACCCCAGTCCGGGGTAACCCATCGGCAGGCCCGCTCCCCATATAAAAACCCCCCAGCCCCGCCACTTCTCAAGCATCATTGTTTTCCAGACTACCCTCTGTGCCCACATCAACACAACACACAAAACTCAGCAAAATGCAAACTCAATGGTGGAAAGACGCTTCGGTGTACCAAATCTGGCCCGCTTCATATAAGGACTCCAACGGAGACGGAGTCGGAGACATTCCCGGAATCATCTCCACTTTGGACTATGTCAAGAACTTGGGCGTGGATGTCGTGTGGTTGTCGCCCATGTACGACTCGCCACAGGACGACATGGGCTACGACATCTCGGACTACGAGAGCGTGTACCCCAAATACGGAACGTTGGCCGACATGGACACGTTGATCAAGGAGGTGCACGCCCGCGGCATGCGCTTGATCTTGGACTTGGTGATCAACCACACCTCGTCGGAGCACAAGTGGTTCGAGGAGTCGCGGCTGTCCAAGACCAACCCCAAGAGAGACTGGTACATCTGGAAACCGGCCAAGTACGACGCCCAGGGCAACAGACACCCGCCCAACAACTGGCAGTCGTACTTTTCCGGCAGCGCCTGGACGTACGACGAGAAAACCGACGAGTACTACTTGCGGCTTTTCGCCAGCACGCAGCCCGACCTCAACTGGGAAAACGAGGAGACCAGAAAGGCCATCTACGCGTCTGCGTTGGAGTTCTGGTTCAAAAAGGGCATCGACGGCTTCAGAATCGACACCGCCGGCATGTACTCCAAGGTCCAGTCGTACGCGGACGCGCCGATCGTGTTCCCCGACCTGGACTTCCAGCCCTGCAAAGAGTTTCACCAGCTGGGCCCCCGCATCCACGAGTTCCACAAGGAGATGTTTGCCAAGGTCACGTCCAAGTACGACGCCATGACCGTGGGCGAGGTGGGCCACTCCACGCGTGACGACGCGTTGAAGTACGTCAGCGCCAAGGAGAAGGAGATGAACATGATGTTCTTGTTCGACCTCGTGGAGATCGGCTCCGACCCGGCCGACCGCTTCCGCTACAAGGGCTTCCAGTTGACCGACTTCAAGGACGCCGTCAACAACATGAGCTCGTTTGCCAAGGGCACCGACGCGTGGTCCACGTGTTTCCTCGAGAACCACGACCAGCCCCGGTGCATCACGCGGTTCGGTAACGACTCGCCCGAGTTCTTGTTCAAGAGCGGCAAGATGTTGGCCACCTTGCTCACCACCTTGACCGGCACCTTGTTCATCTACCAGGGCCAGGAGTTCGGCATGACCAACGTGCCCTTGGACTGGGACATCAAGGAGTACTTGGACATCAACACCATCAACTACTACCAGACCTACACCGAGAAGCACGGCAACAAGGACCTCGGCGCCTTGATGAAGAACATCAACTTGGTTGCCCGTGACAACGCCAGAACCCCCGTGCAGTGGGACGCCTCCGAGAACGCCGGCTTTTCCACGGGCAAGCCCTGGATGAGGGTCAACGACAACTACAAGCTTGTCAACGCTGCCTCGCAGGTCGACGACCCCAGCTCCTTGTACAACTTCTACAAGAAGGCCTTGGGCGTCAGAAAGGAGCACAAGGACTTGTTGATCCACGGTGACTTGGAGATTCTTGACTACGACAACCAGAAGGTGTTCTCGTACCTCAAGACCCACGGCGACTCCAAGGTCTACGTGGTGTTGAACTTCACCAAGGACACGATTCCTTTTGAGAAGGCGGTCAAGGGCGACTTGGAGTTGGTGCTCACCAACGCCGACAAGAGCGACGAGTCCACCTTGTCTCCATACGAGAGTAGAGTTTATGTCGTCAAGGCCTAAGCCGGTCTACTGCGGTTGATTTAATAGATATGCGATTTGCTACCACTCAATGTAGGCGTTGATATGCAATATGCTACCTTCAATAGTGTAGATGTTGCAAGTTGTTACAACTTAATAGTGTAGGTGTTGATTATGCAAATTGCTACCACTGGCTTTAATAGTAGATGTTGATTATGCAGAGGTCTACCATTTAATAATGTAGCTGTTGATTATGCAAAGAGTGCTACCACTTAATAGTGTAGATGTTGATTATGCAAATTGCTACCACATGGTCTCGAGAAGTCACGCTCCTACCCTGTGGTAGCAACGTAGGCCAAACGCCTCCATTTATCCATTAGTTGGGAATCTTTCATGTGTTCGTAGCATGCTGTCCGGTAGGATCTACAGCTGATTGCATTTCCCAAATCAGTGCAGCGGCGTCTATTCGGCCGGATTCACCGTGAATCGAACCCAACTGTTAACTAGGCCTCTAAAGCCGCCATCTAGGTCCTCCACAACATCGTCTAAGTAGAATCCAACAAGAACAACGACGTAGGTCAATATCAAGATCACTCCTTTGAAGTAGTTGGATTTACCCTCCGCGTAGATGTACGTGAACAAGTATATGGACGCCAAAGTTGCAAGGACATCCCATCGAGGGAAAATTAAGGGAAATATCATTTCGATATCAGTAAATCCTTTCAAAACAGAGAAAACCAACAAGCTGGGTATTTGAATCAAAACGACTTGCAAGGCGTATGCGCTACCAATCTCCATCGAAAGCGCCACATTTCCACCCACTGCAAACGAGATGGCATTCACAAACTCGGTGGTATTTGGCACGAGGGCAAAGACTGTCAAGCCAAGAAACTTGGGATTGATCGGAAAGTTTGATAGAACTGCGTCAACATTGTCCACCAAGATCTCCGCAATAATGGCATAGCATACTGTTGCCAATAAAAGAATGGCGGTGGACTTGTTATTGGACCAGTTGGGCGCATCATGCCCTCCGGCAGCCTCTTCTGCCATCATCGAATCCACTTCCTTCCGATGGGAAATATCGGCCATCAGCGATTTCTGGGTGATTGGTGCATTCGCGGAGGTGCCCTCCTCCACCATTTGAGGAGACATCAAGGGAGCTTTCCGCACTCCCTGTCCCGGAGATTGAGAGGCTGAGAGTGTGGCTCTTGCTTGGCCATTTTGATCCAAGGTCAACACACTCGGGGATTTTAGACATGCCGCATCTTTTTTTGCTTGAAGTGCTTGTTGCTCATGGGAGTTTGTTGCCCAAATTAAAGAAGCGTGTGTTTTCAATGTGAAGTATAATCCACATATGTAGGCCAAAAACAAGACGCAAGCGACCAATATTGAAAAGGGCTTGAGAACTTTGAAATAAAGGTCATCAAGCTTGAGGTTTGGTTGAATAAACTGGCACGTGGTGCAATCTTCGCCGCCGAGACGCGAGTCTTTCCCGCAACCTTTGCATCGAATCTCATAGGACCCATACATGTGATAGAATAGAGAGGGTGCAAACATCGTCAACATAGCGAAAAGAAGCATGGTGGAAGATACTCCTGCAGACCTAGGGTTGTACCTTTGTGTCTTTCTGTTCAATGCACCACCGCACATCGAAAGGCCTGGTAGGAGTAGCACACCACCCAAGATGGATCCGATCATGGAGCCTTCCACGAGTTTGCCTTTGGACTGATTCAAGGCCACACAATATAAAAAGATTTCTACCACCGTCGAAAAGAAGGCGTTAATGACAGCACCCACGCCCATAGACGACTGGGCAGAAATAGAGGCCACGGCCTGACCAATAAAGTAAGCCAAAGGAATAATGGACAACAAGCCACCCATGAACAAAAATGAGGGACTCGTGTACCACAAGTCCCAGCCAAGGCCGTTTTTCAAGACATAGTAATCGGCAATCACAAAGGCCACGATGAGAAGAAGGTTGATGAAGATGATGTTAGTGCCGTCAATGGTATATTTGTAGTAATGAAGCCCACAGCAACGGTATGTGCATAGAATGATTGACTGGTTTTTGTATTTTTTCTTCGTTTTCGGGTCGGCGACTTTTTTGTAGTAGTTTTTCTCCTTCTCAAAATGAAGGGCCAACGGCTTCCGTCTCACATGCTTGCACAAGACGAAGTTGAGGTTTGACATGGGGATGGTGAAGACAAACACCCAGCAAACAGCCGCTATGATGAAGGTCACGGGCTGGAGAATGCCGTAGAAGAACAAGTAGAACAAGATTCTGCCCGAAGACCAGCTGCCACGGCCGAAAAAGCGCACCTTGACGTCGTTGCCGTCCAAGTCTTCAGCTTCGGGCGAGTTGTCGTCGTCGACTGCGCTTTCGTTGTCCTCTTGGTCCTCGGCCAAGGACGCGTAGGCATGGCCCAAGGGCCTTCCTTTGTGGTCTTTCAAGAGCGGGTGGGACTCTGAGTTGGTCATTCTGCGGGGCGGAGCAAAAAACAAGCGGCCCTCCTCCTCCAAGCGCCAGCGGTGGAACTCGGAGATGGAGCGGCCGTCCAACTCGTCTTCCTCGAGGTAGTTCTTGTCCTTGTTGAGCAAGACAAACTTGCCAAACGGGTAGCGCCAGTAGTTGCCCAACTCGAGCAAGAGCAGCACGTACGGCTTCAGCGACTTGTGCCAAGCAAACCCCGAGAACACAAACACCACAAACGCGCCCGTGTAGCACACCGCACAGAGGAAAAGGCCCACGGTCAAGCTCCACAAGAAGTTGGTGATGTGCACGCCGATGGAGATGCTACCAGTGGGTCTCCGCGGGTCAAAGTCGTGGATGTCCTCGTCGGCCCGTACCGCCACGGACCGGTTTTTCTTGTAGATGGACGGCTTCCAGATCTTGATTCCGAACGGGTGGGTGGTGTTGATCGCGTTCTGCCGGTCCTTGAGGTTCAACGACTCGAGCGTGTTCTGCGAGTCCGCCGACGCCACGGACTCCGCGCCGTCCGCGTCGCTGTCGCCCGGCGAATGCGCCATGGCCGACTCTGCCAACGCACGGTCCTCGTCCGTGAACTCGAGCGTCTGGTTGCGGGCGTCGTCCACGTCAAAATCCCGCACGGACGACAGCCGCCCGTGCGTCTCGCCACCCGCTGCGCCCGCGTTCATGTCCTCCACCACCTTGGCCCGTTTTTGCTGGTAAAGGTCCCGGAGGGCGTCGTGGTAGCCCTCGATGTATTTCTTCTCGCGCTGGGCGTCGGCGGTGCCGGCGATTTCCGCTTCCGGCTGGTCCTGGATGTCGTCGTCGACCGAGTAGATGAACTTGTTGTTGATGGCCGAGCTCAACTTGCGGATTTGGGGGCGGGAGCGGAACTTCTTGAGCTTGGCGCTTTTGGGCTTGACCGACGGCGAGTTGGCGCCCGACTGCGTGGCGCGGTCGGCGTCGGTGGCCGACCGCACGGGTAGAATCTGCGGAGAGGTTCTCGACATGGGGCGAGTTATGGGGGGTCTAGAGGCGTGGGCCCGCAAATAGGTGCTGGGGCGGTTTTGGGGTGTAATCCTTAAGGAGTATGGGGGAAAGCGCGCTGGGGTACGGCTGCGGCCGGTCCTGCATATAACGCACTCGCATCCGTACACCACGTCAAGAGGTCCGTTCCACGTTAATGTACGAGGGTTGAATAAATCGGTTGTATAGGAGAATCGGTTGTATGGGAGAATCTGTGATATGGGAAATTGGTTGTATGGGAGAGTCGACGATATGGGTGATTCGGGCTGTTTCGGGGCTGTTTCGATGTTGAATGGGTTGTTTCAGAGCTGTTTCGCGCTGGATGTTTAATGGGTTTCGAAGCTGTTTCAGCTGTGTCAGAGCTGTTTCAGCTGTTTCAGCTGTTTTGGGCCCGATGATGAATCGGGCTGGATTGGGTCTAGAAAGCGAGAGGTTAGTGACGTCTGTCGGCATAAGCATCACAAAGGTAGCCTAGTAGTGTGCCTGGCTGTTATTGTGTTACAGATATTTCCTAATGTGATAAAAGACTGACTGCTTCAGAATTGTACCTACGGCTATACTTAACGTGTTTTCTACGACTTGCGGTAAGTTACTACTGCCTTTTGACTTTTGTATTTATTATGTTAGTCATGCCAATACTCTCCTAACAGAGTGCTTTCCAGTGGCTTTGATTTATAGCTTTCGAGAGGATATCCTAGTGGCTTTTATTAAAGTATTTACTACTGGCTTTTATTGAAGTCTTTACTACTGGCTTTTATTATCTATCGTCGGCTTTCCTCAACATGATTTACTACTGGCTTTAATTAAGAATTCAGCTAGTGGCTTTTCCTAAGACAACTTGCTAGTGGCTTTTATTAAATAGATTTACCACTGGCTTTAATTGAGATAATTTACTAATGCCTTTTATTGAGATACTATACTAGTGACTTTCCATAAAATGATTAACTGATGCCTTTTATTAAGATACTATACTAGTGACTTTCCATAAAATGATTTACTGATGCCTTTCATTTAACAATTTAATACTGGCTTTTTTTAAGATAATTTACTAGGGGTGTTTACTCAGACTGTTCCCTAAGGCTTTTGTTACGGCTTGTTTTAAACTTCTTATCGGGTTTCTAAAAACGTCTACTGTTGGCTTTTATTAGGAGTATTTACTGGTGAGTTTCATTCAAAATGTTCCTACGGCTTTTACTAAATATTTTCAAGCCTTGCATTAAAGACAATCTACCACTGGCTTTTATGGAATTACTGGCTTTCATTAAAGAATACTTACTACTGGCATTTAATGGCTCTCATTAAAGAAGAGAACTTCCTTTTGGATTTTTTTGAGATTGTATGAAAACATATTCAATACTGACCTCAATTAAATCATTTGCTACTTCACTGTTTTATCTACGGATATATTGATGCAAATTTTCTACTGGCTTTTATTCAGAATATTTCTTGTGGCTTGCATCAAAAAATATCTCTTACTGGCTTTTGTTAGAGACTACTTCCCTCTGGCTTTTATTAGAAACTACTTCCCTCTGGCTCGATTTAATGATTCTCGCTGGTCTCTATTAAAAAATATCCTTCCCTCTGGCTTTTATTAGGTGATCCAGTGTTGAGTATTTCCAGTGGCTAAAGTCATCTTCACAACTGCTCCTACCTGAAGATCCAAACAAAACTGTCTTCTGAGGCCGTCTTGAAGTTCTGGTCCAGCTGAAACATTGGTACTCGTTATTATCGATGTCCAACATGCTCCATGCTTGTTTTGGAAGCGAATGTGTTTCGATACTAATTCTGAAAAGGTCCTAAAAACCAGATTCAGGACTCAATGCATGATATAATGCAACAAAGTGGGAGAAGAAAGCACTTTGAAGAAATTAAGCACAGTCCTCGCTTTTTATACATTCTCATAAGCATTAAAATTTGAACCCAGCCATTCTCTTTACTCTTTAGGGGCTAAACAATCCTTTCACTCAAAGGAGGGCTTTAGTTGTTTCGGGCACTATCGAATGTTTTGGCTTAGAGGAAGGTTGAATATCCACTGCCATAATTATACAATATCGACTGCCCTTATTAGACAATACTGGCCTTATTAACAAAGTACTACTGGCCATATTAAAAAAATCCACTGGCATTTTAACAATACCACTGGCTTTATTAACAAAATCCTACTGGCCTCATGAAAACGCTTATCCACTGATTGTTCTCAATTATCATCTGAAAAGCTTGAATTTGGTGAACTTCATGTGTCAGTCATCTTCATGGTCTACATTTTTCACATTCGTTCATTCACCCGTGTTTTCTCTCCCCTTGTTCTCGTGGTTTATAATTACCAGGTGGGGTACTCGTGTCTTCCTTAGTTTTGGGAGGGACACTTGGTGGCTCTTTGGTGTAATCCCACAAGCAATTTAAAGCCATACAAACTCTCCTATTTCGCAACATGAACTGTCCTGTCTTGAAACATGTACTGTCTTATCTTGAAACATGTACTGTCTTATCTTGAAACATGTACTGCAAAATCATGCTTGGTCTTCTTCTTTTTATGCGGTGGTTTTATCAAATTGATTTATGCCATTTTGAACGCAAGTGTACATTAATTTTATTTATCGCAGATATGGCACTCTGAAACTAGCCTTCATATTCATGCAACAGGCATGTCTCGCTGTCGTTTAGCAAATTGTTTTCTCGTGATTTTGGATCCAACTTGCGATTATGTCTGGGTGAAACCATGGCGTTGATGATTTCTTAAGTGGATTTGTTAGAACGTTGGTAACGATTGACTGGCACTAGATTGAAGATTGAACCTTTGAACCTTTTTGGCTTTTATTCTTCGACTGTTTTCCCTCTTACTTTCCACTGTTTCCACTTTTACCTTCCACTGTTTTCCCTCTTACTTTCCACTGTTTCCGCTTTTACCTTCCACTGTTTCCACTTTTACCTTCTACTGTTTCCACTTTTACCTTCCACTGTTTCCACTTTTACCTTCCACTGTTTCCACTTATCTGTGCCGCTTTGATACTTCTCTCTTTATAAACTGGATCGGGCTGCTTGAAGCTACCTGGTCCTACTCTTGTGCGTTTCATTTCTTTGCGTGTACTCATAAATTACTCAATCTCTCGCATGCTTTCTCCGTCTCCACGCGGCTGAGTCCGAACCCCCACTACTGGACCAGGCCGGGAAAACGAAGAATCTGGCACATCGAAAGGGGCGAGGGTGACTTTTCCTGTTCTTGTCCTTCTGCTAGACTGCAAGTTGAGGAACTGAGACCGGTTGGGGACCAGAGATCAGCCAGGTTGGATCCAAAGAGGCACTCGCTCCCGGTCACTACGTCCCGAGGCGGTGGCCCTTGCCCTGGAACGCACTGGACTTCCCAGAACTGTAGCCCAGTGAACGGCCCGCAGTGGGATTAACCGGCCGTCTTGCCGCCGGCACAGGGCTGGAAAAGGCGGTGGTTCTCGCCGAAGTGTTGATGGGGTACTTCAAGAGCCGGTAGAGAAACGCCGGGGCTTTCAAGTAGCCAAGGTCAAACACCGCAGGCGTAAACAAGTGCTCGGAGGTGGTGGTGTCCACGTTGAACCCCACCCTGCGGCCGTTGTCCAGACCGTCCACGGGCCGGTAGGCGCCGGGAAACAAGTTGTACACGGGCAAGGTGTCGGACTGCACGCACTCGTACAAGTAGCCGGCCAAAATGCCGGAAAACAGGTCTGCCGGGTGGTAGTCGCCGGTCAAAATGGCCATTCCCAAGTCAAAAAGCGGCAAGTAGTACGCCTTGATGGGAACGAGCCCCATGAAGTTGATGGTGGAGTTCATGGAGGCCCTCAGCCACACAAACGTCATGCACGACAGAAGCTGGGCATGGTAGTAGAGCGTGCGCACGTCAAAGTAGGCAAAGCACACGTTGATCAAGACTAGCAAGAACCCACACACTAGCACAAACCAGAGGTAGTCAGCAAAGTTGCCCTTGAACTTGCCGGACGGCTTCTCCAAGTAGTTGGAGAACGTGTAGAAGCGGTAGATGCTCAAGAGCACCATGAAGCCGTTGTCCATCAAGCAGTCCACCACAAAAAAGCCGGAGAACAACTTGTAGGCCATGACAAGCGTGTCGCCAAGCGCCCGCGAGTAGGGCCGGGTTTTCCAGAACTGCATCCCGCCAAGGAGGGTGTCTGGGGTTGCCATGACGTTGGAGAAGGGAAGAATTCCGATCGAGATTGCCAACGACACCGCCGTGGATGTGATGAGGAAGAACCGCGTCACGGGCGGAATCGAGAGAATGTGGTCTGTGAGCCCAGGCATTTTTTGAAACTGGCGTGGGGTGGTTAAAGACACTAAATCAGGGAGAAATTGAGTTATGGCTTTCTCAAAGGAGTGGAGTTGATTTTCTCAAATGTAATGATGAGACACAGTTTTCTTGAATGAGACAAGTTATCTCAAAAGAATTAATAATGATTGACACTTTTCCCAAATAAATTGAGACTAAATGACAATTCTCTGTAGTGAATTGAGTTTATTCAAATGAATTGATATGACAATCCTCAAATGAACTAATGTTAAACGACGATTCTTCAATGAAGTGATATGAAACGACAATATATCAATGAATTGATATAAAGCGACACTTTTCTTCAATAAAATGAGTGATCTCAAATGACTTAATAACAATTGCCAATCTCCAAATGAACTAAGGCTGAATGACAATCCTCTCTAGTGAATTGAGTGTTTTCAAATGAGTTGATATGAACTGACAGTATCCTCAAATCAAATGATATGAAATGACAGTATCCTCAAATTGAATGATATGAATCGAGAATATCCTCAAATGAATTGATATGAAAGAATCCTCAAATAAATTGATGAAAGAATTCTCTAATGAATTGATACGAAAAGACAATTTCCTCAAATAAATCGATATTCCAATTAATTGAAATGACAATTGGAATAACTGGGTAAGTACTAAATTGTAGTGGGCCAAAACGAGGTGAGCCAGGACTCAAACTAAGACTCAAGGAGACCAATGAATCAATGAACCAGCGAATCAATGAACCAAATCAATGAAACAACGAATTAATGAAACAGAATTAAGAAGTCAACAAAAGACCAGCCTCTGCTAGAAGAATCCTAAACTTGCCTAAAGAAGCTACTTGGATTTACAAGAACGTGACGTAATGAACAACGGCGCCTTGTGCGAGGGCGGTACCAGACCATCTGGGTCTGCCTGCAGGACCGTGGTGGGACCGGCGCTGCGTTGCATGCTCAGATGCTGCGTGGCCGGCAGTTTGGGAGCCGGGGCGGGGTCTGTCTGCTGGCAGGCATGGGCGTTGTTTCAGCAGCGTCCGGGCCGTGTTTCGGCCGTGTTTCAACCGTGTTTCAACCGTGTTTCAGCCGTGTTTCAACCATGCTTCAGCGGGCAGGAGGCGGCGGTGAAGCGCGAAAACGCACCCAAGATGAAACCCATCTGAACCCATCAGAATCCAACCGCTTCTCCTCGGCCCGCTTCCTTCCCGTCCCAAATCCCAACCCTCCCAACTACAATGAAGTTGGTACGTGTTCTCATGAACCTCCCCTCGGCCACAAACCAGTCCATCACCGTGGAACTCAAAAACGGCAACTCCGTCAACGGCCAACTTCTCTCCTGTTCTCCGCTGATGAACGTTTCCTTGAAAAACATCAAACTCATCCAGCCCCACCAGGACCCCCAGCTAATGCTGTATATGAACATTCGGGGCAACCAGATCCGGCAAATCTTGCTTCCGGACGAGCTCAACATCGACTCCCTTCTTGCCAAAAGTGTGGTGAAAATAAAGGGCACTGGTGCTGGACCGGGTGCCAAGGCTCCTGAGCGCCGGAAACCGTTTAAGGGAAAAAGGGCCTTTTGAGCTGCTTGGTCAGGCTTGTGTGAACGGGCTTCGTCTCTGGATTCTGGCTGACCTTGGCTTTATGGCTTTTTAATTTATTGCTTAAAGGCTCTTTAAATTATGGCTTTATGGCTTTATGGCTTTATGGCTTTATGGCTTTATGGCTTTATGGCTTTATGGCTTTATGGCTTTATGGAACTCTGACTCTATGGCTTTATGACACTCTGACATTATGGCATTATGGAATTCTGATATCATGGCATTGCGGCATTCTGGAAATCCTAACAAGATCCTGCCTGACTAGTGACTTCTGACTACTGAATCTTGATATCTGAAGAATTGGTCAACCTTACTATTTGTGCCACTGACTGTGCTAATTCTGTCACTCACGTGGTAAGAATCAGTATTTGAATGGCTTGTTTTGATCTTTGAATATGCCGTCTTCTATTGTTTGGAGGCCAACGGCGTTTATTGTGACATTTATCGGAATGGCTTCTCAAGTACTGGTTATGGAAAGACTTTTAGGTTTGGTCAAAAGGGGCTTACAATTTGACACTAACAATCTTGAATAGACCATTGCCATTTCAAGACAGGGTGTGCAAGAAACTAGGATTACGGTGTGCAAGAATAATAGGGTTTTTGATAACAGAGCAACACCCAAAACTAGAGCTCCTGGAGCAATCACAGGCTTTATTGGGATGCACCAGTGCATTCTTTCGAAAAAATGGATTTTTCAGGCAAGGCCAGGAACCATTTCGACAAATTGCAGTTGATGCTCATGAAACCGGTCTCTTTAGAGACAACTGGGTGAGAGAACACCCGTTTTCACATACACCGCTACTTTCAACCTCAGAAAAGCCTGGGTTCAACCTCAGAAAAGCCTGGGTTCAACCTCAGAAAAGCCTGGGTTCAACCTCACAGAAGCCTGGGTTCAACCTCACAGAAGCCTGGGTTCAACATCTGAGAAATGCCGTTTATCATATATATACAAGTGGTTAATACCAGGATCTCTGCCTCTGTTGCTTCTTCTTGAGCTGCTTTTTATAAGTGGGCCTGGCCTCCACAATGGTGGCGTCCATGTTCTCCAAGGCCTTCCGTCTCTTCTCAAGCTTGTCAGGAAGCTCCCTCTCCCACTTCTGCCCCTTCTGGAAAAACACGCCTCGAATCCAGTTCTTGTTGTAGTACTTGTCCTCGTAAAACTTCTTGTGTGGAAGCGGCGGCAAGAGCCCCTCAAGCCCAAACTTGCGGGCGGTCTTGAAAAGATCCGCGGACCGTCTCAACGACACCTTGGCCCCATGCCACCGGCCGGTTTCCGGGTTTTTGTTTGGCAAAAACGGGTTCATTTGAGCGTCCGTGATCACCGACGGTTTTTCCAGATACTGCGCAAACGGCCGGGGCGGGTATTTGGTGAAGAAGTTGTGTAGCACCTTAGGAAGCTTTTCAAACGCCTGTTTGCTGGATAACGTCATGTTTTTCGTGGCAGTCAACAGAACAGAAAGTGATGAAGGTGTACTTGGGAGTGAGGCCGGTAGAAAATTTTCGTTCTGTGCAGTACACGGCGGTGGACCGGGTTTCTTCGACGGTAGGTTACGGATCTACGGAAGCAGGCGGCGGCCCGCAGGTCTGACATGACGTTTATTTTTCTCTCGTATCGCCGGACGTAGTGGCGGATGAACCCCAGAATGCTTACTTGGCAACGTGTTGCAAGGCCTCCAAAACCTCCAACTCAATGTTGGCCTCAGCAGCAGCAACCTCGTCGGAAGAAGAAGCTCTCTTCTGTGCGTCGGAGATCAAGGTCTTGATTTCCTGGGCGTCGAACTGCTCGGGCTTGAATGCCTCGATGGCCGAGATGGTCAACTTGTTGCCTGGCTGCACCGTGGCAATGCCGCCCGAAACAAAGTACTGCTCGGTCTCGCCTCCCTTGGAGATGATCTCCAACAAGCCTGGTCTCAATTGCTCCACGATCGGGATGTGGTTGGCCAAGATACCCAAGTCTCCGTTGATGGAGGGCACGTTGACTTGTTGCACCTCGGAGTCCGAGTACAAGGTTTGGTAAGGGAGAGCCAAGGACAACTTCAAGGCATCGGAGCCGGAGGCTTCGGTGGCGTATGATCTTCTGATGGATTGCTTGGCAACCTGGCGCAAAGTTTGTCTGAACATTGTGGGGCTAGTTGACGGAACGGGGTGGGTTTTTTGACTGAGAAGTCTTTTGGGTGTAGTTGGAGCCCGAGCGTGGTTTTGGCCCGCGCACGCCCCGCGCCGCGCGCTCCCATTGGCTGCGCTTGCTGCCCGACTGCCGCGCGCCTGTGCTGCACTCTGATGGCTGCGGCTGCGACCAACTTCGAATGCTTTTCAACTGTTTTGGTTCGAAATTTTTTTGGTTGTTTTCTTTTCAGTGGGTTTCCTGATGGTTTCTTTGGTGTTTTTTTCTTGGCGGGTGCCGCAGCTTCTCAGCGGCCCTTCAATGTAGAGAGAATGGAGACAGAGCTGGCCCTCCCATGAGGTCGCACATCAGTGAAGACATTGTTGAAACTGAAGACATTATAGAATGTCAGTGTAAATAGGGTGTAAATGAGTGAAGATATGGTTGAAAATTGAAGATGGTTGAATTCAGTGAAGACATGGTTGAAGTCAGTGAGACATGGCTGAAATTCAAGACATGGCTGAAAGTCAAGGCGGATCAGATTGAAATCACGAATGGAGCCATTGTGGTTCGCCCGGCGTCATTTTCAAGCCCTATGCTTGTTTTTGGAGGAACGGGTTAGGCGTGTCCTTTGACCGTATTTTTATCTTTCGAGTTTGATTTCAGGGCATGCACTTTCTTGTTGAGCACAGGGATTCTGGCTTCTCTCTTTCGAGCATTCTGCGCCCACGAGCCCTCCGATTTGCTATTCGAGTTTTTAAAAACATGAGTTCCGTGATGTTAGCATGAGGCTTTTTATTTCTTTGGAAGTCTGACATTGAGGCCTCCACTTTTTTCATTCCTTCGAAACTCTGACATTGGAACCTTCATTTCTTTGCAACTCTGGCAATAAGCCATTCATTTCTTTGGCTGACATTGGGACCCTCCACTTTTTTCACTCCTTTGAAACTCTGACATTGGAACATTCTTTCTTTGCAACTCTGGCAATAAGCCTTCCATTTCTTTGGAACTCTGACATCAAAAACCTTCATTTCTTTGAACCTGACATTGGGAACCTTCATTTTTTGAAACTGACGAGAAAAGCTCTGCTCCTGACCAAACCATTCTGCTTCAGCATCAGGACGTCCGTTTCGACGGTTCTTCAACTTCTCATATGACGAGCTTCCCATTCCATTGTTCGTAGCCAGAAATAAGTTCAGAAGTAGAAATAAGTTCAGAAGTAGAAATCAGGTCAGAGGTAGAAATAAGTTCAGAAGTAGAAATGAGTCCAGAGGTAGAAATGAGTTCAGAAGTAGAAATGAGTTCAGAGAAATAAGACCAGAACCCACACCCAGATTCGTTTTTGACTCGCTTGCGGACCACTCCATACTTATTCGGAGTCCCATTACAGGCCCTGTTTCGACTCCCATCAATCACCTCCGCCAAACTGGTTGAGAAAGTTGTCCACATCAAAGTCCTCCTCCATATTGTCCGCTAGCCCGCCATCCAAATCCTCTCCAAGCAAGTCCATGCCCAAATCGTCAAGCATGCCTGACTCGATGTCCATGGGATCTAGCTTGGGGCCCTTTTCCAGGCCTGCCTCGTCCCCGCCGTCTCTGTAGTTGATCGAAGAGAGAATCTCAGAGGGGTTGGGGATATCAAACCCGAGCTCTTTGTTCATGTCCATGACGTCAAAGCTGGCGCTTGGCTCTGCCTTATCTTCGGGCTTTTGTTGTTGCTGTTGCTGTTGTTGCTGTTGTTGTTCTTTCATCCGTTCGCTTTCCTCCTTCATCTTGCGCTCGTTCTCCTCCTTCATCTTGCGCTCGTTCTCCTCCTTCATCTTACGGGACTTCTCCTCCTCGAGCCGGTCCTGCGCTAGCCTCTGTTCCTGCTGCTGCTCTCTCTTCTTGGCCTCGGCCTCCCTCTCCTGCCTGACCCGCTCCGACTCCGCTAGTTTCTGCTTCTCCAAGTCCTCCTTGACCTTGAGCTCCTCCTGCTTGCGCTTGTTCTCGACAATCTGGTCAATGCACCACGACGCGTCGTCGATCTTGCTGACGGTTTCGTCGAGGAGCTGGTCAAACTGTCCTATTTGCCGGGCAAACAGCTGTGTGATCTGGGGAGGCACAATCTGGCTTTTGGGGCCCGTCGCCAAGTTGCTCTGTTTGCGGTTGTTGTTGATCACCTCGTAGAAATACCCGGCCGTGCGGAGCATGTCATTGAACGACTCGTTGAGCCGCTCTTCGAGGTTCATGTTAGCCGCTTAGTATTTCTTGAAGATAGGCTTAGACTGTTGAGGAGCCTCTTGTTTCAGTCCTCTTTGTTCCACGAGCCTGCTATTCGACTCTGCGTTCAAGTCCTTACGGAGAATCCAAAACCTTTATGAAACACTACTGGAACTCCTTTTAACTAATCTAGGAGATTCCAGAACTCCTTCTCAAAAACCCTAATCTAGAGATGCCGGCTATGAGTATCGACTGCAGTTGGCTCTGCCTTGTGTGCCGCGCACTGTGGAGCTGCACCCGTGCCTCCCAATCCACTCTGCCTATTCCACTCTGCCTATTCCACTCTGTGCTTCTAGTCTGTGCTTCTACTCTGTGTCTGTTCTTATCTGTGTTACTGCGCCACCAGCTTGTCCAAATCTGGACATCCCTCGGCCTTTCCTGGCCCTTTTGCCTGCCATCTTTTGTAAGGTGAACTGGGCTCTTGGCCTGTATGCAGTCTCCGGCCCGTCAACTATCTTTGAGCCGCACCGTGGATCACTGTAGGCACTGCAGATGACACATTTCACTAGCCAGAACAACCGAGTATTCCAGACACGTCTGAAACAGACTTTAATGGCAGATTTTGGGGTATAAAAGGGGCGAGTTATTCCCCTTTGAAAAAGACTTCATAGAATCCAAGGAGGTTCTACTGAGACCACGGAGATCCTTACAGACCAGGTACGGAGTTAGTCTGCTTATAATATCAGAAAGTATGGAGTTAGTCTGTTTAGAAATCAGAAAGTACGGACTTAGTCTGTTTAGAAATCAGAAAGTACGAAGTTAGTTTGCTTATATTATCAGAAAGTATGGAGTTAGTCTGTTTATAATATACGGACTTAGTCTGTTCATATTATCAGAAAGTACGGACTTAGTCTGTTTAGAAATCAGAAAGTACGAAGTTAGTTTGCTTACATTATCAGAAAGACCGACCTAGTCTGCTTATAATATCAGAAAGTATGGAGTTAGTCTGTTTAGAATATCAGAAAGTACGGACTTAGTCTGCTTATATTATCAGAGTACATACTTAGTCTGCTTAAATTATCAAAAGTACAGACTTAGTTTGCTTATTTATCTTTATCTGCCTTCTCTTATTGTTCTATTGATCTCTCATCTACCCTCTTTTTTGTCCCTTATAACTGTTCTTTTTGCTAATCGTGAAAATATAATAATCCAAACTAAGGAAATATCACACTCCAGTGCTGCAACTCAGAACCGGCTCGCAAAGTGCAATCCGTCCATTCATTTCTATCATGTTTTTTATGTCAGCACAGTGAAAGTAAACTTCTATCAGAACAGTAAAAAGATGATTTTCAGAAGAGAAGAAATACACTTCTGTCACAACAGACAATCTTCTATGTCAAGACAATAAAAACAGTTTTCTACGTCAGATTAGTGAAAACAGTTTTCTACGTCAGATTAATGAAAACAATCTTCTATGTCAAGACAATAAAAACAATTTTCTATGTCAGATTAGTAATGTCAGATTAGTAAAAACAGTTTTCTATGTCAGATTAGTAAAAACAGTTTTCTATGTCAAGACAATAAAAACAGTCTTTCTTGTCAAAACAGTAAAATCAGTCTTTCTTGTCAAAATAGTAAAAACAGTTTTCTACGTCAAAACAGTAAAATCAGTCTTTCTTGTCAAAATAGTAAAAACAGTCTTCTGCGTGAAAACAGTAAAAACAGTCTTCTACCTCAAAACAGTAAAATCAATCTTATGTCAAAATAGTAAAAACAGTCTTCTACGTCAAAACAGTAAAACCAGTCTTCTAAGTCAAAACAGTAAAAGCGGTCTTTCTTGTCAAAACAGTAAAAGCAGAATTCTGCATCAACTAAGTCAAAACAGTAAAATCAATCTTATGTCAAAACAATAAAATCAGTCTTTCTTGTCAAAATAGTAAAAACAGTCTTCTACGTCAAAACAGTAAAAACAGAATTCTGCATCAACTAAGTCAAAACAGTAAAATCAATCTTATGTCAAAACAGTAAAATCAGTCTTCTATGTCAAAACAGTAAAAACAGTCTTCTACCTCAAAACAGTAAAATCAATCTTATGTCAATGCAGTAAAACCAGTTCTATGTCAGATTACTAAAAACAGTCTTTGTTGTCAAAACAGTAAAAATACACACCTGTATTAAAACAGTAAACCTTTTTTTAAATTCTGTTCAAATCTAGTCCCCTCCTCCATAGCCTCACACTATAGATTTGCAGCTTTTACCTCTCACTACAGATCCTTCGCAAAACCCAACACCCCAACATAAAACCAAGTGCCCCCCAATTTCAGCCAAAAACAGCCTCGTCATCCTCCAATAAGCAACATTATCCACCCCACTCACCTCCCCTTTTAAATACCTTATGGCATTTACAAGAAAAGAAAGTACCGCCAGGTCACATGAGCACCCCAGGTCACATGTGCAGAGCCAGGCGCACGAAGCGCGTGTTGTGCGAGCCAGCAGAGCCACGTGACCCACCCGCTACGCGTTCCTCACAACAAGGACTGTCGCACTCCACCGTTTCTAGTGCGCTTTCTTCTGATCTAAAAACACCCAACACACCCGTGCTTGTTCTTCGACCCGGTGCCGCCCCTTCTTTCTACTAGCATGTCTGAGCTGTTGGTCGCCAGGCAAGGGCCCCTCGCCAACGTGTGGTTGGCCTCCAACTACGACAAGCGCCTCTCCAAACTGCAGTTCCTCAACACCAACATCGTCACCTCGTCCAGCCTCATCTCCAGCAAGCACCTCGAGGCCGCCGCCGACTCGTCCGTCGACACCATCACGCTCCGCTTGTCGGGGCAGCTTCTTTTGGGAATCGTGCGCATCTACTCGCGCAAAACAAAGTACCTTCTTGAGGACATCAACGAGACCTTGTACAAGCTCAAGAACTCGTTCAAGTCTGCCAGCGGCGCGTCCATTGGCGCGGCCACCGCCAACGCCGTCAACTTGCCTCCGCAGAAAACGACCCTTGCCAACCTCAACAGAATCACTTTGCAGGATCAAGTGACCAACCACGACTTGTTCTACCAGGACGACCTTGTGCTTGACGACGAGCCGCCCGCGGCCGCAGCCGGCGCTCTCTTTTCCAATATGGCCTCCCGCCACGGCGGCGCCCGCAACGACGAAGACTGGGACCTCTCGATGGAGGTGGGCAGGGGCATAGACCCGGCGGCGCACGACTTGGACATTGACCTAGATCTAGACCTCGACCTCGACTTGGGCTCGGACCATTCCATCGAGGTCGGCAGGGACGCCCAGCCGGCGTTGCTCGATGCGGACCTGTCGCTTTTGGATCTTGACCTCGGTCCCAAGTCCCCTCCTGCTGCGGTGCCTGGCCCACTGCCCGCTGATGCAGACCCTGCAGCCGTCCCTGCTCTGGACGTGCCTGCCGCGAGACCGGCAAGGAGGTTGGTTGGCGTCGGCGAGAACGGAGTCGTCAAGACCACCAAGAGAAAGTTGGTTGTCGACTCGGAAGCAGACTTGGAGCGCGGTCTCCCGAACGAGGTTTTGCGCAACATCCAGGCCATTCAAGCTTCGGGCCGCCTTGCCTCCGAGTCTTTGACCATCAAGCTAACGCAGCTGGAAAAATTGCAGCTCATCAACGAACTCGCGGCCCCGGGGTCCGCCAAGAGAAGAAAGCCATGGAGCCTCGACAGCCAACTTCGACAACGGTGCTTGGAGCTCTCCCGCGACGAGCAAGCTCCTTCCGCTGACGCCGCGCCTGAAGACACCACCGAGCTCGATGCCTCGGTGGACTTTGACTTGTCTCTCCCCGAGATACACATGCTGGCCAGCCCCGAGCCTTTAGAACAGCAAACAGACAGTGAACAAGCAGACGTGGCGGCTGAAAACCCGCGTGCCACCAGCCAGGTTGCGGCGCAGTTGCGCAATGCTTTCTACGATAGGCCGTCAGTCAATTTGAGCGACTTGATCGTAAGAGACGACGAGTTCCAGCCCATCCAAGATACCGCCGCTCACAGCATGCGCAAAGAGGCCACAAAATGCTTCTTTGAGTTATTGGTATTGGCATCTCATGACTGCGTCACTCTCGAGCAGGGGCCAGAATTCGACACAAAAATCGCCACGGACGTGCTGGTTAGACCCAGAGACAATCTCATTACTCATTTTGTATAATACTCCATTCAGAAGCCACAATAAACATTCTCAAGAGCTGGCCAACTAAAAACGGACTTGACTTCAAGATTAAAAACTGCACCTGACTTCAAGAACTGGTCAACTGGAAACCGGTTGTAACTTCTAGGGGTCAATTAAAAACCGCTTTTAACTTCAAGAGCTGGTCAGTTAAAAACCGCTTCTAATTTCAAGAGCTGGTCAATTAAAAACCGCTTCTAACTTCAAGAGCTGGTCAATTAAAAACCGCTTCTAACTTCAAGAGCTGGTCAATTAAAAAGCTTCTAACTTCAAGAGCTGGTGAATTAAAAACCCCTTTCATCTTCAAGAGCTGGCCAACTTATACCCCTCTCTTGCACAATACATCTGTCAAGAACTGCTGATTAGAATAATTCTTCCAAAAATTCTATCATTACACTATTTGAAATTACCTCATACGAACGGCACGGGCAGGGTAGCCCGCCTACCTTGATGAAGCGTATGCATTGCCAGCTGCTTCCGTTGGGCGAACGCCCTATTCTTGCAGCTTGCAGACAAGACATCAGTCGGGCTGGATGCCACGCACTGATGCTTTCACATGAGCGATCCCATGCCCTCAACTCCCTGGAAATTCGATGTTATGTAAGTTGACAAGACGAGGTCGTCGATCTTCCAGATTTCAATCTGCCCTGAGCTCAAACCCAAAATCAACTCGGAACCATCACTCGAAAACGTCGCAGTGGCCTTGGTATCATGAGAAGTAGGGATTTTGAGAATCGGGCCGGAGATGTTGGCATCGAAGTCCCATAGCTCAACAAATAAACCTCTTTTGGACACACTGAGAGTGCTCACGGTGACAGCCTGATGCGGTCTGCCAGGACGAAGAGTCATTGACTCGACAAGAGTGTTTGAAGGAATTGCGGCCAACAATGTGTGATCCGAACCATTCCATAAGCGTAGAAAAAAGTCCGAATGAGCAGACACCACCACAGACGGGTTGAGCTCGGCTAGAGCGGTAACTGCCGCAGGCCGGGCGCCCCTGTTGGCGGAGGGCTTCATGACGTCTGCAATATGGCCCGAGTCTTTTTGGCTGGAGAGCCAGTAGATGCAGCCGTCGTAAGAGCTCAATATGGCCAGGTCCAAAAAACGATACTCGGGCGCATCGTGATGCTGCAAATTCCCGCGAAACGGGGCCTTTGCAGAAAGAATATAGGCGTTGGTGAAGAGAGGAAAGGTGGTGGACTTGGGGGACACGTGGACCGAGGAAAACTTCGGAAGCGCCAAAAAGTTGGGCGACCACACATTGAGCACGCCGTCAGCACAGATGGACACAATGGCCGAGTCGGAGGAGCTTTCCATGTGGAGCAGTTGCAAGTGGATGATCGGCGACGCATGGTGGACGTAGTTGAGCAGCGACGCCTCGGTGAGCGAGCCAATGTACGACGTCTGGAGGGTGGGAAGCAAGGCCACCAGGGCAGGCGAGGCACCGGACAAATCCCACATGACTAGGCAGCCGTTGGCTAGGCCGGCCACGACGCGGAACAGGTCGCTTTTATCAAACAAGATCTTGGCTATTGGGCTCAGGCAATGGAGGAAAAACTCGGGCACAAGGGAGTCGGCGCCGCGGTTGAAGAGCACAGCCAAGCCGGGCAGCGCCGCCGCCTCCGCCACGGCGGACCGCAGGCCGGGGCCCGGAAACTCGCCATACGCCACCAAAACAAGCAGCCGGTGGGCGGCCGTCGTGGCCATGCAGGCTATGGGGCGGTTGACAAGGCCAGGCACTTGCAAGAACGCGTCGAAAGGCGCCCCGGACTCGGTGTTTGCCGCGGTGGAGTGTTTGATGCCCAACCGCACATCGGAGAAGCTGAATCCAAGTGCCGCAAGGTGGGTTTCGAGAGCCTGAAGCACGAGCTGGTCTTTGGATGCGGTTTCTGGAGATGCTGTGTTTTCTTCATTCTGTTCTTTCTTCTCTTTCTGTTCTTTCTCATCTTTCTGTTCTTTTTGTTCCTTCTCTTTCTGTTCCTTCTCTTTCTGTTCCTTCTCTTTCTGTTCCTTCTCTTTCTGTTCCTTCTCTTTCTGTTCTTTCTGTTCCTTCTCTTTCTGTTCTTTCCTGTCCTCTTTCTGCTGAGGTCCAAAGCCCGTTTGCACACCCTTGTCGATCTTCAAAACGGAAACTTTCCCAGAAGGCAAAGGAGCAGCGGATAGCAGAGCACGTGCTGCTGGGCCGGGAGACCCCCGGAAATCCACCTGGACCCCGAATTCAACCCTGGGGTTGGCGTCCTGCAGGCAAGGCACAATGGCCAGGGCCACCACATCCGGCGAAGGCGACGTTTCTAGAGCTGCCACGCCTGCACGTCGCAGCTTGAGCTCTAGGAGCCGCTGGCGCTTCTTCTCGAGAATGTCCTGCCGGTTCATGGTCAGGCTTTTGGTGGAAAAGAAGTGTAAACACTGGGACTGCAGGCGTGAGGGAAGTCAGATCCGTGGGGTGCTGGAGGCACGGGTGTGCAGATCCCTGGCCTCGTGCTGAGACCCGGGACATTTTTGCACTGCTCTGAAACATTCTGAAGCACCCGAAACACCCTGACACAAATAAACACCCCAGACACAAACACCCCAGACACAAGCACCCCCACACAAATGAAACACCCCTGAAACACCCGCAGTCTATATAAGGGCGCCCTCCCCCGCGCTGCTGAAGCGAAAAAAAAGCTGGCCCACCAACTCCAGGCTGCACGCGCTGAAAAGGACGCGCGCGCATCCATCAGCCACCACCACCTACTGGAGTCTCCACCCTTTGCACACCGTGACGCCCAGCCAGCCGCAGTTCCGACGATGGAGATCGAGGACATTCTTCAGGACTTTGAGAAGAGCGCCGGACCCAAGGCCCAGCCCAGCCAGCCCCTACAGCAGCAGTTGGTCACGGCTATGCTCAACGAGCGCATGGCGCCCGAGCTTTTGCCCTACAAGCACGAGCTCATGGACACGGTGTTGAGCGAGATTCTGAACCAGCAGCAGTTTCTCTTGGACCTGCACGAGTACGGCGACACCAACGCCGTGTCCGGCATCATCGGCCTGGACTTCAAGCTCCAGCTCATGATCATCGAGACCGACATCGAGCGGCTCAGCTACTTGGTCCGCCTCTACATCCGCACCCGCTTGGCCAAGATCGACGAATTCACCATCTTCTACATGAACGAGTCGTCCTCCGCGTCGGCCGCCTCGTCGCTCCTATCGGGCCCCGAAACCGACTACATGCACAAGCACTTCAAGATATTGACCCAGCTATATAACAACAGCTTCTTGAAAAAGTTCCCCAACTTTCTAACTCTCTTGGATGACACTCGTGGCGGTGACACCATGGTCACCTCTCCCGACTTGGACCTGCCCGTCTTCATCCGCGTCGTTTGCGACGACACCATTCTTCTTCAGCTTACCGGCGATGAGCTCAGTCTCGAGAAAAACGGCATCTACGTCGTGCGCTACAGCTTAATCAAAGACTACCTCAAGCTTGGCGATGTTGCCTTAATCTAGTCCGCCCCGCATATCCCTGACCGCCACTATTCGCACCCGGCAGGGCACGCCGTGGTGTTCTCCTCAAGGTGCCACTCTTGCAAACACCCAAAGTGTCCACTGTGCCCACACTTCAAGCTCTCCACCACGCTCAACCCTTTACAAGGCTCCTGGCAGTACACGCAGTTCAGCTGCTTTCTCGAGCACTCATCACAGTACCAGTAGCCAAATCTGTCGTCCGGTCCGTTGTATCGAGCTTTCGACATTTCGTTACTCAAGATCTTTTGGCACCAGCAACAATAGAACCGCATATCGGTGTCTTTTGAAAAAAAGCCTGCAAGCTCGTACTTGAGCTCCGGTGGCGCATCGTTGATCACCTGAACCGCGATGGTGAACATGCCCCTCTGCCGAAGGTTCTCCACATAGTGTCCAATGCACTCCAAACAGTTCTCGTCACTGAGAACCTCTTTGGAGAATCTCTCTCGAAACGGTGTATAGAAAAGGAGAATGAGGGTTGCGCTCATGATCAAATCTCCTTGCAATAATGCATAATCGATCGACTTTCGGATAATGTTAATCGCATGCCATGGGTAGGACACACCAGCGCTCTGAGTGCTCTCTTCTCTTTGACTGAGTGCCTTGGTTAATTTCGACATCTTTGGTGCATCCAGGCGGCGAGGGCTAGATTCTTCAACACGGTCCAAGAAGTTGATCTCTTTGTGCCCCAAGGTCGGCGTCGACAAAGGCTTTTTGTAAGCATTCATACCCTGAAGACCCTGGAGAGACATGTTGTGCGATTCTCTCGACAGAACCGACATTCTTAGTCGATTTGAAGAAGAGCCGAGCATTCCTGAAGACGAGTAAGAGGCAGCAGTGTTATTGAGAAAATTCAAGTTCTCATTGTCTAGATCCTGCGGGCTCCTTGACATCGGCAACAAAGAGCTCTCTGTTTTATGGGAGTTATCCGACATTCTTCTTTCAGATTCATAAGATTCCCCCTCCATTTGTCCCACGTTAGAGGTCGCCACGAAGTAGTCGTCATTAGGCCCCCGATATGCATGATTTGGAGTCTTTTTTGGAATGCTGGACTCATTAATAGCGACTGGTTCGCTGTCCCCAAGCGCGTTTTTCGGTATTTTTATGGCAGGGCTCTTTGAATGGTCATCATCAGCAGCGTCTTCTTTCTCTGCTTTCTCATCGACGGTTTTTTCAAAGGATGGCTCCAAGGTACGGTCGCCTCGATTAACGCCCAAATACGCGCTTCTGTTTGAGTCTTTTGATGAGCTCAAAAGATCAAGGTTCTTCATCGAGAGCGAGCTTCCATTTCTTCTAGGTGCACCATAGTGGGTGGTCAGGGTTGAGTCAGAATTATACGACCCCACAAAATTACCCAACTCGGAGGAGATCGAGTTGGCCTCGTCAGGTGACTTCGAGATTGGTTGGGCTTCTTTCTCAAGTTCGGCATGCTCCAGATCCGCATCAATGGCACTCACTTCATCTTGGCGTGGCACATCCACCCGGGGGTCAGTTTCGTCGTCTTGCTCGAGTGCTACCGCAAGCAACCTCCAAACTTGGCACTCGCGAAAGCGGCGCACACTTGCTGCAACACGAGCGTTTATCTGACATACAAAAGAAAGGCTGAATGCGTCGGGGATGCCAGTCAAGTAGTCGTTCGCCAAAGCAAGAAAAACTGCCTCGTCCCCAAGGGGCAAGGGGATCAGCAAGTCAACTAAGAATGGAGAGCTAAAGGGTGGCTCCGGTTTCCGTTCGAATTTTTCATTTTTCCAATCCGATTTCCTAGGCTGCATCATCATGATACCCAGGGAAATAGAGTCTTCCGTCGATTGCGAATGATTTCGGTTGAGAGAGGGGCGGTGGGAGTGACTATCAGTGGATATGGGCCTATGATGTGTGGCATGAGGCGCCAGCTTGTTGTGCTGGGAAGACTGGGTCGCCAGCCTTCGAAGAGTAGGGCGGTCTCTTAGCAACTTGCTTGCGGAGAAGCTATGCTGTGTTTTCGGATTCACAAAGGACGAAGTGGAAGATATCGATCCGCCATGGAATTTGCCGTGCATGGGTGTGCTTTCTAAAATAGGCGATCCGTTGTCGTACCCTTTCTCTCTGAAATCGGGAGATCTCTCGTCATCATAATTGTCGCCTGGATCATCGTAATAGTTAACACCCTCCGACATCAGTAGGTCGTAGTCCATGGAATCCTGGGATATAAGCGAGAGATTGGAGTAGCCCCCTCCCCACGCCGTGGTAACCGAAGGTAGACATTCAAAGGGTCGTATTATGTTCGACTGATAGCCATTCAACGAGTCAAGGTCGTAAGAAACAAACATGTTGGACTTAGTAATGGTCCAGAGCTTGCGGGTGCCCGGCGCACCCTTGGACCAAATGAAGTTTTGGAATGGCTTGTGAGACAACGTAGTGACGATTTCCTTCGGAATAAAGCGCCGCGATAAGTTGTAGACAGTGATAGAAGGATCGTCATTCAAATACAGACAGGCAAAGTCGTAGTTGAATAGGGGCAGAGACGACCGCGGATACTGGTCGCCAATATCCGGAAAGCCAGTGGCGTGGGGATCATCGCTAGGAGTTTCATTCCAACGCACCTTCATCGCCGGCCCATAGGTCGTGATCACGGCCTCAGGGGAGTTGGAAGCGCCCGAGCCCTCTCCGTAATTCCAGGCACAGATCTTGCGGTCACGGCCACCAGTCAACACGTACTCCAACTCGGGATGAATGTGAAGGGAAAGAGCCGGCCCAGTATGAAAGGTCCATTTGCGCTCAGGCAAAGAGCTATTGGAGTGTGATCCAGAAGGATAGCGAAGATCAAACTTGCACAAGGCGCCGGAGTCATGCGCCGACAAAATGGACATCTTGTTCTTTACCCGCGAGTGTGGCGAGTACTGACAAGAACGGACCGGGTCCGAATGCTGGGTGCTCATGAGCTTGACAACAGGCTTCAGCTTGAACGAGCGGAGATCCCAGAGCTTTATGGTACCGTCCTGGGAGCCGGAAAAGAGAAGCTGTTCCTGTTCCACGAAATCAAGCGAGTTGACCACGCGCTTGTGGTCGTCTAGGCGGTATGCCAACTTGGTCTTGCCATTCCCGGCCACCTGGTAGATGTGCACATTGCCGCTGGTTAGCCCACACGCGATCATGTCGCCGTGGCACTTGATGGTATTGACGTGGACGAGCTTCAGCGAGGCGTGGATGCGGGCCAGGCTCGGGGCCTTGGGCTCAATGAGATTGATGTCTGCCACAATCTCAGACTGCTCAGGATCTAGCGCCAAGAGCTTGAGGTAGTTTCGGCCGCCAATGATCACATGGTGTGACGGCACGTAGGCAGAGGGGTCGTAGAACGCTGTATTTAGACGCCCTAGAGGGTGTCGGAGCTGGGAGATGCACGTGACCTCCCGGTCAAACGTGTAGGTGAGCTTCTTGGCTTGTTGGCGGGGTTTCAGGAGCGGGTCTGGGCCACGCGGGGACGGCCGGTCGCTGGCTCCTAGCGAGCCATAGATGTTGTATGCGAAGCGAGCCAAGCTCAGCTGGTTGGTCTGGCTAGACATGGCGGACACGCTCTAGCGGAACAGACAAGAGGAAAAGGGTTCCAGCAGTGTCTCGGAGATGTTTCAGGCTGATGCTTCCAGCGGCGGCGTGTGCGTTCGCCTCGGGGTTTCTTCTGCTGCCTGCGTGGGTGGCTTGTATCTGGTGGTTCAAAGAGCGGCTGCATGCGCGCGCGATGAAACTCTGGGGTTTGCGCCTGAGACGTCATTTTCCGCCGCCCGCCTTTTCTCCTCTCGATGTTTTTTTCTTCTTGCCCCTTTTCTGTTCGCCTAGTTTTGAATTTGCTCGGGTTGGATCAGCCCATGAATTTTGACTTAACGGGCGGATCAGCCACAGTTCTGATCCTCATCCGAATTGATCGATCTGGCCTGCTTTAGTTTGTGTTAGCAAGCCATAAAATGAGGCAAAGCTGGTATCCGCAAAAAGCCCCTTAAATGGCTAGAATCTCGTCGAAGTGCTTTAGGCCAAACACCAAAATCCCCAAATCTGATAACGTCAAGGAGACAACACAAATGCAGACAACACAAATGCAGACAACACAAATACAGGCAACGGGGAGAGGCCACGTGACAGGAAGGAGGTGTCAGTTGGGAGGACTCCGCCGAGGGTGGCAAAAGACAATCAGCAACGAACGAAAGGTGAGGCCTAAAAAAACCGAGACGGCAGAAGCAGTGGGAATTGCAGCCAGGCACGGGGGAGGAACAGTGCCGGAGTGTCCTGCACGCGGCCGCGACCCGCACCATGCTCAAGTGCCCCGGACGCAACACCTGCTGTCTACCAAAGCATGCTGTCGGTGCTCTATCTCTTGAGCAAAGCGGCCCGCCTCACGAAAATACTAGCGCTAGTCGGAGCCGTTGTGGGGGGACTGGCCCTCATGGGATTGTATGCATTCCAGCGGGTCTTGATCTACCCCTCTTCCCTCAACGATGGGCGAGGCTATTGTGCCACGCCCGACGAGGCGGGAATGCCGGAATACCTGCAATTGTTCTTGGAAACACCCGATGGCATTGAAATCCAGTGCTACATCTTGAAGCACGACCCCAAAAGCTCGTCATATACCAACAAAACCGTGGTCATGTTGCCTCCGAACGCAGGCAATATCGGCCATGCCTTGCACACCGTGTCGGTGTTCTACAGAACCCTCGGTCACAATGTCGTCATCTACTCTTATCGAGGCTACGGCAAGTCCGGTGGCACTCCACTGGAGGCGGGAATCAAGCTCGATGCACAGACCGTCATGTCTCACATCACATCGAAAGACGAGCAGCTTCTGCAGAGCTCCTTGGTGTTGTACGGACGCTCCCTCGGCGGCGCCGTGGCTATCTACATTGCTTCTTTATACCCTCAGTTTGTGCAAGGAATCATCTTGGAAAACACCTTTCTCTCGATTCCCAAGACCGTGCCCCATATCTTTCCTTCATTGAGGTACTTTACCATGCTCGTCAGTGAGAAGTGGAATACCGAGTGGTTGGTGCCTTCTCTTCCTTCCAGCATCCCGCTTTTATGCTTCAGCGCCAGAAACGATGAGATTGTGCCCCCCAGCCACATGGACAGAATCTTTGAGCTTCTGCGGGCCTCCGATAAGACCTTTTACAGCTACGAGACTGCATCCCACAATGACACTGATATGCAGCCCAGGTATTGGGAGAGGGTCAGTGATTTCATCCGTAACAAAGTCAACCCGGTTGGGTTTTGAGTTGTGGCAAGCAATGAAATAAGCCGAACCCGAGGAGGGCCAGCCTGAATACACGGCGCAGCACCAGACAGGCGACAGCAAACACGAACCGGAAGCCTCCCAGAGGTGTCGTGGTCGTTATGTATTTGAGTATACAAAATACTATATGTGTGCAAACAGGGATGATTAGACGGTGAGTTGAGGCTCACCCTTGGCATTAAATGTGTCGTGGGACATGAACTCAACCTTCTGGTCATCGGCCAATCTCAAGACCTTCTTGAATCTCTCACCGATGGTGATCAACTTGTCAGAGTTGCAGTCTTTGGTCCAGATAGCCACTCTAATGGCCTTTCTGATGTTCAAGACAATACCGTTGACCTCATTCTCCTCGTCCTCGATGGTCTCTCCGATAACAGCCAACAAACCTCTCAACCAAAGGTCATTTATGACGCCGTTGATCTCCCTTCTGTTGTTGAAGGAGAATTGCCATCTGCCACCCTTGGCGTTCTGCTCATCTTCCCATTCTGGCTTGATTCCCTCCTTGAACAAGTGGTAGTCGGATCTCAATGGCAATTGGTTGGCCACAGGAATCGAGTTATAAATGCCCCAAAACTCCTCCACAGAGTTGAACGTGATCACTGGCTTCAACAAGTCGGACCATGTTTCTGATTTGTTGGTCGTGGGCTTGGTGTACCACAAAGTCCACTGGCTGTTCAAAGGATGCTTGGCAGTGAACTCTTCCTTGTTATCCAAAACGGTTTTTTGGTTGTCCAAGGACAACTCCTCAGTCTTTTTGGTTAAATCTTCAGACGACATCTGTGACGGTTAGTATAAGATCTGGGTTGTGTGCGGCGGACAGATTACGCCACCGGGCCGACACCGTTCAGGCGCCGCTTTGCATGCAGTCACGCCGGACCGATACCTATCGAAGGCCTGTGGTCGTTCTCGTATTTGTGGGGAGACATACGGTACCAGTAAAGTGTGATGTTAGAGGAGGATTTGGCACAAAGAAGGATGTCGGAAAAAAACTCTCACGAGAGTAACTTTCAGACTGCTGCTGCCCCGCGCGCGCGCTCGCAGAGTATATATCAGCACGTGTGGGTGCAGATCGCTGAGGGGGCATGGCGTGGTGGTGTGCGGATGTTTTGGCGTAGTTTGGGCAGTGTTTCATGTCGCTGGCAACGACATCACTCCCCACGGCTTGGTAAACATGCCCTGATCTCCTGCTGGTTCCAAAAATTGAATATGGCTCGCGCACGCCAATGAGATGCACGGGCCTGGGATTCTTCCCAGCTGGTTGCGGTTTCCCGGCGCACCAAGAGATGTACGGGTGCACATGGGACTCCACTCGAGCCGGCTAATGGGCAACTTTTTCCTAATTTGAGCTACATACTTTGTTTTTAACGTAATCTTTTGTTATAGCGACGTCATTTTACTTTTGAGACGTAATTTTTTATGGATGCTTTCTACGCAGCGGTGACGAAGAGGCGGGTGCTGGTCGCTTCGGCTCGAAACCGCCCTCCACACTCAACAGCACAGCAAATCAAAGTGGTATATTGCTATGTAGACAGAGAACTAAAACAAGAAGTTTAAAAGCAAAAAGGCGACGCCAAGAGAGGAGGAGCTCACAACATCGCCTGCATTGGAAATCGTGGTTTGTGAGTAAGTCCTCACGCCACCAACAGTGCCAGACTGGGCGCCCATGCCGATCGAGCCGGCTGCCACGGACTTAACTGCAGAGGTATATGTATCCATGAACGACTGTTTGAATGTGGTTTTGACGGTGGCCACGCCGCCATTGGTGGTGACAGTGACCCAAGCGATGGTGACAGAGGTACTGGTAGTTTTGTCGTCGCCGTCGCCTTGCACTGCAAGTGCCAAGCACACAGATATAAGCGCGAGGAACTGGATCCAGGTCCCGAGAAGCTTCATTATCAGTAGGCCGGTATTTGGAGGAGGATGTCAATGCTTTTATGTAGAAGGTTGCGCGCGCCGGCACAAAAGCTCCCATTCTTACCTGAAAACATGTCTGGGGGGTGGCTTGCGCGCCCCACGCAGGTCCCTTTCGTGGGGTTCTGCCAATGCAAAGGGTCCAAAATCTTGAGCATGGCTCAACGCTTAGAGCTCAGGTTTCTCGACAAATTTGGGTTCGTTTTTGTTGGCCCTGACTTCTTTGTTTCAGTCTCTTTTTTTTTTTTTCTAGTCACCGCTGGTATGCCCCGATGCAGAATTGGCTCGACCCCACAACCGCCGCGGCCATCTGGCTGTGGTATGCAGGAAAATGTTTCCGGGTCAGCCGCTCTCTGAGAGTCTAGAGGTCACTCTTGTAGAAGGCGCTTAGACAGCTTAAGCTGGGCATCTTTAGTGACAATGGCTTCAAACGTATGCTCCATGGATTGGAATAGCCTCGTGTTCGCAAATACTGCCATCAATTCAGCCTCGTCAATACTGCGTCAACACACAGGTGCGCTTCAAAGCCACGGACTAAGCAGGACTTTTCATTCCACAAAGCCCCAAGACTATCTCCTAAAGGGACCGTGGGCGAAGCCGGGCCATGATGAAGCCACGGTAACATAGACTAGATCGCACTTTCGGGCAATCTGCCTTCGAATTGATGACGGGAAGCCTGTGCCAAAGACTGGGTCTGGACCCTGGTCGCACCCAGAACCCAGAGGCTGTGTTTTCATGCCGCACAGCCATGGAGTTACCCCGTGCTCGAAACACCCCACCTTGAAAATAATGTGGACTTCGTGTAAGGATTTGCGAGTCTACCCAGTTGCACCAGATGTCTCTGCCTCAGGAGATTTGTTTACCTCAATCTCGGGAAGTATATCAGACCCATTGTGCCTAACAGCTAGTGTGCAGTTTCCATTGTAGTTTCCATTGTAGTTTCCATTGTCTTCAGTTCTTTTCGTTAGAAGTTTTCAATGCTCTGTTACTGTCTGCAAAAAAATCGCACCACCCTGGACCTGGCTGGTTCAAGTATTCAGCAGCATATTTTTGATATAGCTGATCCTTCCAGATGCACTCTGGATCACCACGGTTATATGAAAACCAGAGGAATCTCTATAAAACAGCGGAATATCTGAAAAGACAGCGGGATCTTTGAAAAGACAGGATTATCTGGAGGAAGCAGCGCAATCTCTGAAAAACAGCGGAATATCTGAAAACCAGAGGAATACTTGAAAACCAGAGGAATGTCTGGAAAACAGCGGAATCTATGTCAAAAGCAGCGGGGACCCTGTACTTGTGCCAATTAATGGCTTGTTTCAGGCCTGAAAAAAATAGACACCTTTATGGCTGCACCGAAGGCTGGTGATCCTAGCGGCCTGAAGACGTTGTAAGATTGAAAATTGAGCGTCATCTATTTGATATCTTTCCCGCATCCTCATGAAGATGCCATGCAAGTAAAAAAAGTCAGGCCGTGATTTTCAAAGCACATGGGCAACTTCATCCACGCATTTTGATTCAATTATATATTCTCGTCGTGGTGAGTAAATCATCGATAAAACGTGATTTCAGCGTCCTCATTCCAAAGAAGCATCTAGCTTTTCAATCCCGTGTTGACTTCATTGTTCAACAATCCAGACGATTGAATTTCAATTTATGCGCGAGAGTAGAAGACAAATGCCCTTTTATTTATACACAAGAGTAGGATGGTCTTTGTGTCCCCCCTGCCGCTTCGTGAAAACATATTTGCGGCAATTCTGAAACGGCCCCTGAACGTGGTGGCCTCGGTACATATAAAAGGCACTCCCCCGAGCTTTTTTAAAGCGAATCACTTTTTAAATATGCTGCGGGAATTTGTGCCATGTGAAACCCCCGCTTCTGCCATGCACGAATCTGTCTGTGAATGCCGTCGACCCCGTTGTGACGGTGTTTCAGCGTCTGCTGTGTGGAGGCTGTCTGCACCTTGGCTGCGTTGAGCCGCACAGTACGAAGGACACCTGAAATGTGTGAGGTACTACAGACAACGACAGATTTCACCTTGACTGATCCTAATCAGGTGATGCTAATCTGTATTACTAACGACGAATGGCGATTAGTCATCATGATTAGTGATCAAGGCTCAAGCCACTTAGTACAGAGAATAGGGGTATATTCTCATGTATAAATTTGATGGATTTCCCCCTCCATGAGAGAGGAATCATAGAGACCGAGATAGGACTATCCAGACCAAGAGAGCTCTGAGAAAGGTAGAGAGTTGGTCTGCTGACAATACTGGAATTACGTTAAATAGCACACTTAGCTATACTACAAACGTCCGAACTGGCTTCCACTTACAAGACCTATTTCTTATTGAGGTCGACATGTACCCTAAACCGGTATATGCAGTCCTTGCTGGAAACCAGTACAACAGGCTGCGCGCAGCTCAAACAATCCTGCAAACGGCTTATCTGCTACGCCGCGTCAGATGAAACATCCCTTGTGTTGACAGCCCGTATACCTTTCACCACGACCCAAATACCACCCCAAAAAAAGCCATTTTGAGATCCGCACTCGAACTCTCATCTTCATAAATCTGTGTGTCACCTGCGTTCATGTCGCTGCCTCGCTCCATCCACTCCAACAGAAGAGGCTCTATCGCCAAACTAACCCGACCGGTCCTTGCCTCCTCGCCGTCGTTCCGTTCTCCACCATCACGGAACTCCCCAAAGACGCTGTTTCAGAGCCATCTGTTCCAACACAGTTTCATCAAAGATGACGGCGCGTCGGTTTTTTCCAAAAGCAAGGACTCTCCAGATCAGGATCCTCTGCCGGCCGATGTCTTAGAAGGGCCCCACAACAACTGGCTGACCGACGAAGTACAACGCCACTTGAAGCCGGCCGACGATGATGCATTTGCCTCTGAGGGGGCGGACATCATCAGGGATATTTACCGATTCACTACCGATGCTCCGGCACCCAAAAGGGCCAGAAGCTGCTCCCTGGTTGAAACCGACGCCACGAGACGTGGCTCATTTGCCAGCTCCTTGAACGTTCCGGGCGGGTTCCGGAGGCAGTATGTTTTGTCTCACTCGAAACACGTGAAACCAAATATAATCACGAGGAACTTTGTCGAGTTCTTAAGCATCTACGGGCATTTTGCTGGCGAGGAGCTCGAGGATGACGAAGACGTGGCGTGTCACTATCGGAGGTCAGACTCCAGGAGCCCTGACTCTGAAAATACGCCTCTTGTCTCTAACAGTGCCACCTACAACCCACGCGGTACTGCCACGGACTCGAAAGCATACTTCTTACTCATCAAAGCCTTCGTTGGGACTGGAGTGCTATTTCTTCCAAAAGCTTTCTCCAGCGGCGGGTTGCTTTTCTCCACGGTCACTCTTGCGGCCTTTGGTATGCTTTCCTATTGGTGTTACTTGATTCTTGTTTACTCCAAGATTGCGGCGAAGGTGTCGAGCTTTGCCGAGATAGGCCGCATATACTACGGCTCGTGGTTCCAAAAACTCATACTTGGCTCTATTATTATTTCTCAGTTGGGCTTTGTTGGCACATACATTGTATTTACAGCGGAAAACTTGCGGGCATTCGTCGTTGCGATCACGAAATACAAAACACGTGAACTAGATATCTTCTGGTTTATTCTTTTTCAAACTGTCATTTTGACTCCCTTGAGTTTGATTAGAGACATCACGAAATTGTCTCTTCTGGCCGTCATAGCAAATGGCTTTATCATGATTGGCTTAGTTACAATAATTGGCTTTACGATCAAGGAATTTGTTGGAAACAGACTCTCACCAGGTGAGGGGATCCACTATTTGTTCAATAAGTCTGAGTTTTCCCTATTCATAGGTGTCTCAATCTTTGCATTTGAGGGCATCGGGCTCATTATTCCCATTCAAGAGTCAATGATTTATCCAGATCACTTTCCCAAGGTCTTATTGAAGGTCATGCTCACAATATCAGCGGTTTTCATATTTGTGGGGGGATTGGGCTATCTTACTTTTGGTGCTCACATAGAAACTGTGATCTTGCTTAATTTACCTCAAAACTCCCCCTCGATCACGATGATACAGATTCTATACGCCTGCGCAATTCTCTTGTCAACCCCTATTCAAATTTTTCCGGCTGTTCGGTTGATTGAGCTGCGCTTCTTTTCCTCAAGAGACTCGGGAAAGGCGTCTGCATCCGTGAAGTGGATAAAAAACTTGATCAGGGTGTCCTTTGTTCTTCTGACGTCGTTGATTGCTTTGTACGGTGGAAAGGATCTCGACAGGTTTGTCTCGTTTGTCGGGTGTTTTGCCTGTATTCCGTTGGTTTATATTTACCCACCGATGCTCCATCTAAAGAGTTGCTGTGACTACAGAAAAGAGAAGCAGAATAACAGCAAGATGTTTTTCCTAGCTCTCTTCGATAAATTTCTTATCTTTATTGGCTTGGTTGCTTTCGTTTACACGACTTACCAAATGTTTGTGTGATATGTTTGCTGCAGGTGTCGCTGTCTACGGCAAAGCCGCAAAATAAATGGTCATTGACAGACGACCCAAAAGAACAGGTGTAAAGAGGGCTCGAATGAACCCATAGAGCCCGAGTACCGCAGCACCGACGCGCTCATATAGTGACAGTCTACTGACCGTCCCAGTCTAGACTTCGTCCCAAGTTTCATGGTTCCTTTTAGGGATCAACAGTTAATCTTCAGACAAAAGCTTGATGACATATAATCTGGCCTCGTGAATCAGGTTTTGCAAGTCCAACTTCGATTGCTCCCTGAACTTGTTGGCATCCAGAATATAAGCAGACGCAGTCTTGATTGCTTCTTTGCGTTGCTCTCGTACTTTTGGAAAGTTTTCCTGTTCGAATTCCAAAACATGGTCTCTTGCAGAGCTATAGGTGTTGGGCATGGTGTATTTCAAGGAAACGCCGGTCGCAAGAGATGAGGCCAAAAACCGAACAGGCAAAGCTCTGCGAGAGACGAGGAGATTGGTCAACAAGATCGGAAAGACCAAGTTCACAACTTCAGGGAAAATTGGGTCCAAAACGACCCTGTCGGCCTTTTGTTTGAGAGAATCCCACTCATTCTGGAGTGCAGTGGCTTGTGTTCCGAGTTCAGCTTGGATGACACTGAGATTATCGTGCAAGAATAACCGAAACTTGTTGGCATACTTCTCCAAGTACGGCGTTGTTCTTACGCCCATTCCGTCAATGAACGTGATGTTTCCATGTGCGGACTCTGCCTCTTTCAAATCGGAATTTATCTCCGCATTGATCCCCGGTTTGGTGACAATTTCCTCTTCATCCCTATAAAATGATCTTTTACCCATGTTGGAGTATTTTGTGATGGTGCTTAAAGGCTCAGATAGGCTTTGATACCCACGATTCAATTGGGCCGAGAAGCTTTCGCGACCCAACACCAGTACACCAGTAATACTCTGATAGTACTTGGAGTGGTGCTTCGTCATTTTATATGCAGTCAGCAGTTAAAGAGATATCAGGAGTTTTAACACCAGTTAATCTATTAGTTACTTATTTTATAGTGATATGACAACATGACACTCATTCTTTATAAATATTAATCTAAGGGAAATGCATAAAAACGGGGTTGGTATAACTACATATAGATTTAAAACCTGAAGCCTAGGAAACGAAGCTCCGAGAAAATCATAAGTAGATGTACAAGACGTTGTATTCGTATATGGGCACACTATTTTCCTGTCTATAGGCCTTGTCTTTGAGCTCTTCCGAAAGAGCTTTCGACAGGGTCTGGTTCTATACAGCGTCAAGGTCAGAATTAATTCTCGATTAGTGGGTGCAATATCGATTAGGATTTCTTGAGAAAGCCCCTTTTCTTCTTTGGCTTCGTGTCGGTGTCTTGCGCAATGGCACCAAGCGGTGCACCTGAGTTTGTTGGGACGTCAATCCTTAGGTCTTGAACACCTTCGGCCGGGCCCCCGCTATAGCCTTCTCCACTCCCCAGTGAAGCTAATGAGCCAGAGTTGGAAGAGCCATTTTGGTTAGGGGGTCGAAGAAGGTTTTGAGTTCCGTTACCCATTTGATTGGACGGCACGATACCCATGGTGGACTTTCTTTGCTGCAATTTTGGTGACGGGTGGGTGCCATTTCTGCCCATTGGACCAGCAGTTGGCATGACCATCCCGCCACGACCACCGTAATCTATATTCAAAGCTTGGTCAGGGAAGACTGAGCGACGGTTGGGTTTTTTTGGCGCATAGCCACCCATGTTGCCTTGACTTCCCTGGTTCAACATGTGATGCAGAGAAGCCAGGGTTTGCATTTTACCATTAGGTAACTGCTGCTGTCCGTTGTACCGAGCGCCTTGTTGAGAAGGCATCTGTTGGTGGGGTGGGTTCTGGAAGTTGCCCCCAGGCTGCCCCATTTGCATTTGGTGAGGAGCGCCTTGCATGGGCTGTTGTTGAAAGCCCATATTTTGCATGTTACCATGGGATGACTTTCTGCCCATTTGTGGTGGCATCTGGTTATATTGGCCCATCATAGGGTTAGCTCCTTGTTGGTATCTTCCATTACCCCTTGACGAAGAGGAGTGGGCATTCGGCACATAGACATTATTAGAGAAGCCGTCGCCTTGTCCATTGGAATAGGGGTTGATCCCCGTCAAAGAATATGAGTGGCGACTTATGCTTGGCCCACCATTATGGTTCATGTGATTATTGCCATATGCTTGTGGGATTGGATGGCCATGGGCGCCACTTTGATCGGCGTGGTAATCATAGTGGTCATCACTATAAGTGGGCTGAGAGCTCGAGCTGACAGTACGCTCGCGTTCGAGCAACGCCTTTTCGCGACGTTGGAGCTCGAGTTCTTTCTGCTTGAGGTCCAATTGCTGAGCGGCGTTGTCATGGTGGATCGATGACTCACTTGGCGGTTGCTGCCCCTGATTGTTGGAAGGAGCCTGGGGCGTCTGGGGAAAGTCACCGTTGAGAGTGGCACCATACACTGCGATATCGGAAAGGTCCGACATGTCCGGCGTTTGTAAACCCTGGATGTTAGAATTCTCTAGTTTTGGATTGGTGGCGGACCCACGGGGATTTGCGACATTGCCGGATTCGTCTGAACTGTGAGGATCGTTTCCTTGGTTTGGAACAGCTCGCCGCTCATACGCGTCATTTGCTGGAGACCTAGACGACCGGGCTGCGTCATGTTTGCTGTTCAAGTTCTTGAGCGATGCTTTAGCTTCGTTTAGTCTGGCCTCTAAATCGGTGAGGGCACCTCTCTTTTCATGAATGCTGGAGTCTAAGTCTTTGAGCAAGTGTTGCTTTGAGCTTAAGTCGTTCACCATCTGTCTCATGGCTGCGTCCTGGTGTTGGCTTTTGTCCATAAGTTCGTCGAACTGTCTTTGTTTCTGCTTGAAGCTTTGATCCAACAGCTTAAGAGCAACCACGCGTTCTCGATGGCTGCCCTCGAGTTCGTCTTTCTCTAAGCGCATGGCCGACAAATCCTTAGAGAGGGTTTTGAGGTCGGAGATTTTTTGGTCGGAGCCCGGGATCTGCCTCGTGAAGAAGAGCGATTTGTCCAGGCTGCCCCAATTCTGTACTTGGCACATGATGGAGTACAAGTTCTCCAAATACGGGGTGCGCACATCGTGGTCGTCGCCCAACAAAATAGGCTGCAATAAGAGCAAGTCTAGCTCCATATCGAAGCCATAGTACATGTTGTAGAAGGTCATGTTGGAGTTCAAGAAAGGAGGCTCGGTCGGGGTGTTGGAGACCGGGTAGTGGGCCTGCCAGTTTTTGGCAATACTGGCCTCGTTTTCGAACCCTTTGATGAGCTTGCATTCCATCTTCTTGATGATTTTGAAGATCTCGTTGACAAGGCCTGTGATCAAGGGCTTGGCCAAAATCTGCTTCTCCAAGTTCTCGGGAAAGGGCTCCTCGAACACCACCGAAAGCGGATTGAGAACTATTCGGGGCAAGGCCAACTTCCACTGGTAGGTCATGAACTCCTTGTAGTTATTGGACTTGAGCAAGCTGATGTAGCCGGACAGCTGCTCCTGCACAAGCTGCAAGAGCTTGTAGAGCTTGGAGTACTGGACGCTGTCGGCGACCTTGTTGAGGGTCTTGGACTCGTTCATGCACGTTCCCAAGTAGATTCTCTGGTCGCCGTTGAGAATCTGGTGGGAAAAGGTGTTGGATTCGGGAAACTTCTTCACCTCGGACTCGTTCATGAGGGAGCACACGGTCAAGCCCTTTGCCCGGGTGAAGTTGGAGAGCACAAACGGCTGTAACTGCACGTAGCCCGTGGACTCCACGGCAATGATGGACTCCGGATGGAGGAGCGGCTCCAACTGGGCACACACGCTCTGGAAGCTCTGCAAGTTGGCCACGCTGAGGATCACAATATCGAACTTTTTCGACGCCTCGACGTGGGTGAGCGACGGCAAAAGAATGTTGGGCGCGTACACCTGATCCAGGAGCGGCGACTGCCACCTAAGCGGCGCCAGCAGATCGAGGCTTTGCGACACCATCGTCACAAAACAGGACTTTGTGGCCTGCAATCTCCAGGCGTAGAATGCGAGATTGGGATTCTCACCGACTAAAGGGTTAGTAAACAGCGCAAGGGCGGCGGATGGGCCCAACAAGGGAGTCCTGTCGAGACCCGTGGGTGTTTCAGGGTTGTAGCATGCTGGTTTCAGGGTGGTTCATGCTGATTTCAGGGCGGTTCATGCTTGTTTCACGCCTGTTCATGCTTGTTTCACGCCTGTTTCAGCCCCCGGCCAGTCTCAACGATTTGGCGTTGGCCCAAGATCAAGAGTTTTCTGGGGCGTTGGACGCCGGGCCGATTTGGCACCCCGCAGCAGCTGGCCAGCACCAGCAGGAACGTCGCCATGATACTCCAAGTATCCACATACCAGTAAGAATTTGCAAAGTCATGTTTTGCCAAAGAAGAAGGGAAGGTAGTGCTTAGCAAAAGCGCTACGGACTTTACTGAGGAGAAATAAGGTGTGAATGCACGCTTGACTATATACAAACGCGGAACATGAGGTTGAGCAGCGAGCGCGTGTGTGCATTGCCCGGGGATGGAAGGGTGTCAGATACGGACCAAAGGGGCGGAGCAGGGCGCCCGGCAGGGGCGGCAGGGGCTGGGGGGTTTCACGTCTGAAACACGGCCGGCTGTTTGTGTGGCTTCGCTTGCGTCGAGCATATAAAGCGAGCGTGTGCCCCCTTCGGAGGCAAGGCAAAAAAACTGGTCGGAGGTGCTTGGGCAGTCGCAGCAATTTGCGAGGGGCTGCTTGGGGTGCGTTCCATGCGGTTTGCATGCACACTGCGCGGTGCCCTCACGGGTCGCGGATGGGACAGGGAGCTCGTTCAACTGCTCTGCCGGCGGACCCGCTGGACCCGCATGTGCCGCCGCCGCCGTCCACGAACGACTCGGGTTCCGGCGACATCCTTGTGCCGAGGGGTGCCGGCCACGTGACGGTGGTTGCCGCACGGGAAGGCGTTGCCCGAGCCAAGGGGCGATGCCCCTTAGGGGGGTCCAGGGGCCGGTGGATTCTAGACTGCGGGCGCCTGGATCCAGAACGACGCTGGGCCAAATCCTGTCGAGCCGCTTGCCGGAGCCCCACATTCCCTCTAAGCCGGCCGACTCGCCGAATCGCGAGATCTGACATTTCTCGATCCCGGCGGCCTGCAGAAGACCCGCGCCCAGTCTAGGCCCATATGCCGTTCGCTCCTTGTTGCAGCGCCCTTCTCCGCCTGACATGGCCTGATGCTGGAGACGCCTGAGCGGGTCTGGAACCTTGGGGTCTCGGGCGGCATCCGGGCCGCCGCCGCGAAGCGATAAAGCGGGCCTCGCCAACCGGCCGAATGGCACGAATGGGGGACCTGCGATGGATGCGAATGCGAACGCACGCGCAAAAAAAAAAAGGCGGACTCGAGGCTGTGCCATCTGAAACAAGGCAAAGTATGGTGTGCGCACACCCGGTTGATTTGAAACAAGCCAAAGTATGGTGTGCGCACATCCAGTTGATCTGAAACAAGGCTAAGTGCGGCCTGCGCACACCCAGTCGATTTGAAACACCGGAGCGGCGCGTGTCGCTTAAAGATCTTCCGGCTGCCAATCTCATGCAAAGCTAAGCCGCACGCCTTGAGGCCCGGTGTGCCTCTGGGCGGGCTCTGGGACACTTGGCCGCCTGCATTCCACGCGTGCGGGCCCACGCGCACCGTCACCGTAAATCAGGCACCGCACGACGGCGCATTGCCCACGAAAGAATTTCTTCCGGCGCACCGTTCTGCTTTCCTCTTCAAGCCATTGCCTTCGCGTCGTCAAGAAACGCCCATTTTCTTGCCTTGATGCCTGGGTCCTTCTCGGCCGACAGTCCTCCGTGGCTTTCGGCTTGCAGTGGGTTGTGGCTCGAAGATCAAGTAAAGCTAGGGTGTATCTCCGGTTGATGAGGCTACCGTTGACTCTCTCGGTCATAATCCCTTGCACATTTATTCGCAGATAACCGCCCCTTTCACTGCACGGCTCCCATGGTCCAGTATTGCTCTGCAGGCCTGCTGGCGCCTGTAGAGCGTGTCCGCTGTTGGTCAGAGGCCGTCAGCACGTCTGACAATGTCGTCACCATTTTGTAGCAAACTCGGTCGATACTGTGGTGACAGTCGATGCTGTGGTGACAGTCGATGCTGCGGTGACAGTCGTGACTTCCGGGTTGACCAAAAGTGTATTGTTTCTCCAACTAGACTTGGACGTGTGCTGCCAAATCACCTCAGGTCTTGCGCGTCTCGGTGCGGTCCTCTTGTTCGCCAGGCATGCGTGGTAACCTAATCCTCATCGAAGGCCTCGACCGCTCGGGAAAATCCACCCAAGCAGATGTTCTTGCCAAGCGGTTGAACGCTGATCTCGTCAAGTTCCCGGACCGCCTGACTCCCATTGGCAAGTTGATCAATGAATACCTCACAAACCAGGCATTTGCGCTCTCCGACGAGGCAGCACATCTCTTGTTCTCTGCAAATAGATGGGAATTGGCCCACGCCTTGGAGGCAACACTTGAAAGCGGCCAGCATGTAGTGATGGACCGCTATGTGTATTCGGGCGTCGCGTACTCTCTCGCCAAAGACAACCTGAAGAGTCGGCAGTGGCTTTCGAATCCAGATGCTGGCTTGCCCAAGCCAGACCTCACGATATTTCTCACCATATCATTGGAGATTTTGGCGTCCCGCAAAGGCTGGGGCGATGAGCGGTACGAGAAAGCCGAGTTCCAAAAGAAGGTCAAGCAATGTTTCATGGAGATCTTGAGCCCCGACAAGGACTCCTCGATTGTCATCCAGGACGTCAGTGGCCTTCTGATTGACGAGACTTCTGCTTGCATCTGGCGGCTTGTTGATGACCGGGGCTTGGCTGCCCCCTGCTCTCGGGAACTATTGCGGCTAGAGTAGGACGGCACAACTCGGGATAGTCCGGACGAAACCTCCGGCCACACTCAACTGGTTAAGGAGTCCAAAAACAGGAGGCGCTGCAAGATGCGTGCCCGCAGAATCTCGTGAATCTCGCCGCCCAAGTAGAGCTCGTCCACCACAACGTACAACTTGGAGAAATTGAACACCAAATCTAGCTCGCACACATTGTCGAAATAGTTATCCAAGATTTCCACGAAAAAGTGGATCGACTCCAAATAACTAAGCTCGTTTTCGATGTAGTCAATCAGCAAAATGAAGTAGAGGCCGGCGTATCGCCTGTAGACTAACTTAGCATTTCGGAACTCGACGAAGTTGCTTTGGTACTTGGAGTCTCGCGAAGAAACAACACGATGCACCTCACTGACAAGCTCTTGCTTTTCGTTTTCCCGTAACGTGTTATCGTACCACTTGGCAAGGCGGGTTTTACCTTGCCGATTGAGGATGAGCACGTAATGGATACTCATGGAAGGACGCCAGAACTGATGTTTGCTGCTGCTTCAACTATACGGGTGTTAGGGTCTTCGGGCTTGTTTCCAAGAAGTCCAATGCACCCGGCTGCAAGATGTCTCTTTGAAGTCTTGGGGCTTGACGGCAGTGGCTCAGGACTATCGCGACGTCAGTGGTGTCGCTTTGGATTTCGATAGACGGTGCGCACCTCCACAGTGCACCATTTAATTCAATCTGCAGCCTGGTAAGGAAGTACAAGTTTTCCATGGAAATCTTAAGGATATCAGTCTTCTGGGAGACGGCAATTCATGGTCTGTAGCTGCAGAGTTTTTGTTTTATGGTGCTGGTTTCACTGTGGGTTGCTTTCACAATCAACCTATGATGGAGTTTTGACACGGGTGCTTTGACATTGTGTAGGTTTGGCTGGGTCCGGATAATGAGACCTTCGGTCAGCCGAGCTGACTCTGATACAATTTGATGATTTTCGGGTTGTCTAAGAGGGGCCTGGTGGCTCCTTGGGTGACTTTGAGGGATTTGCTGACTATTATCACAATGATTCTCGATGTGTTAAAGAAAACTTGGCAGATGAAAGTAATTTTGCTATCTTTTTAGAAACCTTGGTGTATTAGTGTAGTCATGGTGTCATAAAAGGCTTAGTTATCATAAAAGTCTTGGTGTATCATAGAAGTAATGTTATCAAGGTAATAGTCATGCTATTATCATTGGAGCAATGTTATCATTGTAATAGTCATGCTATGATCATTGGAGCAATGTTATCATTGTAATAGTCATGCTATTATCATTGGAGTAATAATATCATCATAAGGAGTTGGTGTATCAAAAATGTCTTGATGTATCGAAAAGTCTTGGTATACCAAAGGAGTCGTGGTGTACTAAAAAAGTCATGTGCTCATCATAGATGACTTGGTGTATCAAAGAAGTCATGGTGCCCCAAAATAATCACGCTATTATCATAATAGACATGCGATTAACAGAAATCTTGGTTAACATGAAACTTTTGGTGTATAATAGAAGCCATGTTATCATAGAAGTCGTGTTATCATAGAAGTCGTGTTATCATAGAATTCATGTTGTCATAGAAGCCATTTCATCAAAAACGTCACCTATCAACAAAAAGTCACGTTATCAACGAAGTCTTTAAAGTAATGTTCTAATACTTGTAACTTCGTAAACTGTCTATGGTCGTGGCGCAGTACAGTAGCCTTCACACTATGCTTCTGACCGGATCCCTGGCATTTTAAGTATCATAATAATGTTTTCAAAATGGTCCTTTTTATCCCAGAATACACTGATTTCTTGATCGTTTATCGATTCTGGTTGTCTGATCAAATAAAGGTTGTATCAAATCACTCGTGTTTCAAAGGGGTGGCTGCAAAGTCAGTGCGAACAGCCCCTGTTGTGATCCTGAGGTCACTCGCAAAAAGGGGGCACGGGAAAAAACATATAAAGGGGAAGGATTCGCATTTCCGAAATCACAAAAATATTTTTCATTGTGGAAAACAACGTGCGTACGGAGAAGGCTTTTGCCAAGAGAGCGCAGGGGCTGGCATGTCTCAGGCCAGAACCCACCAGTTCTGCGCGCATGAGGGATCGCACACGCCGCAAGACCGCGCGGTAACCTCGGCAGTAGAACGTTTCCAACCACGGCCATGGAGGACTACAAACAGTTTGAAATCAAAGAAGGCATTGTGTTCCTCATTGAAGTGACGGAGGCGATTCTCCAGCCGCTCGCCGACCTCAATGGCCAATGCCAGCTCCACGGACTTCTTCAGTGTATTAATGAGCTCATTTCCGACATGATCATTACGTTTCCCAGCAATGGCGTGGGCATCTACCTCTACGGCTTGGACACAACAGGTGCCAAGTTTCCCAAAGACTCAGGCATGGGCAAGATCTTCTCGCTCAATGACTTGAACAGCTCCAACATGAAGGCTCTCATAAACTGCATCCGCGACGATGATGATGGCTTTGAGCCGCTAGCATCCAGATTCACCCCGTCAGCCACTCCCATGGACAACTTGCATACCGTCTTGAAGACGGTGCTCCGGCGGTTCCAAATGAAGCCCCAGTTCAACTACAAAAAACTCTTCTGGTTCACCAACAGCGACAAGCCGTATTCGAACCCCAATCTTAAGGACAGTCTTCGCACAATCATCAGTGACTTCGAAGACAATGGTATATACATCAACCCGTTTTTCTTGGAGTCCTTCGACCGTGGAACTGGGTCGGGATTGACCAAAAAGCCGTTTGACGCATCGCTATTTGAGAACATCTTCCTCAACACCAACTTCCTCAAGCATTCTGAACGGCAGGAGAAGATTAGCCGCGTCCAGTCGAAACCAGGCTCCGACGTCTTTTCGTGGCAACAAACTGTGGTTTTCGACAAGGTTCGCCGGGCCATTTCTCGACTCAAAGAGATCCGCCGCACCCAGTTTGCCTGCGACCTTATTCTCAGCGACGGGCCTGGGATCGGCGGCCAGCTAGGCTGCTCGGTCAAAGGCTACGCTCTCTTCACTCACGAAGTGATCAAACCTTTTCGCCAGCTTTATACCGGCGGCGATCAACTTAAGATAGTGCACAATGATTCGAAAATCGTTCGCGCAGACAATGAGGTGGAGATTCAAACAAAACTGAGTAGTAACCAAAAAGAGCCATCCCAAAGCCATCACACCGGCAAAGCAACAGATCTGGAGACAGTGATGAAGGGGATTCCGGTGAGAAGCAACGCCACCACTTCAGAGGAAAAGATCCTTCTCTTTAGCCAAGACACGGTCGATTACATGAAAGGCAGTGCATTCGATCACGATCCCAAGTCTGCCCACCAGCCCGAAGAGTCGGAAACTCTCGAAAATGATGTCGAGGAAGATCGCCCGAAGGTGGAATTCTCCAAAGCTCCATATTTAAAACTCATTTGCTTCCGAGACATTCTGACATTCCAGCGTTACTTAAACATCAACCCGGCTTTGTTTGTGACGGCAGATTTGAGTGATGGCATGCTCACCAACAGGCAAAGTGGGTTTACCAACTCGTTAAAAACATTTCGGTCCCTTTACCAAAGCTGTGTAAACCTCCAGCGGTACGCAATCTTGTTCGGATGCACAAAAAAGAACAAAACGCCCGACATTTTTTCACTTTATCCGACCAATTTGCACAAGCAAAACCCAGGCCATTCGGGAAGCAGAATACCAGATGGGTTTCTCTTGGTACAGATCCCCTGGCTCAACGAGATTCGAAGTTTACCTGACTACGTCTTGTCAGACACCAGATACTTCCACGGGGGTTTACAGAATGAGTTACCAAGAGAATTGGTCGCTTTATACGAAAAGATCATTGACAATGTCGGTAGTTGGGAATCCTACAACCCACAGAATCTTAACAATCCGGTACTCCAATACTTTTACAAGGTTATCAAACAAGAAGTGTTGCAGCTAGACGTGAAGGAGGAAGATTCAAGTGCAGAAACCAACGACTGGAGCGTTGGAGCGTTGATCAAATTGCGAAATACTGCGGAGCAGAATCCTGACTTGCGTGGGATTCTAAAGTGGGTTAATACCATGTTAGTGAAGATGGCCAATGCTGAGGTTATGAAGAGACCCCTTGAGACTGAAAACTCGTCTAGCAAAAAACCCAAGCCGTCTCCACTAACTGATGCCGATGTCATAACCTTGTGGAAAAATGACACTTGGAGCAATGTGACCGTGGCTCAACTACGGGAGTATATTGCGAGATACGATAAAATCAAGAGCGCAACTCGCAAAGCTGACTTGATCACGAACATTAGTGAGTTCCTTCGAAGCAGGGAAATTTAAACTTCCTGATTGGGACTAGGGGTATGCGGATACGGGGAAACAGGGGAATCCTTTTGGAACCCCTTGGTTCATTCCCGCTTTTGTCAACTTTTTGCCGTCAAGAAAAAACCTCCAGAGGGCAGAATGTCGTCACGGCGCGTTTTGCGGGGTATACTAAATTCGCGGAATTCTTGGCCAAGAAATACAACCTGAGACACCTTTCGCTCTGTGAAGCGCCTAAGATTTCACGTTCGGTCTGGGCTGACGATCAAGGTCGAGGTCCCCACAGGTGAATCGGCACTTGAAGATCCGTTGCTGCTTAGAGAGCGATTATAGTGCCGCCGTGAGCCCCGTTAACTCCGCTAGCATGTCTCGCGCTATATGCAGTAGTGCCAAGATCGGCAAACTCTGTTGACGAAAACCGTTTGTTCGCTGCAAGGAATAAAAAGCCTAGGGTTAGTGCGGAGCTATGGGTGGAGACCCATATGCGCTCATAGAGACTATCATAAATTGCTGGAGCTTTTAAAACAGTTGGCAGTATGCGTTATGCATTGTGTGGTCAGCAGCAACCAGAAGCTCGTGATTCGTCCGGTCGCATGACTAAAACGGTTTTTTCCGTTTTTTTTTTTTTTTTCTCGTCATCACTCGCAACAGCTAAGAAATAGCTCGTCGCTAAGACCTTGGCACTGCACATTGTGGTGTCAAGTGGCGAACCCCGCGCCAAACAAACTTTTCGGTGAGCTTGGCAAAAGAAGGGCCGGTGAAACTATGGACATATAGACCCGGCAACGGACTTCTTGTCAGCGATATCTGGCAAAAATTGGGCTGCCATGTTGACATCTTGTTAGTCAACCGAAGAAAAATACTTGGCTCCGCAGAGCAAAAGCTTCGGTGACGTCGGTGATTACTTCCGATATGCACCACGTCCGTTCGGATGCGTGCTGGGCCGATTACGTGTACCGGCGTGTATCAAAAAAGTTGCTATCGTGTGGCATATTACGGCTCGGAGCATTTTTCTTATGTGTGCCGTCGGGCGCCTGTCTACATGCGCGCCTTGCTGATATGTGACCTCTGCAGGGTCGTACATGGAGCCATATTAAGCTAAGCGTTCCCTATAAATGATCCACCCCGCCTGGCATCAAAACTCATCTGGAATTCTTTGACATTTTCGAACCTCATTTCTGATATCACTCCTAGCGATCATAGCAAAGTGTACGGCTTGTGAAGACCGGCACCGCAGAATTTACCCCAGACTACCTATTCCTTCCGTCACCAACCAGTGAACTAGCGGATCTTACTTAGCATATGGCCGTCCCACGGTTCTTGTCTCGTTTTCTAATCTTGTCATAACACAGCCACATTAACATCGTGGCGTACTTCCGCATCATCGTACCCCACACAAGTTTCCACCACCGACATGTCAGAATACCAAAGCGACTCGCAGCCTCTGTTTGAGAGGAATGAGGGTGGCGAAGATTTACCCCAATATGACGACTGTCTGCCAGACTATGTGTCGTCGTTGGAATTCTATGGGTTGTCTCTACTGAAAGTGGAGTTTGATACCCCGTGGAGCGATCGCGCCACACTGTTTCGGCCAGTGGTGCTAGAGTTGAACTCAAACCAACTAAACATATACGAATTCACGGCCAGCAAATCGGTGCTCGCTGCATTAAAGGCGCTTTACAAGCACCAGAATTATGTGAGTTTGGCAGCCCCTCAATCCTCAACCGATATCGCCGAGGAGTACTTTTTCGACGCGGATGCGTACGGAGATGTCGGACACTCCGACGCGGCTGGCATGTTTACGAATTTCAAAAAACGCTTGGCGGCCAAGAAAGTGGAGAAGATTTTGGGGGCCCCGCTCCCCTCCGAGTTTTTCAACAACGCGTTGCTCTTGGAGCCCACCTCAAACCGCGAGGAATACAAAACCTTTGCCCGCCTGCACCGCGGCGGTTTATTGCATTCTTACACCTTGCTGAACCTTTCCACGGGCGAAGCTGCTAGCACGCTGTCAAACCTCTACAAGGAAGATAGACAGGCGCTCAAAAACACATATACCCTCATTTCTTACCGCAACACTTTGCGGCTTCGGATCGAGTACCTGCAAATTCTTCTTCATTTCTGGTCCTTCTACGGAATGGTGCATTGGTACCGCAATTTGTGCGTCGGTAAAGACTTGAGTACCTCGATTGACGAAAGGAGAGATGCGGCACTTAAGTCTATCCCACGCAATTTCTCAGTCGCCAACAACAATCTCTTGGCGCTCTCTGCCCGCGAAGCATTGCATTTCAATCCCGAAACTAGAAAGCTCGTGCAGCGGAATTCAGTGGTTTCCTTAGACTCGGACGACTGCAGTTGCTTTTCTGCAGCCAGCAGCCGGTCTTCTGTTTCCTGCCTGTCGGGTTCATGTCCTGGAAGTGATGGTTGTAAACAAAATGCCGCCATTGTAGGGGTGAACAAGATCTTGTGCTACGAGAACTACTACACGGCGATTGAAAAGCAATTCATCTCAAACTGCATACCGGTTCTCAATTCCTACGATAAGTGGTTGGGTTCCAGAGTAACCATCTCAGACTACAGAAGCTTTTTGCCCAAAAATGACGATGCTAATATGAACGTTGGAGGCAAAGTTTTCATTTCCCGCAACACTTTCTCAAGCATGGTGAGGCTGCGCAGAAGAAGCGCCGGCCAGAGAGATTGTAAGGAATTCTTCGTCGATGAGGCGGGACTAGTCGGCATTGTCGCCTGAGCGACGCGGTTATCTACATATAACTAGACGCAATAACGATAGCATATTAATGTACAAATTTTCAACACTGAAATAAGTAGTGTCTTTGTTCAGAGGGGAAGTCAACACTGAAGCAATTGGCGTCTTTGCTTCAAAGAGGGTCTTCAACACTGAGTGTCTTTACTTCAAAGGGGAGGGTCCTCAACACTAACATAAGTAGTGTCTTTTTAACTCGGAAAAGGAGGGTCTTTGCGTCTCGAAAACGGCCGGGGCCATGACCCTTTCAGGTCAACTTGTTAGAACATGACAGTGTCATCGGCGAATTCCTCGTGGTCATCCACACCCAAGTAATTCTCTTGCTCTTGAACAAATTGCTGATAGGGAAGATGATTTTGCTGAGGGGCATGGACACCCTGATGCATGTTCTGACCATCATTGGGAGATTGGGAGTGGTCATTGTGATAGCCTTCGATGACGTACAGCTCAGCCTCGTTTGACGGACTAAGCTGGAGTGTATCAGGAGGAATGGGTGAGGAGCGAGCGGAACTAGCATTTAACGACATTGGGGTGGAGGGTAAGTCGTAGTACGCGTTCAGCGAAGGGTCCAGGGTCTTGTCAAAAGATAGATCCAGGAATGAGGCGTCCTCGAACTTGGTGCAGGCCTTGCCCGTCATTGGATCTGTCCATTGGCGCAAGGAGCCCCATGGTGTGATTTTGAATGTTCCGCCATCCGGGTGATTGTACATGGGCCACTCAGAGGATTGTGATATGGCCTCGCGCTCTTTGTCGCCAAGAAGAGCCTTGGGTCTCTTGACATCGCCATCGGCGTCCCTTTTTCGCTTGCTTGCGAATGAACTCATTGCACCGGTTACTAAATGAAGTAGTGGCTCTAGAGAAGAGTGGCTCTAGAGGGTAGTGGCTCTAGAGGGTAGTGGCTCTAGAGGGTAGTGGCTCTAGAGAAGAGTGGCTCTAGAGAAGAGTGGCTCTAGAGGGTAGTGGCTCTAGAGGGTAGTGAGTCTAGAGAAGAGTGGCTCTAGATAAAGTCAATAGTTGTCAGGACGTTATTTAAAAGGTCCGAGTGAAGATTGAAACAGTCTTCAAAGGAAAATGCAAGGCTGGAATTGGGGGATGGCCTAGGCGAAGTGGAGAGTAATGAGGGGTCTAGACGAAGCCGGCACGAATAGTTCCCTGGTTGATAGTAACGACCAGGTGGAGGGAAGGGCAGAAAGAATTGAAAAACGCGTCGTTCGGGCCTTCTCTGGGAGCTGAGGAGGTGGAATGAGAACAGAAAGAAGGCAGACTGCGATGTCTGTGGGGAAAGCTGCGAAGCGGAAAGGAAGGATGCAGGAGGGGGATGGGGACGTCACTGAAAGGAAATTGGAAATGAAAACACAGCAGCGGAGGGACAAGTTTGGGCAGGTTTCACCAGACCGTGTTCGGGAAAAGAGGTCTAGGCGGCTGGAAAAAAGCGGATGCCAGAAGACTGGCCGTTGATGGAGAGCGCGCAGCTGAGAAAAAGAAACCACGCGGTGCACGGATGTAATGATGGCCCATTTGGGAAAATGGCTGGTGCGCTGCGTGCAGGCCGAGCACAAGAAATCTCGCACCGGTAGCCGTGACAGCACCAGGGGCACAGTGGCAAAAGGCGATCGGACGTCAAGGCAACAGCGGCGGCAAAAATATGAAACAGCGTGCCGGGCTCAAGATGCATTTCATGGCGGCCGGCTTTAGTGAGCCGGTCTGAGTGCGTGACTCATTAGGAAGGAGGGGACGACCCCGTCCCAACAAAAGGCAAATCAGGCCATCTGGAGAACAGAAGTGGAACGGTTGTGGAACGGAAAAGGGGCCGTGGCACCGAAAAGGCCGACGTCACATCACGTGAGTCGAGGGAAACCGGCCCAAAAAGTCGTTTGAACGGTCAGTCCAGAAAAAGGCGTGTTTAGTGCCAGGGATCAAGGCCTCGAAGGAGGGGGCAGAATATGGGGCGGCGGGACACCCGTACATCCGGGCGCGAGCCCATCAGCGGTTCGCGCGGGCAGCACGTGCGAGATTGGCATTGCGGGCTTGGGGTTGAGGACTGGGGCTGAGGCTGAGGCTTGGGCCGGCTGCTTATGAAACAAATGAGAGGCGTCTGGAGAGCCCGCGTATCGGCAACGGGACGGTGCAAATCGCGCACGGATATACGAAATGCAGCGCGGTCCAATTGCAGTCACGTGCGCGAGGGGCGCGGGCGCGGCCGGGGCCGGATACTAGCCAGGGTCAGAGAAGCAGTACAAGCAGAGGAGCCATTCGAAAAGAGGAGAGTGCAGGCCGGATTCGGGAAAGGTGAGCCCACAAAGGCGTCCAAAGGATCTGGCACCCGGCCAGATGCAGTCCACAGCAACGCCACCGGACCCAAAACGCGGCGACTCGCAGGCATGTGTCATTGTCGGAGGAGCAGGGGCCGTGGGCACAGCGGCCGGCAAGGCAGCGCAAGGCCAGGGCTACGACGGCCACGGCCCCCCTGTGGGAAGCTGCAATCCGCAGGTGCTGCCGCAGCCTCAGCTCCGCTGAAACAGACGCAAGCAGGGAAAGACCGCGAGCAAACCAGAAATGGCACGGTCTGCGGCGTGCACGCGAGTTCCGGACTTTAGCCGAAAAGAACAAACCCGCGCGAAATCGAGGCAAACAAAGAAGAAAAAGAAAGCGCTCGGCACGCAAGCCTGCGTCTTGAGCCGCGATCTTTAGCCCACGGCTGGGCTGAGACATTAATGATGGATCTCGCTCGCGGCAACGCCGCCGCCGTGCTTACACCTTGGGACCTTGCATATATATACTGGCCTCTCCCGCCACATGCAGCGCCGGGCCAAGGCCAAAAGCAGCCAAACTCGCCCATCGAACGCCCACCGCCCCGTGTCCGTTTCAGCCCGCCGCCCATCCAACGCTCAGGTGGCCCCGAACCCTCGATTGGCCCGCCCTGGTCGTGTTACCTGGCATCTCCGCCTACTCTGTGCTCACAGCATCCACCCAGGCTCTAGGCAGGAGTGCGTATTTAGCCCAGCTACAGGCAATTTAACCTGGGCTTCACCGCATACGAATACTGCTATCAGCCCAGACCCGCCTCCCCCTTGCTTTAGGCGCCCAAAGCCTGAGTGCAGAGGAGTGGGTGAGTTTATGCACTCTGCTGCTTCTACTGCCTGACTGTCTCCAGCGGACTTGTTCCTGTTACATCTGTCTGGCGCTGTTGCTTCCCGGATTTCTGCTTCGCGGCCCGGCCCAGATTTCGTTTATTTTTTTTTTTTTCCGTGCGCATACGCTATTACTAATTTTGGCGCTGCTCGGGCTTGCGCTTACGCTTTGGGTGCCTTCTCCGACTCCATTTTTCGCTTAAAGATACGGGTGCTTCCGTCTTCTTTCCTTTGGTGCTTTCTTATTAAAGTCAGCTGTCTGGCTCTGCTGCCGCCTTTCGTGCCTACGGTATCTCTTCGTTGTGCTGCTGTCTCCTACCTGCCTTGACTTGCACCTGACCCCGCCCTGTCTGCTGCACACTGAGTGCCTGCTGCCACCATCCCACCCAACTTGTTTCTGCCATTGCTGGCAATGTCTACCCCTCCCCCAGAGGAACACCATCACAGCCACCATTCCCGCAAAAAGCGGGTCGGCAAGGCCTGTGATCTGTGCCGCATCAAGAAAACAAAGTGTGACGGCAAAAACCCCTGCTCTCGTTGCGTGGCTGACAACAAGATCTGCTCGTTCGTCCACAAAAAGAAGTCCAAGGACAAAATCCACCCCTCGGGCTACATCGAGTTGCTCGAGACTCGCATCGAGCTTCTCACCCGCTCGCTCCAGAAGATGGTGCTCTTGTCGGAGCCCCACTTGCCCTTCTTGAAGGAAATCATCGACAGTGCCAAGCACGACCATTCGCCGGCGTCCCTGCCCCTGTCTGACGAGCTCTCGGACGACGAGTCTCACATCCCAATCAACGACGTGGTGTCATACCTCACTGCAGAGCCTCATGCGTCCTTGCCTGCCGCGGCTACTGAGCCCCTGTCTCTCGTGTCTCTGGATACCCGCCTTGCTCCCACCCGCATCCTCAACCGCGCCCAGTCCGCCCCTGATACTACCCCGGCTGAGGACCGGCCTCGTGCCGGCAAAGAGCCCGTGCCAATGCTAGCGTCCAGCCGCGTGGGCGACCGTCCCGCCATGCCCAATTCCGCCCGCATCCCCTCGGACTTGGACTTCCCGCAGCATCTGGCCAAGACCTTCTTTGGCGCTCATTCTTTTGCAGCTCAGCTGTCCCACCGGCGGTCCAGTTCGGCTGCTCTGATATACTCGCCGCGCCAGTCGCTAGGGTCGATCCCCAGCGTGCCAACGTTAGACTCGAGTCGCCTGGGCCTGTCCACGCAAGACTCGATCAGCGGGCGCTCGTTCTCGCTGGAAGCCTTGGACCCGCTGGTCCGGAAATCCAACCTGATATTTGTTGGCAACCACGCACCACAGTCCCAGTCGCAGCTGCCGGTGTCTTCTTTGTCGCACAAGTTGGAGGAGCATTACTTGGACGAGGCGAGTTTGAGCAGCATCCGTCTTCCGGTGTCCAACAAAACCCACCAAAGAAAGAACAGCGGGCACGTCTACAAGCCGCCATATGCACCCCACTCCTATGCAAATGCGCCTTCCGGCAGTTTTTTGGCGGGCAACAGTGGACCGATCCATTCCAGCAAGTCGCTCAAGTCTCCTATCGATCTCCCGCCAGATGTTGGTGACCCACAAGGCGACATCGTGTCCGGGTTCAACTTGGATTATCGTCTACTGCTCGAGAGTGAGAAGATCAGGAACGAGCTTCCGTCGGCAATGGGCATGAACGATCTTTCTGCATATATAGACACCGACCCCTTGAGCTGCAATCCTTTTCTTACATAGAGGCGGGTTCCTCGCATTCAATTTATGAACCAATGATTTTTTGCCACAGTGTACGGTAAACTATAGTCGGAGCGGCTCGGTAAATGCTTGTAGCCCATGACTTTTATTCACATGCGGTGCCGTTATTATTTCGAGCCGACTATTTGGAATATTAAATTCTCTTTTCCTCGGTATTTCCATAATTTTACATTCTCCCCTTTTCACTTCCTGATCTTTCTTTCCCTACTTCACTTCCTGATACTTAAAATCTTCATTTCCGCTTTTCGGCGGTACTTCTTATGCCTATTTCACTATTTCACGATCTTGATACTTCCTGTAGCCATTTCACTATTCAATCCTGATGTATTATTTCAATCCTGATGTATTACTTCAATCCTGATGTATTATTTCAATCCTGATGTATTACTTCAATCCTGATGTATTACTTCAATCCTGATGTATTACTTCAATCCTGATGTATTATTTCATTTCCTTGTACCTCTTCCATTCACTTCAATCCTGATGTATCATTTATTTCCTTATACCTCTTCCATTCACTTCAATCCTGATGTATCATTTATTTCCTTATACCTCTTCCATTCACTATTCAGGGCCCGCTGTTCACCATTTTAATACTCCCCTAAAGATCAGTATTCTCGACTTTCCACCGCTCTGATTGTCGCTGCTGCAAATGCCCTGGCATGTATCCATTAACTAACAGCGATGCGGCCTTCAAACTTCACTTCCTCGCTTCTTAGCTTCCTGCTTCTCTAACATCAAATCTAACTCTTCACGGCTTTGACCACCACGGGAATCATGCCGCCCGTTCCTATGGCAAACGGCCGGTGGCCAAGCACAAGCAACTGGGCCCGGATGGACCCTGAATGCGACGTGACACTGACCACGGCATCCGCGTGCTTGTCCGAACCATCAAAGATACACTGGAAGCCGCGCTCTTGCCTGAGCGCCTGCTCCCAGACCTTCTCGCGATAGTCGTCCTTGAAGTACACGTCCTCCTCAACAAAACCGTCCTCAATGACAAAGCCCTGGGCCGCGTACTTGGCGGCGATTTCCCGCCGCGGCGACCGCTTGTCACAGAGGTGCACGCCAAGCGTTTCCCGAAAGTCCTCCTTGATCAAGGGCCGGGCCTGCGCAAGATCCACGTGGCCCGCCCACGAGCCAATCAACGTGTCCACAGAGCGGCGGAACGGCGACGAGTACCACCGCGTAGGCACCGGCAAGCCCTGGCCCAACTCAATGCCGAGCTGGCGGTGGTTGTCGCGGGCCTGGCGGCGGCCCAAGTCCGTGAGCTCCGGGTCCGGCGCCCACACGGTCTCGCCGTCGCCCGTGCGGTGCAGCCAGTAGCGGTTCCATTCGATCTCGCCGTACTTGAGGTTGGCCAAGTTGTGGTAGCCCTGGCCGTGGCGGCCCAAAAGCAAGAGCTTGTAGCAGGCGTTGGGCGGGGCGGCGGCGTTGAGGCCGGCGAGCTCGTCGGCAATCTGGGCCCACGGCTTGGTGCGGCCCAAGTGTTCGTCGAAGTAGTTGAAGCGGGTTTCGTCGGTGTCGTCCAACAGCTGCTTGGTGTAGCCGGGCACGACGGAGAAGCGCCAGCGGGGGCCCGGGAGCCGGGCGTACGCCTCGTCGTAGTGCGTGCGGTCGTTGGTGAGGATCTGCGAGTTGAAGACGTCGAGCTCGTCGGGTTTGGTGGACATGGTGGCTGCCGGCAGTGGGGGGAGGGGGTTCCGAGCAGCACCAGTGCGCTGCACGTGCTGCAGTGGGTGCACTGTGTCAAGCGCCAGCTTTGGCGCGGCGCGCATGCTCGGCACCACCGCTACTTTGGTGCGCTTCGTATCAGTGGCGCTCGTGGCACCCATCTACGCGGGAGGCACGGGTGCCCGCGCGCTCGGCCTGCTTTGCTGCAAGACGCCTAGACTGGGTTAATTGAGGGTGGAGGGAAATCAGATACGGTTTCGGAGGGGGTGTTACGGTTCGGGCTGTTGGGTGATAATAGGCTGCTGGAAGGGGTGCGGCTTGTAGATTTGGAAGACTGGGAAGGCTGCCACTCCCGGATTTAACGGGCCTCGCCTGTCTTGAACCGGCTTTAAGCTGACTACTGGCTCCACTACTGGTTCCGCTACTGGCCTTCCAACTAATTCCGCTACTGGCCTTCCAACGAATTCCGCTACTGGCCTTCCAACGAATTCCAGCTACTTCTTACTTTCAACTATTGAATTCCTACTTCTTACTTTCAACTATTGAATTCCTGACTTCTCCACACTAGCACAAATGCCAGATGTTGAGATTAAGCCTAGATGTTGAAATTAGCCTAGATGTTGAAATTAGCCTAGATGTTGAAATTGAGCCAGATACGAACTAAGCAAGATATCGAATCGAGCCTAAAAGTGGGTCGACCCTATTTCCATGTCACTATAGGCTCTATACCAGACTAAGCCACACCAGCACACTTACAGACTTCTCAAACTTCACACCCTCACACTTCAGTTCAGAAAAAGCATACCCCAACAGAGTACCCCTGACTCCATTTACCAAACCGCCTTCTCAGAATACGCTATCTCTGAAACTACATCATTCGGAATTATCAAAAGAATCATCCAAAAATCATCCAAAGTGAATCGTCTGGCCACAAGTGAATCATCTGGCTAGAACTGAATCTGGCCTTCCCAGAATCCTCTACCTGCACTAGAACTGAATCATCCGACCACAACTAACCTGACCAGAACTAAACCTGACCAGAACTGACTCATTGGGTTATGAGCTCCCAAAGATCCACTGGAGGATCCAATTAAGCCCCCATTTAAGAATCCTCAAGGGATCCAATTGAGGGACTCCAATCCGAGCCCCAATCCAAGGGGCACCCAAGCAGCCCTGCCTGATTTTTCCCGCGCCACTGCTTCATGCACATTGTTTGCTGACGCGCAGCAACGCAGCTGCTTGCAAGGCGCCGCGCCTAACCCAAAGATGCTACCGCCTTTCCCCCAATCCGTCGCCCCCACCGCCCGGGTGGCGCCATGGCCGTGGGACTGAGGGCTGCTGCAGAACCCGCTGCCCCCTCCCTGCCCGCCTGCTTCCCGCGGTCTTGACGCCGACTTGCGGCTGTCCGCCCCGTGCTGGTCTACTGAGCTTGCCGGCCTGCAGACGCGCGCGGCGGCCATGTCTTGGTCCCAGGCTTGGTGTTGCGGGCTTGCTTGGCAAGTGCGGGTCGTCTTTCCCAAACGAGCGCCGGCCTGCTCTGGCGTGTGCGGCGGGCTGGCCGTCGTCCGCACGCAGCCCCTGCCGCTGCTTTCACGTGGCTCTTGGTTTCGGGTGCCTGAAGCAATCTCGCCTGTGGCTGCGCGTCGTGCTTGGGGCATGGAATCCTGCTGCTGGGGCGCTTGCAGCGCACCCCGTCTTATTCCTGCCTTGGTGCGTTGGCTCCATTTTCCTCGTGCCTTGGCTTTTGTCCTTACTCATGTGGCATATGCACCGCTTCTAGTGTCACATTCCTGTTCTGGGGCTTTTGCATTCGATCCTATCGTCTTTATGGATCGCCGGCGTTTTTCTTGTCCTCGCCCTGCCGGTTTTTGTCGGGGCTCTGCCGATTATTTCGGTTTGAATTTGAAGAATGCTTAGTTTATCATGTTGGAGAAACCTTTCATTATCTTGGTCTGGCCTTTATGAGGGCTCCTGCTGCTTTGCTTGGCCGCTGTGTCCGTGGCTGTAGCCTCGTGTAGTTTAGCCTCGCAACTCTGAGATCCGCGAAATCACAAATATTGTTTCGACGCTTGGTGCTTTTTGATTTCGCCTTCGTTTCAAGCCCTAGGGGCGGGTTCGGGATCGACTTGTAGCCACCCAAGAGTAAGCCCCCGCCTGCCTTTTCGTTGATTTCTTCTGACCTGACAATGTGGCTTGTTGGACTTTCGCGCCGTTGGTTTTTGAAGATTCGGTTTTATTGGGAGACTTTTGGATTTTTGGCCTTTTTTAGCTCTGCTTCTTCTTTGCTAGGCTCATTAAACTGAGGCCTCGCTCGTTGGACTTATCGGTGGAATCCGTAGACTTGTGGTGTGGGACTTAAATTTTTGAGCGTCGGGTGTTTCTGAATTTATGTTTTCTCTCGGGTTATTTTCCGCCACATTTTTTTCTAAATCTTTTGATGGTGGATGGGGAGTTTACTTTTTGGAAAATTTAAAATGGTTTCCAACCGGGAATTATGGTGCTTTTGTTTCGGGTGGCGTCGAACTCTAGTTTCTGGATATTCTAGTATTCTCAATTCCAGAACTTTCCAAACCTTTTCGCCCGCCACTCCATATTTTCATCCGGCTTTCTGGCCTATTCCTCTTTCAGAATCTTCTTCTTGTAGGCCTTCCATAGGGCTCCACGTTTTTTGGGCAAATCCATCTTCACCGTGCTTTCTGTTTTTTGGGCCAGTGTTTGTTCTGGATCCTTCCATGTGCTCGTTTCCAGAACTTTCCAGAAATCCGAATTTTCTGGCTTTTATTTTTCGACTTTCAGACTACTGGGTCTTTCAGTAGTTGGCCTTCTAGGCTATTCTGTGATTTTTCCAATCCGTGGATCATTCTTCTGATCGGGTTTTTTGACCATCTTTTTTTTCTCGACTCTTCGCTATTCTCGTTTGCAGATTTTTCCAAACTACGCCTTCCCGCCTACTTCGGCTCTCTTCTTCGGGCTTCTTTCATCAGTCCTCAGATTGTACTCACCTCTCGCTTCGGAATCTCTTCTTGTTTGTCTCCCAGGCCTTTTTGCTAATCTTTTCTAGATTCTTCTACTAGTCTCATTTCTACATTTTTACAATTCTGTTTCTTCTCGAACGCTTTCACTTTTCTGCCGCCTGTCTTCCTCCAATCATTTCTCCGCCTAGCCTTTTCCATTCCCTGTTTCTTTGAAAGGTTTTGCTGCATGACTTCTTCGAATATTCTTGATTCTAAATTCTACCATCAACAACGAGTCCTGCATCTACGCCAACCACAGCTTGTTGCATGGATCGCTCCGATTGGCCCTGACCCCTCTTCTACTTTTTCTTATCTCTTACATTGTGTCCTGCTTCGACCCTGACTTTGTCGCCGTTGAATCTTCCTCGACTGGGTGTTTCTTCGTTGATGCCTATTTTTAGCATCTTCAAATTCTCACAGCACCCTCGCTTATATGGACTAAAGCCATTACGCCGATACGCATTTTCTCGAGACTCCAAATGGCGAGTGTGGCTGCTGGTGCGAACCGCCCTCTATTTTTTATGAAACAAGCCACAAACGGCAAGTTAAAGCATATGGCCGCCACTTTCTTCCCTTTTTAATCTTTACTCGCTCCGACCGCCTGTGCTTGCATACACGAGGATTCCCCTGCTCCGCGTCGCACATTCGCATATTCTGCTCCGCACAAGTTTCCGCAAGCTGCCCTGCAACCGCGATCAGCAGAACAAACCCACTGAAACCGCGCTGAAACCACTCTGAAACCACTCTGAAACCGCTCTGAAACCACTCTGAAACCGCTCTGAAACCACAACCACCCTGAAACCCGCCAAATCACCCCGAATCATCGCCCGCCCCGAAAGACCACGTGCCTTGGGCACGTGACCGCAGACGGCCCACCGCATGCACCACCCCGGGCCAGAGCGTGTGCTTGCATAGACAGCCGCTCGCGAACGCCAGGAAGGTTTGCTCAGGTGCACGGGGGTCGGGCGCGGCCGCCCCGCTCGCCCTGCCGCCCGGACCACCGTAGACTACACCGGCCCCCGCCAGCAGCATCCGCCGGTACTGGGGGTCACGTGCTGGGCCGCCCTACACCCGCTCCGCTTGCCTCGCCTCGCCACACCCCCACCTCCCGTGCCCACCCGCGCTCACCGCGGCCTCCCACTCCCTGGTCGTGCGTGCACCACACCCCGACGCTCTCGCACTCCCACGCAGCCTCACCGTGGTGCTACCTCCCACCCTTGTCTTGGTGCACTTTCTCCCCACACATCCCCGGCCTTCACCCCCGTGTCGAACAGAACTACCGACAATGGATAGCATGAACGATGATTTCTACCCGTTGGCTTTGCTCATGGACGAGTTGAAGCACGACGACGTTTCCAACCGAGTGTCTGCCATGCAAAAACTCGACTCTATCGCCATAGCCTTGGGGCCCGAGAGAACCTTGCACGAATTACTTCCCTTCTTGAACGAGGCGGCCCAGGACGACGAGGAGGAGGTTTTCGCCGTCATGGCCGAGAAATTGGGCTCTTTTGTGCCCTTGGTGGGCGGCCACGAGAACTGTGAGCCCTTGATCCGCGTCTTGGCCGTCTTGAGTGCCATGGAGGAGCCCATCGTCCGCGACAATGCCGTCGACTCGTTGAACAAAATCAGTCTAGAGTTGACCGACAGCGAGGTGGGCGGCATCTTCTTGGAACTCATCCGCTCCTTGAGCCAGGGCGACTGGTTCTCCAAAAAAGTCTCTCTGTGTGGCTTGTACAAGTCCGTGATTGTCCGTGTGGACGCTGCCACCAGAAGAGACTTGTTGATGCTCTACTGCACCTTGATCTGTGACGACTCGCCCATGGTCAGGCGGAGCGCTGCCAAGTTCTTGCCCACCTTGATCGACAAAATGACCGAGTTTTCCAAAAACAGCTCGCCTGCTGCGCCCAACAAAATCGACGGCGAGGACTTGGAAATCATCTCCAAGATGTTCCATAGCTTGATCAACGATACTCAGGATAGTGTCAAGTTGTTGAGTATCGACGTCTTGGTGTCCATCTTACAGTACTTCAACTCCATTGGCAACCATTCCCACAACTCGGACTGCTTGGTCAGCGCGTTGAAGTTGATGAAGGATGAGAGCTGGAGAGTCCGCTACTCTGCTGCTGACCGCTTTGCTGATATTGCCGTCAATTTCTCCGAGTCCGGTGCTGACTTGAACAAACTCATTGATCCTTTCATCAGCTTGATGAAGGACGTCGAGGGTGAGGTCCGCAAAGCCATCGCCAAGCAGTTGCCCAAGTTCTGTGTCTTGGTGAAGGACTTGAAAATCATCGAGAACAAGATCATCCCCATTGTCGCTGAGTTGAGCCAGGACTCCCACGAAAACGTCAGAGCCGCTCTAGCCTCCAGCGTCACAGGATTGTCGCCCATATTGCCCAAGCAGTCCACCATCGATATATTATTGCCAATCTTCCTCAACATGTTAAGAGACGAGTTCCCTGACGTTAGATTGAACATCATATCCAATCTTTCTGTGGTCAATGAGACCATCGGAATCAACTTGTTGTCTACCAGCTTGTTGCCTGCCATTACAGAATTGGCTCAAGACGCCAAGTGGAGAGTTCGTTTGGCAATCATCGAGTACATCCCCAAGTTGGCCAGTCAATTGGGCGAGTCATTTTTCAATAACGAATTGTTGACCTTGTGCATGTCGTGGTTGTGGGACCCTGTATTTGCTGTCAGAGATGCTGCGGTGAACAATTTGAAAGAATTGACCGTGATTTTCGGCTCGGCTTGGGCCGAGAGCCAAATTGTGGATCGTGTGCTAAGCATTAAAGATGAGACTATTAATGAAAATGAAGGATCGAATGTTGAGCAGGTTGATTTCTCAAACTTCATTATCAGAATCACATGCGTGTCCGCTGTTACAAAATTGATCCCCGTTGTCGACCAGCCAATAATCATTGGCAAAATTTTACCTTTCCTCGATCAACTCACCGAGGACTCTGTCGCTAACATTAGATTCAACGTTGCCAAGTCTTACCTAGTGGCAGTTAAGGCATTGTTGAAAAACCCATCCGTGGAGGTCACCAAATTGATTGAGCAGGACATTTTGGTCAGGTTGAACGGATTGCTGAGTGATGTCGATGTAGATGTGCGTTACTACGCAAACGACAGCATCGAAAAAATCAAAAGTTTGGCTTAGGGGAGTGCATGACTCACGTTGAATTTCAGGCGAGTGTTCCAAGGGTCCGCTTTCGAATACAGGTTGTACCCAGTGTCATCATGGTGAACCTGGCTCTTGGATCTTTTGTTAATCTTACGTAATATAAATATACAAAAATGAGTTTAGGCCCGCACGTTGTGTTTTGCGCCACTAGATCCCGGCACGCCAGGCAACTGCAGACGGCGTCGACCGGGCAACGTCTTGAGAGACTTCAGGGAATGCAATGTCATTATGTGAGAAGGTTATGTACTGCCGGCTGCGGGGTCGAAGTATTCGCCGGTGGCCAATTTGTCGAGCCGAGAAACCATCTATTATTCATTTGTCTCATCGTTGTTGGGCTGATGATCTAATCGGTTTGGTCTGACTGACTTGGCTGTCTTGGACTGATTTTGGCTTCTTTAGGCGGCTCAATGAGCCTGTCCCTTCGCCTTTTCGAGCTTTTCAAAGTCAAAATCGAAGGACGCTCCACATCCACACGATGTGGATGTATATGGGGAATCCACCATCTTGAAAGAAGAACCGATCAACTCCGTGGTGTAGTCCAATTTGGAGTCCTGCAAGATCTCCAACGAAGATGCATCGAACATGATCTTTGCCAAAGGGGCGTCCAGCCTTTGGAAAATCGCCAACCCGTCATCTTCTGCTAGCTCCTTCTGCAAGCCTGTAAGCTCAAAGTTATACTGGAACCCGTGACAGCCGCCACTTTCAACCTTGACCCTTAATGCGAAATCCGGGTCTTCCAGCCCGTCATCTTTGATGGCGATATCAATCAACTTGTCCTTGGCGGTGTCGGTGATCCCGATCCTGAGGTCCGTTTGGCCTCTAATGAGCTTGGTCATCTCGAACGGCTGCATCTCCTGTTGGATCTTTTGCGCCTCCTGTGCTTTGGGCTCTTGGGGTAGAGCAAATCCGGCTGGTTTTAGCGTTTTGCCTGGTTTGGGGCTTTCAGCCAGCAGGAGCTGGTGTCTGAGAGTTGCCGCCGAAAAGAACCGGGCGTGCTTCATGCTGTGCATCAAAAGGCAACCAGGGAGTATTGGGCTGTGTGCTGAGTGGAAGTCGAGGCTCATTGACCTGTGACTTAATTGGCAGTCTTGGCGTATTGCCCTGGCTCCACGTGCAACCGCCTGTCTTAGCAGGCCTGTTTTGATCATTTTGGTGTATTCTATTAGAAGCAACTAGGGTGGGTTCGAGAAAAATGCGTGGTGCTTGACTTTGTAGTGTGGTGCTGACTAACGCGCATTTGATTAGCTGCACTGATTCGCATGCTAATGACTGCGACTCAGTCGTAGCAGGAAGATGGGTGACCAACGTCTTTTTGAGGCCTTTTTTAAAATCTGATTTGGTTCGTGTTGTTGCTCTGATCCAGGGTCAAATCCTAATGATCGATGTAATATTTGTACTCTGTTGGATTATGTCGTCGCCCGTTCTTGATATCTTTCTTTTCTCTTAGCTTCCTATTCTTCTCAACTTCCTTGCCTCTAATTAATCTTTTTTTATAACTCAATTTTCTCTTCTTTGTCGCTTCCTTCTCTTAATCGCTTCCTATTCTTTCAACTTCCTTCTTCTATCTTCCTTTCTTCTATCTTTCTTTCCTCTAATTTTCTTTCTTCGTTGAGACCAGGATACCCATTTAAAGAAATGAATAAGCTATGCTCGACTTATTTGATCTGGAAGTTGTCGCTCGTGAGCTTGCTCCTGCTCGAGGTGTACCTTTCTACTAAAGCGCTCTAAGATATCTTTATTTACCTTCTAACAGGTCATATTTCATTTCAAGTGTCATCAGATGTACTCGTCGTCCGAAACTCTCCACGACTTCAACAACTTCAAGTGCTTCCAATCCTCCTTGGGTCCCTCCATACCCCATGCAAGCTGCCTGAAGTACCAGAAGGTTCCAATCACCAAGATGTATAATGCCGCGTAGATCGCCATGTAAGCATATCTGTAGCTGGGCTTGGAAGAGTTCTTCAAGGGCCTGGTGAACCATTCGACCTCGTACACGAAAACAATCATGGCAAAGTACAATGCCGGCAAGTAGTGATGGACATAGGTGACTCTGCCCATAATCACAAACGGCATGAAGTGCAATCCCCATCCGAACATTGGGTAGATACCTCCCATCAAAAACTGCTTCAAAGAGAGATCGGTATCAAAGTCGCGGATTTGTCTTTGCCATCTGATCAAGTGGTACAAGGTGATGAAGCAGAATAACAACACTGCGGCAGTTGACGTCCATGTAGTAGCTGGAGACCCAATCAAGAAGTACTTAGCCTTCTCATCGGCCCAGGAACACATTCTAATACCAGCGTGTAAGGTGGGCCATTCCCACCACTGCGAAGCCAAGTCGTCTTGTTTCTCATGGTCAGGGACCAAAGCGTTGTTGGTGGCCATCATGGCCAAGTTAAGCTGGATAAAGTCTCTAATAAAGCTGGTCTTGGGCAACTTGAAGTCCTCGGGGGCATTGGGCAAGATAGCGTTTCTGTTGTTCTCAATGTTCCACCAGGTTCTCTTGTCCTTTCTAAACGGGTTTTTGAAGCAGGCGACTTCACCTTGTCTAAATCCCCAGGCAGGCAAGGTGTTACCGGTCACACCCAAGTAGCAGTTCATCTCCTTGCTTCTCAACCTGAAAGAGGTACTCAAAGGATGTAAGACCTCCTTGTCCTCGGATCCGAAAGTCTCCATGACCTCAATAACCCAGTCATCCTTACGGTCACCAACGGTCATGTTACCATAACCGGCGACCTCGTACTCCGACTTCTGCACCGGGGCTGGGATGTCGTGGGTGTGCAAGTTTCTTCCTGTCATGGGATGAACCAATCTCACCACCAGCTGGTCCTTGACGTAAACCGTGTCGTTGCTTTCCTGGGTGTTGAATGGCTCTTCCCCACGGCGGTACTGAAAGATCCAGTTGTTGTTGGAATCTTTGTGCGAGTAAGTGGTGACTTGCTGTTGCTGAGAGCCCTCGGGGAAGGCTTGGACGTGAGAATGAAGCAAGCCTCCGGTCAAGCCCTGGTTCTTGATGGTGACGAAAGAGTGACCGAACGTGACATCACGAGGACCACCTCCTACGTCAGAACCATGCAAGTTGGCCTGGAACAACGACGACATGTTTGCGTCACCGGTACCGGAGTGGGACAACAAGTCAAAGTGGACCTTGAAGGCCATCAAGAAGACGGCGAATGGAATCACAATCAAGGCAATGGTTCTGGCAACCCAGTGGTAGGCGTATTTCTTCCAAGTAAGGGACTTGTCGCCAAACTTGTTCCACAAGTCCACCACGGTGTAGATACCCACAAGAGTGGTGACGAAAAGGCCTACCATTTTAGTGGAGCAGGTCAAGCCGATGGTCAAGCCGTTGAGGAGCAACCACTTCCACCATTTGCGGGAAAACTCTAGGCTCTTCTTGTTGAAGTTGTTGAACCTGGCAAGAGTAAACACCACGGTAGCGGTGAAAAACAAGAGAGGCGAGTCAAGCAAGATAAACTTGCCCAAGGTGACGTAGGACAACTCGAAGGTGACCATGATGGTGTACAACCAAGTGGAGGGGATGGAGAAGCCGATCTCCTTGGCGGTGAAGTAGGCCAAGGGCGTGCACAACGCGGAAAAGGTGGCCTGGAAGAGCCTCATCTTGGTGTAGTCGATGTAGTCCGGGTACTTTTCGCCCGAGGGGAAGTCCCAGGAGCCGTTGTAGCCGGCCAACCAGCCGGAAAGGCCGACCAAGACCTTGGCCAAAGGAGGGTGCACGTCGTGGTAGAACTCGTGTCTCAAGTAGTAGGAGCCAAACTTGCCAAAGTGGGCCTCGTCCCAGACCACGGCGTCGTTGAGAGAAATACGGTACATTCTCAACACAAAAGACACGATGGTGAACACGAGCGGAGCCAACCAGGACTCCAACTCAAGGAGGGCACTGGAGGTGGACTGCTGGTACTTTTCCGGGGCCGGCACATCGGGCGCCTCTGCGGAGGCCGGTGCAGCAGCGCTGCCGCCCGCCACACTATCTGCAGCCTGCTTGCGGGCTCTGACTGTGGATGCGTGGTCCAAGTTTACGCCTGACGCAGACATTTGTTTGGGATAAAGCTAAGAGGTGTGGGAGGTGAAAGGTGCGAGTAGCGCGAGGTTGACACTGGAATACGTGTTAAAACGCGGTGCTTGGCTGCAGGACCGCGCTGGCGCTTTTAGGCTTTTTCTGTGCGGTTCGGGCTCGCATCCGGGTCGGTTTTGCTGGGTTGTCAATGGAGGTCGGTCGGGAATGTTTTTCGGTTCGTGTATGGCATTTTAGGTAGCTGAGGAGGCCGGTATGGTTCAGGGGTGAGACGAGCTCATCCGGAGCAGGCGTCGAATTTGGCGTCGTGTTTATGTGAGTGGTTATGTAGCATTTTGACCAAATGGTTGCGAAAAGAGAGGTCCATGAGTAGATGAGAAGGTAAGATCACACCACAAACTGATAAACAACAAATTATTCTGAAAATAAGGCAGTAGAGAGCATTAAATAGGAGCATGAGCAGCATATAGCGTGAATGAAAGGACGCCATGCAGAAACAAGAAAGTATAGAGAAGAGGGATGGGAAAATACGAAGGATGATTAGGGTAATAAGGGACAGAGACAGGCAGAGAACAGGAAGTATGGGAGATGACTCGGGGAGAATTCCGAATTTCGAAGAAAGACACTCCGTGGTTGCTTCTTGCAAAAACGGAAAAACAAGTAGAGAAGGGTTGAAAAGAAGACAAGTAGAGAAGGGTTGAAAAGAAGACAAGTAGAGAAGGGTTGAAAAGAAGACAAGTAGAGAAGGGTTGAAAAGAAGACAAGTAGAGAAGGGTTGAAAAGAAGACAAGTAGAGAGGGGTTGGAAAGAAGGTAGACGAGGGTTAGAATGAAAAGACAGATAGATGAGGGTTTTAAAATGACAAGTGAGGTAAATAGTTCCAACTGACACGCATCAAGGTGATGACACATAAAGTCAGCTTTTGGACATATAATCACTTTTTCCTCCCAAGTATTTCATTTCCACCCTAAATACACAATTCTATTGATCTAAGATCATATAAGCTCAGTCTCTATGATTTGGTCAATTGCTTTTCTGACTGTTGTTGAAAGTGATACTAGCACATAGTGGAATTATTGATACATCCATTATATCTAGTTTTGTCTATTATTCTGGGTGTGGTTTGATGAGATTGTAGCTACTGGTCTTCTCATGAGTATCGGCGCACACTGGCTGCGAATTAGACTGAGTTCTCCTGGCAGAAGTACAATTCAATGCGGGTCCCAGGAAGATGTTTATCTTTCGTGCAAGCATAATTCATGAAGAAAAGCTTTTAAATTATGAAGACTGATCTTCCAATGTTCATTAAACTTATCTTCAAATTTGAAGACTGATTTTCACACATCAGTGAATAGTGCAACCCGAAAGCGACCATGAGTTCAAAAAACCTTCAACTGCCTCCAAAAATTTGAGTTTTCTGAAAGCACTGAATTCGAAAGCACTGATGTCGAAAATACCGACTTTAAGAACACCGATTATGAGCGGTCTTGTTGCGGGGGCACCTGAGTGGACCAAAGAAAAGTCAAGATCGCTTTGGTTTTTGCAGCTTCGACTTGGCTCTAAGTATGAGGCTCTAGGAACTCTCAAATAGCAGCTTCGAGGGATCCAAATTATCAACCGTTTCCTTCAAGCAGGTTTCGTTTTTGCCTCATTACATTCGATATAGAAAAGTTTTACCCTTCGATACAAAAGTGCATTTATTTGATCGAGAAGTGTTTTTTATTCGATCCAGAAGTGTCTTCTTTTCATGAAGTGTTTTTTATACGAGATAGAAGTGTCTTCTTCTCATAAAGTGCTTTTTATTCGATACAGAAGTGTCTTCTTCTCATGAAGTGCTTTTTATTCAATCCAGAAGTGTCTTTCATTCCATATAGTGTTTTTTATACGAGACAGAAGTGTCTTTCTTTTCATGAAGTGTTTTTTATTCGATCCAGAAGTGTCTTTCATTCCATATACAAGTGTCTGTCTCTAGATGGCTGATTCACGCGACTGCACCTCAGTTCGCAACCAGGCTCAGTTGCCCTTGCCTGCGCGACCACCTGCCTTGACTAGTCACGCAAAACACCAGAAACCACTAATTCTCACGTGGGCCATGGACATCCCTAGAGACGGAAACCTGAGGATATTCGCCTAAGCTGCAGTCCATTTTAGCGTTCGAGGGCCGGCCTTTTGGAGCTGTCGAGCCGGTTTCGGTGTTTCAAGTCGCCATTTGGGGTTCGAGCGGCCTGGTTGCAGGTGCGAAGCACCAATAGTGACGACTGCCAGATTGCAGTCCTGGGACGCCGCGGCTCGGGCAATCCGGCGCGGCCTCGCATTAAGCTTGCCCCACGGTCCGCCAGCCACCGCCAAGGCAAGCGCCGCCAAGAGCGGCGGCGACGAAAGAGCCGGGACGGCACACGTGACGCGATGCGTAAACGCGCGCGCCGTGCGTAACTACGGTACTGCGGGAGTGCGCGCAGCCGCCCGATGCGCGCTCGCACGACCCGAGCATCTCTCGGGGTGAAAAAAAAAACGAGCGTCGCAGTTTCTCTTTTCCTCCATCATCCAAAATGGCTTTCGACAAATCCGCTATCAAGACCTCTGCCTACTCGTCCAGATTCCAAACCCCTTTCCGTAGAAGACAGGAGGGTAAGACCGACTACTACCAAAGAAAGAGATTGGTGGCTCAACACAAGGCCAAGTACAACTCTCCTAAGTACAGATTGGTGGTGAGATTCACCAACAAGGACATCATTGCCCAAATCGTCTCCTCCACCATCACCGGAGACATTGTCTTGACCGCCGCTTACGCCCATGAGTTGCCCCAATACGGTATCAAGTTCGGTTTGACCAACTGGTCCGCCGGTTACGCCGTCGGTTTGTTGGTTGCCAGAAGAGCCTTGCAAAAGCTCGGTTTGGACGAGACCTACACCGGTGTCGAGGAAGTCGAGGGTGAGTACGAGTTGACCGAGGCTGTCGAGGACGGCCCAAGACCATTCAAGGTCTTCTTGGACATTGGTTTGCAAAGAACCACCACCGGTGCCAGAATCTTCGGTGTCTTGAAGGGTGCCTCTGACGGTGGCTTGTACGTTCCACACTCTGCCAAGAGATTCCCAGGTTGGGACATTGAGTCCGAGGAGTTGGACGCTGAGCTCTTGAGAAAGTACATCTTCGGTGGTCACCTTTCCGAGTACATGGAGGAGTTGATGGACGACGATGAGGAGAAGTACAAGCAAGTCTTCAAGTCCTACATCGAGAACGAGATCGACGCCGAGGACATCGAGGAGATCTACATGAACGCCCACGAGAAGATCAGAGAGGACCCTACCTTCAAGCCAACTCAAAAGAAGCACACCAAGGCTGAGTACGCTGCTGAGTCCAAGAAGCACAAGGCCGTCAAGTTGACCAGAGAGCAAAGACAAGAGAAGATCAACAAGAAGATTGCTGACTTCAAGGCTAACCAGTAAATTGTCTAGACTAGTTTTTAATCGATTCTCGGGTTACTTCCACTCCGCTCCCCACGTAGCAGAAAAACAGCGTTCCACTGTCCCTTTCTATTACAGTCATTGCCCTGTCCGCTGCCTTTCTGTTGCAGTTACTTATTGTATGTCCGCCGCCATTCTGTTGCAGTTACTTATTGTATGTCCGCCGCCATTCTTTTGCAGTTATGTATTGTGTGTCCGCCGCCTTTCTTGTGCCGCTATGTACTGCAAATGAAGCTAATCCTGCTTATTTGACCGCTTCCTCTGTGCTTCGTTCAAAAGCATGTCGTACGCCTCATCCACAACTGGATGCACCCCGCCCTCCTCGTTCGAGTCAATGGACTCATCATCCTCGGCAACTTGACTCTCTATACCATGTTCGTCGGTGCTCTTAGCCACTTGCGTCGGTTCGGGTGCGGAGTTTTCCGGTACGTCATCACTATTGCCGTTGCTGGCACTGTAGATGTTGTCAAGACTGACTCGGTTGGTGTTGATCTTGCAAATCAAATCTTGTACAGAGTTGATACCCTTGGCGTCAATGATGGCTTCGCGTAGCTCAGACCCCGAAGGCAACGCGGGCAAGACGGGAAGTTCTGTCTGCTTCATATCGTCCTGCTTGGAGTCCGCCTCGGCATTCTTTCTGTGCTCCATGAAATAGCCCCATCTCAAGAACTCTCCCTCTTCTTCTTCTTGTTCTTTTGCGTGCATCGAAGTCTGAGAAACAGACTTCATCAACACTGGACGGCCTGTTAGGTTATCAACAGGAACATTCCGGCCATCCGAAATAGCATCGATGACAACCAAATGGGGCTGTAATGTCTCACTGTCTTGCACGGCAGGTTTTGTAGGCCGCGATGACTTGGCCATGAGAATTGGCCCGGCATCGATCAAAGCCTTAGAACTCTCGTGGAGCTGTTCTCTATCTTTCTCGGCAAGTGAATTCGATACTTCACCAATCGAGTCACTCTCAACCCCCTGAATGGAGGGTGGGGGGCTCATAGCTGTGCTTTTGAACATCTGTGCTTTCTGCTCGAACAAATGAACGACCTTCTCTAAAGATGCATCCAAAAGGCAGAACCTTAGAAGATTCTCTTTCCCTTCAAATGATAGCTGTCCCGTGTTCCGCTTTTGGAAGAGTTTATCGATGACCTTATGCATCTCTTTCCGGACTGAATTGGTTCGTTTGATCAATGCGTTGGTGATGATTTTCTGCAACTTCAAATCCACCTCCCCTGGTATTTTGTCGCTTTCCAAAAGCATCTTCTCCGCAGTTTCCATTAGAAGGGATCCATCAAACATGACGTCATCTGGCTCATTCTCGCCACTCATATTATTAATGTCTGGGCGAATGGTCTTGTCCAAATTTCTCATCAAATATAAAGCTAATCTGTGTGATAGCTCATCGGGGACGAGGTCGTAGTCAAGATCCAACGTAAAGATTGAAGATGATTTCACTGAAGTGTACAAAGAACCAATAGCACTTCTGTCCAAGTTTCTATTACCCAAAAGAGACACATGCACGAGGGTTCTAATTTTGGGGAATATGTCGGCAAGTGCGGTGATCGATTCGGAGGTGAGCTCATTGAGATCGAAGTGAATTCTTTTCAAACTCTGAAAATAAGGTAACGTTCTATCCAATTTAGAAATGACGTCAGGGAAAATCTGGGGCAAAGAGCTTAAGTCCAAGAAACGAAGCGTGTGCACATTGGCCAAGCTTTTAAGCAACAAGGCCACTTCGTCAACATCTGTCAACGACGTCGAGTTCAAGGAGAAAAAAATCAAATTCACCTTTTTGCTCCCGAAGGTCTCGATGAAAGGCTTGAGTTGGCCATTGCTGAGGTCGTTGTATGCAATATCGATACCAACACATTTGGAGTCCGGTCTGCTGATCCAGTCAGCTAGTAATTGACATTTGTGGACATTCAATTCGATGGCAGCGACACCCAAGCGGCAGGTGGATATTGACAAAGCGTTTTTGAGGAGCTTCTCGAAAGTCTCGTCCGGTAATTTGCAACCGCCCATCACCAACTCTTCTATACCATTTCTGTGCTTGATTGCGTCCACAACCAAGTCCCAGTTCATGGAAGACCTGTAGTGAGTCAACTTGGTGAGGTGCTTGACTCGTTGCTGGCTTATATCAAGCTTGCGCACGGTGTGGTTCTTTCTCAAAAACTCACACAAGTAAAGCCATCCCAATTCGTCGATGGCAACATTCCTAAGAGATAGTTTCTCTAGTATTTTGCTTCGAACGAGGGCTGAAAGAAGGTGTTTGAGCATCTCGGTGGTCATGGTGACGTTATCAAAGATCACGGTATTGATGGGTGTTATGGCGATAAAGTCACTGAAGGAAAGCACATCGATGAGGGTGGGTTTGGGGTTCAAGAGCTTCAAGACTTGCAAAGGCCTCGTGCGGTTCTTGAGCTGCTTGAGAGTGGCGGGAATCGGAAGAATCTCCCTGAGATGGCAGCAGCGGGTGTATATGGCCTCGAGAGAAAGCTCTTCATCGACATCACCAGGCGACGGGCCGGTTTCTTCAAAGAACGATTCGTGATAATGAACAGGCTTGTCGATTTCGATCCGCTCGACTTCGGCCAAGACTTCGTCGTCGTCGAGATTAGCAGGGGCTGATTTGGACGACAGCTTGTAGCCGATAATCTGGCTGTGAAGCTTCTTGGCGGACAAGTGGGCCTCAAGAGCATGCTTCTCGCTCTCGACTAGGAAGCGCTGTTGGGACTCTAGAGCCATCTGCATCTCGGCTTCGCTGAAGGGCTGTTCGGTAGCGCTCAGGGAGCGCAGGCCATCGGTAGTGGAAATGCCCTGGGCCAATCTGGGCACCGGCGCCCTCAAGTCGTCGGGGATCAAGACATTGCCCTTGCGGGGCCGCCGGGAGGGAATCTGCTGCTGCGGGTCCTTATCCAATTTGTCCAAGGAGAAGGCGACCCGGCGCAAGAGGGTCTCCTCGATATTGGGCAAGGGCGTCGCGTCCGCATTGGGACGCAGAGAAGGGGTTTTCGAGGCCTGGGTGGCGGCGGCCGCTTGGGCGTCGGAGACCAGGCTCCGTCGGCGGAAGAAGCCGCCCTTGTCCTTTTCCACAGACAGCCGGGGCGAGCTTCCAATCGAGGACTTGCGGGAGGAGCGGCCGGCGAGCGGCATGCCCAGGTCCAGCGGCGGGCGGTTGACAAGCGAGGACAAGTCCTGGTCCATGGTGAGCGACGGCAGGAAGTCCATGGCACTAAGCTTTGCTAGAGGCGACGGGTCGGACGCGGAGTTGGTCCGAGGCGTGGAGGACGAGCTGGGCGACGAGAACGACGACAGCTTGAATTTGGACGAAAGCGAGCTGAAAAACGAGCGGCCCTTGCCTGAGCCGGCCCGGGCCACGGGCGGCGCCGCCGGCTCCTGCGGCGGCTTGCCGTCCGACGACGCCATATTCATGCTGCCTCGTCTCCGCGACGACCCCACCGGGGACTTCTCCGGGCGCTGCTGTGGGGCCGAGGAGGAGCGGGACCGCAGCGGGACGGGCTCCGCCGGGACGCCGGTGGCAGGAGTCAGGGGGACCAGGGGAGCCAGGGGCTTGGCTGCAGTTCCAGGGTCATTTTCAGGCTGAGGTGGCGGGGCGGCGGCGGCGGAGTTGGAGGCGGCGGCGGCGGGTTGTGAGACATCGGTTTTCTCGGCGTCTGCCGGGGCCTTGGCGTCGGAATTGAGCTTTTTGGTCAACTTCTTGGACCGGCCTCTGAAGAGCCAGTCGACGTCGCCGTTGGAGACACCAGTGGCCACTTCGGAGGGGGGCGGCACGGACATGGGCAGGAGGAGTCAGCGAGAGTGGCGCGGCCGCTTGCGAAAGGGAGAGGCCAGGGCAGACGAAAGAAGTTGGTGTGGGCGGAGAGGTGCCAGAAGAAGGGAGCCTGTGCGCAAGGACCAGAGCAATGGCAAGGCCGGTCAAGAGGGCCGGGCGCGAAAGGTGGGGTGCGCGCCGTCAGCTGATTAGTCACGTGCACACGTCACATGCGCGCGGTCACGTGTAGGTGGTCACGCGCGCGCGCTGGCCAATCACCCCGTCTCCGCGTAATTCTCGGCGCCCCGTTGTTCCATGCAAGACCTTATCGCATCCATCTCTCGGCCCCGAGCCCTCCTCGGCCCGAGGCTGCTTTCAGCAACCGGACGGGCCGTCCCATCGACTCACGTGACCCGTGCCGGCACCCGTGCCGGACACCAGACTCGCCGTTACCGGCCCGCCGTCCGGCCCCGCGCCTTCCCATTACTCAGCACCGGGCCAGCCACTGGCTGTCTCGGCCTCATTTTCCGATGCCAGCGCGCATCCACTCACGTAATCATGATGTCAGCACGCCGAAGCGGTGGTCCGGTCTAGCCGTCCACACTGAAGGGCGGGGGCGAGGCATGACGGGACGCTAGGGCCGGAGGCGCCCGGGCGACTCCAGTTTTCCCGGAGTCGGTAGGAGGCACGTGCGGTTGCTTGCAGCCGGAAAAAGAAAAGCGAGGCTGGTGGCGGCCTGCACACACGCGCCGCTCTAGCGCTTTTTTCTGTACTCCGTGTTTCTCCGCTTACCACTTACTCTTTTCTTTCCCTACCCCCCAATTTCCAATGTTCAGACAAGTCAGCAGAACCTTAGTTGCCAGAGCCGCCAGAACCGCCCTGATGCCCGCCATGCTGGGCGTTTTGCGTGCCTCGCCCAGATTCGCCACCCCTCTCCAGTACAAGAGGAGCTACCACGAGAAGGTCCTTGACCACTACGCCAACCCCAGAAACGTCGGCTCCTTGGACAAGAACAGCATCGACGTTGGCACCGGGCTCGTGGGTGCCCCTGCATGTGGAGACGTCATGAGATTGCAGATCGAGGTGGACGAGGATTCGGGAGTCATCAAGGACGTCAAGTTCAAGACGTTTGGATGCGGCTCCGCCATCGCCTCCTCTTCCTACGTCACCGAGCTTGTCAAGGGAAAGACTCTCGACGAGGCCTTGACTATCAAGAACACTGCCATTGCTAAGGAGTTGTCGTTGCCTCCCGTCAAGTTGCACTGCTCGATGTTGGCCGAGGACGCCATCAAGTCCGCCGTCAAGGACTACAAGTCCAAGAGAACCAGCGCTGTGAAGCAGCCCACTTTGGGTGCCACCGCTTAAGCGGCGCCCTACAGCCACCGTAGCGTGGCGCGCCCGGATGCCAGCGTGTGGTCTAGCTCCGGAATTGTTTTGCACTTGCATGGGATTCTAGGTGGCCCTAGAATGATACCGACAACCAATGCCTTTATACCTTTGAGTTACTCTCTCGAGGTGGGGTCGAGCGTCTGACGGGGCCTCCTGTGTTATTTATACTGGTATTTTCGCACATGAAATGAAGAACTATATGTATGGGATTATCTCTGGAGTAGCGAGTACTTGGTGAACTGTCTGCCGATGAAGCCAACGTCCAAGTCCCACAGCTTGAGGCGGGTCATGGCAACAAAGCTGAGGGCCGTGAAAGTGCCGATGACGGTATAAGCAATCTTCTTTGCTCGAAGGCTGAACTGCCGCCGGTACTTGAAAAGCCCACTGACAATGTGATAGAACGAGACCCACAGAAGGAGCAAGAGCATCAAGTAGTTCATCACCTGGCCCGCCTTGCCGTAGTAAGAGAGTCGGAGGTAATGCGTAACGTACTTAAGAGTTATGAGCGAGGAGTCGCCGTCAATTATGGCCGGTGCTAGCCTCATCTTGTAGTAGTGGAAGCCTAAAGAAAGAGCCATGATGTATCCGGCAAAAGTCAAGGGCGTGAAGGAAGGGAAGGTGGACGAAATCCACGACTTTTTGAGTCCCAACCCTAGCAAGGTGCCGATGCCGCCAAGCCCCACGTCATCGCGATAACTGTCTTGGATTATAATGTCTCTTTCAGGGCCCGGAGGCTTTCTTGCTGGCGCCATCCACAGGCGTAGAACTCGCATGGAGATTCCTGCTGCAATGTGGATGCCTGCTGTGGCCAAAATGCAGGGGTACTCGAAAAGCGGCGAGAGATAGACGGCACGGGTCATTTCAAAGAAATCCTGGCATTTCCCGGCGTCGATGCCGATGGCCGGGGCCACAATAACCGAAGAAATGTGGAGGCCGAAGAAGCCCAAGAACCCGTATGCGGAGTACTTCTGCACCTTGTATAGAGCCGAAAGCACGGACCGCAAGAAGGTCCGCTTGGGGCCGGGGCGAGGCTCGCCTTGCGGCCCATTGCCAGAGATCAGGTCCAACGGCTGGGGCACAATCTGTTTGAGGTCTTGCAAAGACATGTGGTCAACGGCAATAGTGCAAGTCACGGGACCCAATCATGTGGAGGAGAAAATAAGCTTGATGCGCTGCGGGCGCGGGTGTCCTGGGGTGCGCCGTTGCTGCGAGTCACCAGAAAGCGACACCACAAGGCCACCAGAAATGCGAGGCAATTAAGGAGGAAAAGGGGCTATTTAAGTCAATTCACCAGGTGCCCCAAACACGTCCAAACTCGAGAGAACCGAACCTCAAATCATCAATTTTCAACAGAACCAAGTCTCAAAAGCATCAATATTCAAAAGAACCAAGCCTCAAAATAATTCGAAACGGCCAATTCCCAAAAATACCATGAACCCAAAAAACCAACACACCCAAACCGAGCCCGATCAAACATGGACACCAACTCAGAATTCACCATAAGAATCACCAATAGAAACAATCAATAATAGATCACCATTAAGCAATCACTATTGAAAAATCAATAATCAGAGAAAACATGACAGCACAAACCAAACGCAAACGAAACGCAAACGAAACACAAACAAAACGCAAACAAAACGCAAACAAAACGGCTAAGTGTATAAATGTGCAAGGGGCCACCAGTACTTGCATCGGCCTCATACAGGCAGGACACTGAGGCAGGATCAGAACAGGGCCAGCGCGCACCTACACGAGTCTCACGCCCTCCCGCAAAGGAACCCGCACGCCTACCTACACACAGTCGCACTCAGAGGTGGCCATACAACTCCAGGCTACGGACATACCCCATCGGCAAATTGACATAGCATGTCGTCGGCAACGTTCTCGCAAACACGCAATTCAGCCATCCAGCTAGAAAACCAAACGCAGGCGCTTTTGGGGCGGCTCTCGCGAGCGCAGCAAAGCGTCCAGACCGCGGAGGCCACCTCAGACGAGGTGGCTCTCGTTGACGAGATCGCCACTGTCCTCCAAAGGCGGGAGGAGATCATGGCGAAGTTGAAGCGCACCGCGGACTCGGATGTGTCCATATCGACGTCCAAGTTGCAGCAGTTGCAGAGACACAAGGAGATCTTGTTTGCGGACCGCAGCTCGTTTCTCAAAATCCAGTCGAAGATCAACGACGAGCGGAACAAAAACAACTTGTTGTTTCTGGTGCAGTCGGACATCTCGGCTCACAAGCAGCGGAACGTCTCGTCCGTGGCGGCCGAAAACGCCAACGACTACATTTTGGAAGAAGGCCGCAGAGTCAACCTGGCCAACAACTTCGCCGAGCGGCTCTTGCAGCAGGCGTACGAGACCCGGGACGAATTGATCAGCCAGCGGGCATATCTACAGAACGCTCTGACGCGAATCCAAGGCACGCTCCTGACGATTCCGGGCATCAATGTGTTGGTGTCCAGGATCAACACCCGTCGTAAGAGAGACACCTTGATCATGGCCTCGGTCATCACCATATGTATCTTGGGGTTATTCTTCCTCTCCTAGCCCCTTCTGGATGGCAAACGACTCTCACGGGCGTTCGAGCGGGTGGTCATTGTGGCGAATTGCAATGTGGTACCTTGCGTCGTGCATATGGACCGCTATGTGGATCGCCTGCATCCTCGATACAAATTTGGGCCTGCTCTTGTTTTTTCAAGATACTAAGCTTAGGGCAGTCCATCGGCGGGGCATTTCGAAGAAGAATGGACGAAAGAATCTTGAACCTTAAACTCGAGCGGATCGATCAGTTGAACGCTAAACTCAAGGAAGCACTCAAGAAAGAGCGCATTCCGGCCTCTAGAGCCGCAGCATTGATCATACAGACGGCTGAGACCACGCCGGACCCATTGATCCCATCGATATGGAACATCCCCCCGGAACTGAATAAGTTCCACGTCCATCGCGGCTCCAAGAAGTTGGGCGCAGACGGAAACGTTTCCTGCTGCACCATCGTCTAGCACGCCTCTGGCCAAGCCGATCACAATGCATTTTTGAACGCCCTGGCGATTACCGGCACTACACTGTCGAGGGGCTTTTTTCAGTTGTCGCTTCACCCTATATACTTCTCAGTTTATGCAAGTACTTTACTAGTCCAGCCAGCGGCATTCTCACCGTAGAGGAACCATGTTCAGCCAAACAAACTAGGGCCCAGCCCAAGAAGCGATGGGGCATGCGACCGTGTCGGGCGCCCAAGAACAGCCCAGAAACAACACCATGGCCTGGGGCGCCTTCCATCAAGATCTGCTTGCGTGTTCATCCGCCAAGCTGCTTTCCAGGCTTTTCGTCAACACTGATCTCCCGAAGGTGCTCAATACTCTGCGAGTCCAAGGTGGCATCCTCGGACTTCTCGTCGCTGCCGCATCCACAATCGTAGTCTTCGAGGATCGTCGTACAGTCATACTCGGGTTTCTGCAACCGCTCATTCACCTTGTTGTGGATGTAGCAGCCCCACATCGCAGCGGACTTCCGGGATCCAACTTGCGCGGGGTGCTGGGCCAAAAGCTTTTGGAAATGCCGGGCACAGTCTCCACAGGGATACACTTGGGCAAACAAATGGATGTATTGCTTCAAGGTCGACTGCTCCTGGTCCGAAGGGGTGTCAGGATACCTGGCCAAGACCGTATGGAGAAGATGCCAAGCGGAGTTTCCAAGAGCGGCCCTGAGAGTCTCGTTGGCCATTTTGGGCATGAACGGAGTCTCGGTGTACTTACCCGTCGTTTCCTGCTGCACGGCTTGCTCCACTTCCTTGACCACTGGCGAATCTTTGGCAAGATCAAGGTCAGCAACAGGGGCGTCTTTCTTGGGGCTGGCCGGCCTCTTGTCGTATTCGTGGTTTCCAAAGTCAACCTTTTGCTCGGTGATGATCTTCTTGGGGATGTTGCCGAGAGACTCCTTGTCGCCCGAGGCAACAAAGTAGATGGCACATGATACCAAGAGGAGCATCAAGAGCGTGAAGAGCGGCCTCCGGTTGATTCTGGCTGATCCCATCTTGTACTAGTGGATCGGGTTACAGATGCCGATCGCAGTCGCTATATGCGGCCGGGCGTGTCACGTGACCGCGCGTCTAAACCGTGGTGGCCTGATCAACGTATTTAGGTGAGTGATGTTTTCGCCGTGTAGGCGAAGGGTAGGCGCTTAGCAGAAGTGGGTTTCGTATAAGGACGGGATGAATTTGGTCGAGGCCGGATTTTGAGGTTTTTCTCCAGGCGGCTTTTGGCTGTTGTTGCAATCGAGATTATGCTGCTGAGCGACTGAAACCTGTGAAAGTACAACTTGTGAGACCAGAACAAGGCAATGGACACGTGCCAATTCTAGCCTGTAAAAAACCAAAATTCTAGCATTTAAAAAGAAAACGAAACAAAGAGCTTTTACCTCTGGAGCAGCCTACAAGCATCCTCCCAAATTAGCTTCGTATCACGCAATGCAGTCAATTCGATCTGTTCCCCATTGCGGTAAAATGGGCCCCAGTTGAACGTGACCGCGGCACGTGCACGGACTCGACAGCAGACCGGGCGGGCGTTGCAGGAAAAGCATTAAAGCCGGCGTGAAACCAGCATGTTGAATGGATCTCCCTGCATATGTCAATTGGATCTCCCCTGAAGGATCTACTTCCCGTATGGTGGGCTACGCAATCTTTGTCAGCAACTACGCAATCTCTGTCAGCAAACATGTTGCGCTCTATTGTTCGATCTATCGACTGGGCGTCTTTGACGGCAAAGAGGAGAACAGGACTATCTCTCGACAGTTGCAGCCAATAGTTCACCAGGCAAGGCCTCGTTGCCAATGCTATAGAGTAGTTTGACACCACCAACAAAAGCCACCAACAAAGCCACCGTGGTCCACAATAAGAGGTGTGCTTGTGCGGCGATATCCTTCTTGCCGCAATCGTAGCCAGCCCAGTTGGTTGTTTTGGACGATTTCTTGTCCTGGGTGGCAGAGCACTGGCACTGCCAACAGTCAGAACTGACTTCCTTGCACTTGCCGTGGCCACTGCAGTTGTTGGTGGCGGCCTCACAGTCCTTTTTGCCAGCGAAACAAGACTTGGCTGCGATGGCGCTTCTCTTCGAGTGGACCCCAAAGAGGTTGGTGAAGTAGCTCTCGGTGTTGCTTATCAGCGCCTTGGTCGAGGAAAACTTGTACTTGGGGCCGACCGCAACGACGGTCACGCTAAACTTGTCCATCAACTCTGAGATGCTTGCGCTCAAAATGTCCCTGGCCAAATCGTAGGTTCTGGAGTCGAAGCCGTATGTCTCCCCAACAGAGACGAGAGAGTCCATCTCAATGAAAGCATGGCTAAGGGAAGCTATGTCCAACGACGACAACTTGATTGTCTGCAACACGTCGCCGATAAACACCTTGTCATGGACAAAGCCCAAGCCCGCCTTCTTCAGAGAAGCAATTTTCGGAGCAAAGGCCTCGTCTGCTGCTCCAGACGAGGGATTGACCAAAGAGTCCCAGATGCTGGGGAGCTTTAGCTCGAAGGCGTCCACCTGGCGCTGCAATTCGCCGAGGTCCGCGCGGTTCGACAAGACATACTTGGCGTTGCTACCCGCAGACGATGCGGGCTTGTCCTGCTGCACGGAATTGGCAACAAGGCCCCGAACACCCTCGGCAAAGCTGGAGACAAGGCGCGGTTCCTTGCCGAGGGCCACATCAAAGGAGGGCCTCTGATGCTCATAAAGGGACTCCGGATGGTTGACACCCTTCATGAAAACCAAAAGTTGCGGCACTTCCGCGAGAGGCTGGGGCGGCACGAAGACTAAACTAGAAGCAAGCAATCGTGCGGAATCCTGCTCGTTGATGTAGTAGATGTCGTCGGCCTGGAACTTATCTGCTAGGTATAATAAGGAGTCTTTTGGGGAGACGTCAGTGAGTTTAAATGTTCTTGCTAAATCAGGAAACTCATACACGGCAGCGTCGGATGCGGCCATAGCCGAGGCTCCAAAAAGTCCCAAGCTCAAGAGAGTCAACTTCATCTTGTGTTGGAAGGTTGGTGTTTTGAGAGTTATGGAGGTGACGGCGCGAGATAGAGCGAGATTGACTTTCGGGTGCTTCCGTATGCAGAGGCGGGTGCACGGGTGCACTGCTGACCACCCAAACCGGTGGCCCCGGTGTCGGCCAAAGCAGCACATCGCCCAAGGCACCTTACCAGGTGATAGGAAATACCGGTTGCGTTATGATAGACTCGAATCATCCTCGACTTTTGGGACCGGCTGAATGTTTTCCTCCACGCCACTGTATACAGTCCGCAACACACGGGGACGAATTGCTTTGTGCTTTGTGTCAGTGGTAAGGTTTGCAGCACGATGGTCCTCTTTTGAAGTTACCGTTAGATAAGTTAATCTAAATGCGTTGGATTGAATTTTGGGGCGTATTTAGGAGATTTGGGAGTATGGCACCGGGTGGTATCTCTGTAGACCTGCACCCTATTCTCCGCTAGTTTAGAGCAAGGTGGCATTTTGTGTCATTGTCCTGCTTATTTTTTTCTGAGACATTCAGGTCTTAGTGAATCAAGGAAACTAGTGACTTTTTGCTTTGGCGAGATGGGAAATGTGTCAGCAGTGAAAAACGTCAGGCTAACTGTGAAATCTTCGGATTTTTTGTACAGGATGCGGTGGCTCAATGGCAGAGCTTTTGATTCCAAATCAAAGGGTTGCAGGTTCGATTCCTGTCCGTGTCACTTACTTTTTTTCTCCTGTTTCCTGACTTATTTTTGACGGCGTGGGCGACGCACGGGATGATAGGGCTGCTGCTCAAGGAATCCTTCGGCGGGGTTTATTTCCAGCGAGGATGAATTAGAGGAAGTATGACATTCTACGCGCAGAGACAGAAGCGAGTGTATGCAGTTTACGGTGTGGCATTTTGCTGCATTCAGATAGGGGTGAAAGACTAATTTCAAATTTTTAATTATTCTTCAGTTTGATTCAGCGAAAAAAACTATCATCATAAGCAGTATGAAATGCCACACTATGAACAGCAGGAGACCACTTCTGGAGCTCTTAGTGAAACAGACTGGAAGCAGTTGTTCTTTGAAGTAGGAAGAAGAAGTTGAAAGCAGACGACAAATTTTCGCGGGAACCAAAAAAATGGCGTGGACACGACTAAATGAGCAGCGCACTCTTGCGGCTGCATGGGCCCCGTGACCTCATGTCACGTGCTGCCACTTTCCGTTCAGCAGCGAAGGCCGGCGGGCCGTCCGAGCCACTGGCTGATTGGGCGACCATGATTCAACCCGAACAGCACAGGCCGTGCTATCGAAGAATGCGGTAGTGCGAAGACCAGGAAGTTGAAGGGCGGGGAGTCATGACGAAGACAGGTGCGGCATTAGATGCAGGATACACACAAGATAAGCCGCAGATGTCGAGGTGTAGAGCAGTCCGTGCCACCTACCGCAACAGTAGCAGCCATAGGGCGAGTTCCTGCCGAGAAACCACTGACCACAAGCCACGTCTCTCTGTTTCAGGCAGATTTCAGGCATGTTTCAGGCATGTTTCAGGCATGTTTCAGGCAGGTTTCAGGCGTGTTCGAGGTCGGCGGTTTCTGTGCGGCACGGTTTGGGGCCACTGCGCATCTTCTTTCTGCACTCCGCAGTCTACTGTGGAGCGGCCCCCATGATCGTAGATAAGAACCATCATACCAGCCTCTTCAACAGCAAGCCAACCATAATTCAGACCAGCTCGTTTTACACCACTTCACCACATCACACCCGCACGTGACAGACCCCTCTTCTCGCTACAGCCACCGTCAACTGTCACCCGCTCCCGCTGTCAACAAAGAAAGCGCCACCGCCTCGTACAACCTCGTGAGAATCCGAGACCGGTTATTGCCCTGGGTCAAAACGCAGCCCCTGGCCACGCAAACCATACACATAAAGCATCCGAAACACACAAAAACACACAAAAACACGGAAAACATACCAAAGTTCGTGCCAGCTTCAGGAGAATTTGCCCCTGCTTTTTTCTTGAGCCCCTTCCAAGTATCGCGTCTACTGCTTTTTGCCCGTACGGCTGCAAGATCCCACACTACAGCAAGCCATGCCACAACAGCCCCGAATGCCAGTGAACTCCATGCTCGAGAGCAGGCGCAAGCCATCGGCGCGGGCAGTATCGGAAGACCACGTGTCGTCTTTGTTTTCCGAGTCCCAGACATCCTGGGTCGTGTTCAATCCAGGGGAACATATCTTCAACGACGTGCTCTCCTTCACGACGCAGACCTACTCGTCCACGGACGACGAGCACAGTGCTCTAAGCGGGACCCTGCCGCGGTCCGAAAACGGGTCCGGGTCCGAGCCGGCGGCGCAGGACAACAGTGCCGCGTACAGTGGCCACGAGGCGCTCTCGACCCGAATAAACGAGTGGCAACAGACCACGGATGCGCCGGTCTCCGACAACGTGGCTTCATGGGGGCTAGATGCAGACCTCCACACGCCGCTGCATGGCCTCGCTGCAGAAGCGCCGATCCGCTTTCCCAACCAAAGCTTCTACGGATCCGACTTGTTACGAAACATGTCTAAAAAGGAGCGGGCCCAGGTGAGAAGAGCGTCCCTCCGGCTTCGGGGATCGCTCACCCGCAGCGGCAGCCGGGCGTGCCACCCCGAGTTTGTTGCCCGGTATTTGGGCCTCTTGAGAAGACCCGAGTTCTGGCACAGTGCCAGCTCTCTCGTTGACGATTACATTGCAAGCACGTTGTCGCGGGCACACATCAACTCTGGCTTCGGCCGGCAAGACCACGACTTCTCCGACACCGGCACGTCGTCATCGATGATCTTATGCGGCGGCGCTGGAGGCGGGTCATGGAACGACTTGTGAGGCCTAGGTCAGTGGGCGCGCGGACCGCATTCTGGCACGGATGGGACGGACTGTATTTTGGGCCAGGATGGGACGCGGACCATATTCTGGGCCAAGGATGGTTACGCGTGGCCCAGCCGCGCGTCACGTGGTGGAGAGCCCTCTCATGTTGTGGACGCGCTCGCCCCCGTTTTCTCCACGCACAAAACACTTTTCTAGACCCCCATATCACACAATATGTTGAAAGCCGCCAACTCTGTTAGAGCCTTTTCGTCGTCCGCCTCTCGCAGTGCGTTCGCCAAGATGCAATTGCTCGGAACCATCGGAAACGTTACTGTTCGGGAAACCAAAGACAACACTCCGTTCATCAACTACTCCTTGGCTGTCAACAGATATGCGCCACAAGCAGCCCAGGACGGCAAAAACACTGTCACAGACTGGTACAATCTCTCGGTCTTTGATGACAGAGCCGTTCAATTTTTCCAAAAGTATTTGGGAAAGGGAGCTCAGGTCTACGCGGAGGCTGACGTGAAGCAGAGAACTCTTGTTGACGAGAGCGGCGAAAACAAGCAGGTGTACACGTCTTTGGTGCAAACCCGCTACGAGGTTGTCCGCTTCCCAAAGAAGGAGACCGAGCACGAAGAGTGATTGACCCCCTTGGCGGGGGCTTAGCTCAGTAACTTTAATACACAATCATGCAAATTCTATACATGTATGCTAGTTCAACACAGATGCAAATTCTATAAATGTATGCTAGTTCAACACAGATGCAAATTCTATACAAGTACGTTAGTTCAGTAAACTATGTTCATGAAAATAAGCTCGAGTCGTTCATTAGAAGCGATGCAACCCGCGTCTCAGCTAGCTCAGACACATTCAGAGAAGGCAAAAACACTAGTGCAACTTATCGGCAACAGCGAGCTCGACAGCGAACCCGAGCGACAACTTGATGTGTTCCTTGACCTGGTTCCAATCCAAGCGATCGATCGTGTCCATTGGCAGATGGATGTACCTGCTGGTGAGATCAAATTCACTTTCCAAAACGGAACTGGCCGCGAACCCGCGCTCAAAAGCAGCAGCGTGGTCAGAACTACCGTAGCCGGCCTTGGTGTCCCGGATCGGGATGGAGCAGTAGGCGGCACCGACCACCCTGACGAACGAGTTGAGCGGTACAGTGGTGCAATCATCGGTAAGGAGGCCGAGATGAGGCCCGAGCCCGGCGTCGATTGCGCCCTGCGAGTAGCCTGTCATGTCCTGCTGAAACATGGCCAACACGGTGGCGTTGGTATCAGCGTACTTTGTGAACACTTGGTGAGACCCAAGCATGCCGCCCTCTTCAGCCGCGTAGAAGTGGAACTCGAGCGTGTTGTGAGGAGAGAAGTTGCCCGTGACAATGGCGTCGGAAATGAGGCGAAGCGTTTCGAGAGAAGTGGCCACGCCCGAAGCATCGTCATCGGCCCCCGGGGCAGCGAGCTGAGGCAGCATCTGGTTGAGAGAGTCCTGATGGCACCCTAGGACCACCTTGTCCTGGGACACGCCCGGGATGGTCACGATGACCGAGTACTGTTTCCATTCGTGGCGGAACTTTTCAACAGTGGCGCCCGGCACCCGCTTGACCGCCTGATAGGCGGCTTCGTGGAGCCATCCGGCAGACTCTAGGCCCATGTCACTATCGTAGTAGCGAGTGTAGTAGCTGCTGAGCTTCGCCACGATGGCTTCCACCAGCGGCATGTCGATTTTGCTGATGAGCAGCTGCACCGTGTGCTGCTGGGTCGCCTGGGTGGGGTAGTTGTAGACTGGCGGGACCTTTACGGCGTCAAGCCGCTTTGCAAGCGCCGCATGGGCGGCCTCTTCATCTGGCCGCAATAGAAAGCCTTGCGCCCGGGCTTCTTCCACGGAGAGCCCATGCGTGACGTCCAAGAACCCGACGCCGTTTCGCTTGTAGTGGAGTTTCTGGGCCTCCGACACAACTTCGTATTGCGTGGGTCCGGTTTTGATGACCCGATTGGCCTTGCTGTGGCCATGGAGGGCATGGAGCAGCGAGAGGCTCAACGCGTTGGTTAAGCCAAGACAAGCGACAAGGACTCGGAGTTTCATGGGTTGATTTGTGAAAAGTGATAAAGTGATAAAGTGATAAAGTGATAAAGTGATAAAGTGATAAAGTGATAAAGTGATAAAGTGATAAAGGGGTAAAGTGGGTAAAGTGGGTAAAGTGGGTAAAGTGGGTAAAGTGGGTAAAGTGGGTAAAGTGGGTAAAGTGGGTAAAGTGGGTAAAGTGGGTAAAGTGGGTAAAGTGGGTAAAGTGGACGGGATCAGAAGATTAAAGATTCGGGCCAAAGGCACCTTAAGTAGCCTTGGATGGGAGCAATTGATCGTCAGCGGGCTTTTCTCCACATTGAAGCCGGCAGTTGTAAGGCCGGCAAAAACGCTCGTTTGAGCCTTTACTCGATTCAGCTTTACACGACCTCTTCGTTTCCCCAGGTTTTCTTTTTCCACATTCAAGTCCAGGCATTGTTAGAACAATAGCCGGCACATTGGCCTGCATTGCCGGGTGGTTCCAGCTTTTTTGGCGGGTTTCTGTCGGCTATTTGACACTTTCCACCCCAGTTCTGTATGCACCACCCGTTAGCCCAAGTCGCTACTAGGCGAACTCATCCTATGGGGTTCTTACTTGTTGGAGACCTGATTGGCGGCATTTGTTCGCTTACGTGCCCTTTGTTTATGGCATTTTTTTATTGCTTACGTACACCTCGTTCACGGCGATACTTGAGGGTCGACAGGTCCTTCTGTTTATGATGGCTCTCAAAATAGGTGGAATAATCTGGATCCCCGCTCCAACCTCCTTTCGTGGAGCTGACATGGCTACATTTCTCTCTTCGCCGTCTAAATTCTCTCTCCGTCCATATTTCACATTTTTCAGTTTCCCTTTTTCTAGTTCTTTTAGTTTTTCACATTTTCATTTGTCTCACTTCTCACTTCGACTCTATGTCATTCTCACTTCTCAGATCACTCCATTGACATTCACATTCATTCTAACTTCACTGTCACATTTATTTCACATTTTTTTCACAATCCTTTCACCCTTCATTCCCTTTCATCATTCTCACTTTCACCTTTATCACTCTCACTTTCACATTCATCACTCTCAGTTTCACATTTCTTTCACATTTCTTTCACTCTTCATTCATTATCTTTTTACATTTCTTTCACATTCACCACTCTCACATTCACATTCACATTCGCATTCATCACTCTCACTTTCACGTTAATTTCACTTACTTCAGTCACCTCACTCATTCCACTTCGACCCAATCTCTCCATACAAATCAAAGAATACCCACAGCTTCATGTCCCAATCAGCGGCATTCGCAGCCGTCGTGTGAAGGCCACTTTTTTCCAAACAAATCATCTCGCGCGCGCTCTCCAAGGCACCTCCATTACCTCGTCTGCTTTCTACCCTTGCTGTGGCCCACTGCAATTTCCCCCAATGAGTCTCTTGGCCTCCGTCAGCTCCGGAGTCCCCTCGCACGTGACGGTCCCTGGCCTGCGGCCGCACGACCCGGCCACCTCCAAGTTCCTCCGCCCCACCCTCAACTTGGACAACGACTCCACATCGGCAGTCAAGTTCCAGAAACTGGGCTCTGCCTCGGACTCCGCCGCCTCCGCATCTTCGCTGCGCTTCTACCTTCCGTTGGTCATGGACTCCGTCAACGAGGTCAGCTACAAGATCAACGTGCCCAACTTCGTCAATCTACCGCCGCTCCGCCTCGGCTCTCGGTACATCACCGATTTGATCAAGATCGACTCCATGACGCCGGGCGACTTGTATGCGCCCCGCTCCGTCGCCCAGGCCCCCGGCTTGGACAACTACTACTTCGACTACGCCAATGGCCTGGGCGACTTCTCGCGCTTCGAGAAAACCTCCCAGTTGGATTTGCCCGACCGCTTTTTCGAGGAGTTCAACCTCACCAAGTGTGCCAGCAAAATGGGGCTTTTCCCCGAGATCTGCCGCTCCTGGATTGCCGTCGACAACAAGTTGGTGCTCTGGAACTACAAGCTCCCGCAGTCCTCCTTCAACCAGTCCTCGCAGTTCCTCACCATTGACCAGATCCGCCACTCCATCCTTGCTGTCAAGTTGGTTAGGCCCAAGCCCGGCGTCTTTGTTGCCGATGCAAACTACCTCTTGCTCATTGCCACCCCCATGGACATCCACATCTACGTCGTCAAGTACGACATTGCCTCCAACACCCTCGACATCTTCAACCCGAACTTGTCCGTCAGCACGCAAGGTCTCATCGTCTCCCAATTCATAGTGAACCCCCGCACCCACGACATTTATTTTACCGGCGACGGCGACGGCACCAACATTTGGCGCTTGGACTACTCCAACAGCGCCTCGTTTATTAAAAACAAGTGCGACAAGGTCTGCCTCACCAAGAAGGGCTTCTCTTCTGTTCTCCCGATCGGCAAGATCCCGGGCTTCGACATGTTCACCTCCGAGCACGACGCCACAAACTCTAAATCGTCAGCAAAGGGCTCCCAAAAGCCCGCGATCATACCTGAGGCCATCGTGCAGTTAGAGATCGACCCCGAGAGGAACATCCTCTACTCTCTTTCGAACAAGTCCGTGATCAGAGTGTACAAGTTGGCTCCAAAACAAGAGCATTTCTCGCAGCAATCCCATTTGGCGCCAACTGAAATCTTCAAGTCTCTTTCCCAGTTGATTCCTGACTCGGCCAACATCAAGTCCTTTCTGAAATTCAGAATTGTGAGCATCTCCTCCATCAGCCAGCGCGAGTCCTCAAACGTTCTGCTCATAGCAACTACCAACTACGGCAATCGTATCTTCTTGAAACTCGGCACTACATCATACACCTCGTTTTTGTCTTCTGCATCTACCAACAGCTTGTCGATCAAATTATCGGTTGTGAACATGAGGTTCCCACCATCGAAGGAAGAAGTGAAACTCAACCCAGACCTTGACTCTTTCACCAGAGTCAAACAATACGTGGCTCAGATGGTCACAAACCAGCAAAACTCAGAGCTTTTGAAAAACACTAAATTCGCAAAAATCATAAGCCCTGGTGTCTTTCTCGCCGTCAAAAAAACAAAGACTAGTGACTCTTTGTTCATTAGTTCTGTCAACTACGGGTTCCTCAAACATAACAACAAGTTAGTCGAGGACGCCGAGCTCGTCAACGTTGCTCCGTCGTCATCTGCCGCTGATTCTAGCCCTGTGATTATAAACGACATTATCCAGTTGACTCCTTCAATGAATGCATCGGACACTCCAAGTGGCTATAGCAACGTTCTTGCGGCTCAATACAGTAAGGCGCCACTCGAGTTTGCTGTCTTGACCAATTACGGGATCTGCACTTACCAATACAGAACTTCAGATAAGATACTCAGCCCCTTGAAGGAAAGCATCATAGAGAATTTCATCGACGAGAACGGGTTTGAGGAAACCTGCTCCACATTGTTATACCTCGCATGCTCTGTTGGAAAGTATGGGCCACATGACACGTTGAAAATTAAAGCGCAACTGCTTTTTGCACATGCTGGTCACAACGCTCGTTTGGCCGAGGACTTTTCCAACAGCTCGGGCCTGCAACAACTAGTGCCAATGAAACAACACGACTCACAGCCAATGTTGGACAAGGTCATATTAAGTGACCGATTCTACGGTACATGCTTACTTATTTCCAGATTGTTTCGGGAATACTGGAACAAGAAAGTGTTCTCCTGTTGCGATCATATCAAAACCTTATCTGATGGGTCAATTGACGTTACATCTGTGAAGAACGATAATCTTCTTATCAAGGAATTGAACATCGAGAAACAAAAAGTCGAATTCTTCATCGGGTCCGTTCTTGTTCTCCTTGAATTTTTTAACGAGAACTTGAACGCAATCCCTGGTCTCAGTGCCCCCAAGTACAGTTCTGACCCCTCTAGAGTTGAAAATGAAGCATGCATGAGGGCTGAGCACATCGCATTCACTTCGATTGTGAGATCTCTCAACTCCATGAAGGAGGCCCTCTCATTCTTGATGGTCCTCATAGAAGAGACGCATGCCAATCAAAATAACTTTGGCGAAATATTTAAATTCTTGTCGCTCACTAACCAATTGAACTTGTCGATTTTGAATTTCAAAGATCTTCTTCTTCCAACCATGGAAGTCAAAAATCTTATTAAGGATCTCTTATCATCAATCATAAACAAGACCATTTTGAATGGTGGGTCTATTGACTTGATTGCTGCTTCTTTACAGGGCCGCTGCGCCTCCTTTTGTTCCAAAGATGACGTTTATATATTCAAGGCAATTGAAAACTTGACACGGGCAAAGAACATCGGAAGCAGGGATAACGAATTGAAAATAAAATGCCTCCACAGTGCTGTCGCCCTCTTCGAGCAGGCAAGTGACTCACTCACTTCGGAGAATATCGAAAGTTCTATTGACATTATGTTGTCCCTCGACTATTACACGGGTGCTGTGGGCTTTTTGCTCAAGCTCTCCAAAAGGCTTTATGGTACTTTGAACGCACAGTCCGATACGCTTGTATCTACGAGTGGAGAAAGTAATGCCAATGTGCTCAAGAATAAGCTCGAGGAAAACAACAAGAAACGTCTTCAACTTTATGACTTCGTTTTCAAAATCCTTACCAAACTAGACACTAAAGTCATACAAGTCACAGAATCGAACAATCCACTCTTGATTAATGAATTTGTTGAAATGAGAGACGCCACTTATGACACCTGCTTTGCATCGACAGACAAGCTATTCCACTATGAGTTTTACCACTGGTTCATCAATCATGGGTGCAGCGAAAGATTATTGACGGTGGACACACCATACATTTTACCATTCTTGGAACAAGTTTCCAAGAATGACCTTAATTTGACTCAGCTCTTATGGCTTTACCACGCGAAGCGGGAACATTATTTCGAGGCCGCCAAGATTCTTTACTCCCTCGCAATTTCAGATTTCAATCTTAACTTAAAGCAAAGAATAGAGTCATTATCGAGAGCAAATGGGTTCTGCAATTGCACGTGTCCACCGAGCTTGAGACAAGAATTAATTCAACTCTCTTCGCTCATTCACGAGTTGTTCGAAGTGGGAATAGTCCAAATGGACCTTCTACAGACGATCCAGGGAGATTCCAGAATTAATGAGGAGAACCAGAAAGTTGCTGCCGAGAGTCTTAATTTCAAGATCATCAACGCCAGTGAGTTGTTCAACGGCTTCGCAGACCCATTGGGATACTACGAAATATGTTTTAGCATCTTTTACATCTCAGATTACAAGAACCCAGATGACATTTTCAAGCGCTGGGAGTTCTTTTTTGAGAGGGTCTACCATGACTTCACCAAGGGCAAGAAACAGACATCGTTGGCAGTCGCAATCAGTGAGGCATTGGTGACGATTGGCACGAAAATTCACAACAACGAGAATGTGTTCCCCGTGACCAATTTGATCAAATTGATGTGCAAGTACATCCTTACATCGGTCCAGGACGGCGAGTCGTCTAGTCCACGCGCAGGCGTCGTTGTGGACACATTCATCAAGTGCGGAGTGTCGTTTGAGAGCCTTTATGTTACGATGAAGCTCCTTATCGAGAACAACATGCATGAGCTGCACCTCGGGCTCACCAAGTTCCTAAAGGAGAGCGAGATGGTGTATTTGATCCAAACGTGGTGCCAGAGGGATAAGAGGTTGAGAGACTTTGTTGACATGGAGAAGGTTGCCACGATGACCGAGTACTCCATCAGCGACGACCCTATCGACAAATGGGTCAAGGCTCGGGGCACGAGTGGCCAGATGTAGCGGTAAAAAATAGGACCGCAAGCTAAAAGTACATAGAGGTCAAGAATACAATTGCTTTTACAAGGAAGCGAATTCGGGTGAAATGATGAATGAATTTCGAGAGACAATCCCCGGTCGAAGGATTCTGACCCAGGGTTTCAAAAGCGCAGAGAGCCGTTAGCAGAAAAGGCCACAGAGAGTAGTTTAGCAAAGACCAGAGCAGGCCGCGACGACACAGCTAGGTGAGATCATAAAACTCGCCCTTTTGATGGTCGAAGCGCTCGTTCTGGAACGGGCGAAGCGTGTTCACAGGAAGCGGATCGAAAGGAACATTGGACCCTAGCAAAGGAAGAAGCCCGTCAACGATGAGAGAAACGCCATTGGCCTCAAAGCCGCGCGGCATCACCACGTCGGCCTTTTCCTTGGTCATGGCAATGTAATCGGACATTTCTTGCTTGGCGCCATGGAGGTAGGAGTTGATGACGGTATCCAAGGTGAGGGCTCCGCCCCGGCCGGAGTCCAGACCACCGGCGTCGGCACCGGGCACACAAACATCGCGACGAATCCAGCGAATGAGCCGCGTGTCGGCGTCACTGTCGATGTACACTTTGATGTGGCCCATGTCACAGAGGTTCTTGTCATACAAGGCATAAAGGCCATGGACTATGAAGAGCTTGCGCGAGGTCAGCGGGCGGCTGAGGTGGGCACGCAAGGCGGGAAAGTCGAAGCGAGACGGCTTCAAGGACAAGAGGCGTTTTTCGCCCGCGGTGATGGCCGAGGTCTTGGAGCAGGTCAGGGTGGTGACGATGGATGGGTCCATGTACAGCTGCATGTCCAAAAGCTCGATATCTAGGCCTGCGGCGTGGTCTGAGAGCAGGCGCAACTGGCGGCGGATCTCCTCTGCGGTGGACCGTTTTCCGGCCGCGTGGCCGCCTCCAATAAGGACAATCCAGGTGGGCATTATGGAGCAGAGAAGGAAATGAGATGTGGAGCAGGACGCAATGCGCAGTGCTGAGATGGGCCGCGCGCAGACCATCACTTCTTTACATCGTCGCTTCTTTGTACTGTCTTCCTTACTGCCATTCTTTACAATAAATCATTATAAAAAGCATCTTTATCATAATCTTTATCACAGAGCATATTTATAATAAAGCATCTTTATTATAATCTTTATCACAGAGCAGATTTATAATAAAGCATCTTTATCATAGTCTTTATCACAGAGCATATTTATAATAAAGCATCTTTATCTTGATCATAAAACATCTTTATCTTGATCATAAAGCATCTTTATCTTGATTATAAAGCATCTTTATCATAGTCTTTATCACAGAGCATCTTTACAATAAAGCATCTTTATCTTGATCATAAAGCATCTTGATCATCCATCTGACTACAGAAAGAAGGACGGCAAGCACCAGAAACACCAACGGAGGGAAGAAAGAACAATAAAAACCATAAGCGCCACTAGATTCAAACAGCATGGACTTTGACCGCACGTCGGACCGAGAACTCCAGTTCTCGTCCAAGTCCACGAAAAACATCAAGGTGCACGCCACCTTCGAGAGCATGCAGTTGAAGCGGGAGTTGCTCAAGGGCATCTACTCGTACGGCTTCGAGGCGCCGTCAGCCATCCAGAGCCGGGCCATCATGCAGATCATCTCCGGCAGAGATACCATCGCCCAGGCACAGTCCGGAACGGGAAAAACCGCCACGTTTTCTGTGGGCATGCTCCAGGTGATCGAAACCAGCAGCCGGCACTGCCAGGCGCTCGTGTTGTCGCCCACACGCGAGCTTGCGGTGCAGATCCACTCGGTGATCAAGAACTTGGGCAACTACATGAACGTGCAGACACACGCGTGCATCGGGGGCAAGCAGGTGGGCGAGGACTTGAAGAAGTTGGCGCAGGGCCAGCAGATTGTCAGCGGCACGCCGGGACGGCTTCTCGACGTGATCAAGCGGCAGAACCTCGGCACGCGCAGCGTCAAGATGCTCATTCTCGACGAGGCGGACGAGTTGATGACCAAGGGCTTCAAGGAGCAGATCTACGACATCTACCGGCACCTCCCGTCGACGGTGCAGGTAGTGGTGGTCAGCGCCACGTTGACGCGCGAGGTGATCGAGATGACACTGAAGTTCACCACGGACCCGGTCAAGATCTTGGTCAAGAAGGAGGACGTGTCGTTGGAGGGCATCAAGCAGTACCGCGTGCAGTGCGAGAAGGAGGAGTGGAAGTTCGACACCTTGTGTGACTTGTACGACTCGCTCACCATCACCCAGGCCGTGATCTTCTGCAACACCAAGAGCAAGGTGACGTGGCTCGCGGACCAGCTCCGCAAGGCCAACTTTGCCGTGGTGTCCATGCATGGTGACATGAAGCAGGACGAGCGGGACGCCGTCATGAAGGACTTCCGCTCCGGCAGCTCGCGTGTGCTAATTCTGACCGACGTGTGGGCCCGAGGAATCGACGTGCAGCAGGTCTCGCTAGTCATCAACTACGACTTGCCTCTTGACAAGGAGAACTACATCCACCGGATCGGGCGCTCGGGCCGCTTTGGCCGGAAGGGGGTGGCCATAAACTTGTTGACCAGCTCGGATGCCGCCGAGATCCGGGACCTTGAAAAGCACTACCGGATCAAGATCCGCGACATGCCATCTGACATTTCGGAGTTGTGAGGGAACGACTCTGAATAGAACGAGATCCTTAGGAGATCCTGAAGATTGCTTAAGCACAGATTTCAAGGGAAGGTTGCAGAGAACGGATCATTAAGAGAGATAAAAAGAGGCTTTGAGTGAGGGTTCTTTGGGCCTTAGAAGAGACACTAGCATGAGATCCTTAAAAGATGTTAAGAGACATGAAAGAGATCCCGAGAAGCGGTCCCAGGAGCAGCGGTCCCTGAGAAGAAATTGAAAAGGATATGAAGACCCTAAAAAGAGGTTTTAAGAAGAAAGCCCTCAAAAGAGACTTAAAAGGTGGCTCCTAAAAGAGACTTAATCAAGTTCTTAAGAGAATTAAAAGGTGGCTCCTAAAAGAGAATTAATAGAGTTCTTAAGAGAATTAAAAGGTGGCTCTTAAAAGCGAATTAAAAGAGTCCATGAGAGACTCAAAGGTGGCCCTTAAAAGAGACTTAAAAGAGTCCTTCAGAGCCCTAAAAAGAGACCTAAAAGATGGCATTTAAAAGAGACTCGAAAAGGGTTCTTAAGAGATCTCAAGAGACTTAAAGAGATCGAGACTCAAAAGAGATCGAGACTCAAAAGAGATCGAGACTCAAAAGAGATCGAGACTCAAAAGAGACCGAGACTCAAAAGAGATCGAGACTCAAAAGAGATCGAGACTCAAAAGAGATCGAGACTCAAAAGAGATCGAGACTCAAAAGAGATCGAGACTCAAGAGATCTCAAGACTAGGCAGGTGCGAAAAGCAGCATTCCACCAAAGACTAGCCTCCCCAAGAACCAAACCCAACCGCGCCAAGCACGTGCATTCAGCTCGCTAATCCACACCTTGAACCTTCAAGACAATCGAACGCAGCCCAAATCGTAGCCGGCGCCAATAGCCCGCCATACACCCGCCCACTAGCCGGCAAGCTGTCTGTGTGCAGTACCGAACCGAGGGCGGCCCGTGCCGGTCCCGGTGGCCCACACGGGCGGTCCCTCCACGCCGGCAGCCACAAGGACGCAATCGCCTCGAGCAGCCGGGACCAGCATGGCCTTTTCTCGGCGTTCTGGGACCCCGGCGTGGGCCAAGCCAGGAGCACGTGAGAGCATCGCGCGGCACGAAGCACAAGCACTCGGGGTATTTTTTAGTTTTCTTTTTTTTTGCTCGATCCACCCGCACTTCTCACCTTCTCATCGGTTCTTCTTCCTGCCACTTATACCCGACCATGGACCAACAGTACCTCTCTGCGTTGGAGGAAACCCTCCAGCAGACGTTTGCTCCAGCCACAGTCAAAAAGGCCACGGCCAAGTTGGCCAAGGACTTCTACACCAAACCCTTGGCGTTGCCCTCGCTCTTGCATATTTTACAAAACGCCCAGCAGGACCAATTGAAACAGTTGGCTGCCGTCGAGTCCAGAAAACTCATCTTCACCCAATGGGAGACCGTGGACGCGGGCTTGAAGCCCCAGATCAGGGAGTCGTTGTTGAACAACACCTTCAACCAGGCCTCCAAGTTGATCAGACACTCTTCTGCTCGCGTCATTGCAGCCATTGGCGAGTTCGACTTGCAGGAAAACGGGTGGCCCGAGTTGTTGCCGACCTTGATCCAGGCCGTGCAAGGCTCCAACGTGCAAAACAAGGAGATGGCCGTCTACACCTTGTACACCTTGTTGGAAACACAAGCCCCTGCTCTCGCCGCACACAAAGACGACTTTGTGACGCTTTTCTCCGGCTTGTTGAGCGACCAGTCTTCCCAGGACATCCGCGTCAACGCCGTGTTGTGTTTGGACTGCCTCTCGCAGGCCATCGAGGAGGATGACGAAATCGACCCTGCTCTTGCCGCCAAGTTCAAGGCCTCCATTCCAGGCATCGTCGATGTGTTGAAGGACGTCATCCAGGCCGACGATTCCGACAAGACCAAGTCTGTCTTCGACGTCTTGAACTCCTTGATTTTCTTGGACAACAAGTTGGTCGGCGACCAGGTCTTCCCCGTCATCGAGGTCGTGTCCCAGCTTGCCGTCAACACCTCTTTGGACGAGGAGTACAGATGCATGGCCATGCAGTTCTTGATCTCTGTTGTCTCCTTGAGAAAGTCCAAGATTGCCTCTCACAACTTGGGTCCTCAGCTCACTGCCATTGCCACGTCCGTGGCCAGCGAGGAGGTGGACTTGGACGACGAGCTCAACAACGAAGACGAGGAAAACGAGAACGAGGAAAACGTCCCTGCCACTCTTGCCTTGAGATTGTTGGGCGTGTTGTCCGGCGAATTGCCTCCATCCCAAGTTATTGCTCCCTTGTTCGAGTCCTTGAACTCTTTGGTAACTTCCCCCAACCAGTTCGCCAGAAGAGCCGGCATTTTGTGCATTGGCGTGGCCTCTGCTGGTGCCCCAGACTACCTCGCTACCCAGGTCAACAAAATCGTGCCTGTTTTGATCAACGGTATGCAAGACCCAGAGGTGGCTGTCAAGGTGGCTTCGGTCAGATCCTTGTCGCAGTTGGCCTCGGAGTTGCAAGACAGCATTGCCGACTTCCATGAGCAGCTCTTGCCTCTCATCATGAACATCGTCGACTCTGCTTCTCACGTTATGGCCTACAAGTACGCGTGCTACGCTTTGGATGGCATCATCGAGTTCATGAGCCATGATGCAATCGCCGTTTACATGGCTCCTTTGATGCAAAAGTTGTTCTCTATGTTGGAGAATGCTCACTCTTCCTCCTTGAAAACAGCCATTGTCTCTGCCATCGGCTCCACTGCATTCGCCGGAGGTAAAGGCTTCACTCCATACTTTAATGACTCCATTCGTGTTTTGGAGCCATTCATCTCCAATGCTGCCCAGACAGAGGGTATGTCAGAAGAGGACATCGAGTTGAGAGCCTGCACCTTCGAGAACATCTCCACTATGGCTAGAGCCGTCGGAACAGAGCCTTTCGCTCCATACGCCAAGGCGTTGGTCGAATCCGCTTACTCCTCTATTGGATCTGAACACGCAAGAATCAGAGAGTCTGGTTTTGCCTTCATCTCCAACATGGCCAAAGTTTACGGCTCCGAGTTCGCCGGTTTCTTGCAAGAAATTGTGCCAAGGATTTTGAACTCTTTGGACCAGGAGGAGTACTCATTCGAAGGCGCAGACGACGACGAAGAAGACTTTGCCGAGGATGACGAGGAAGAGGACCTCGGCAACAAGTTCAAGTTCAACTCTGGTATTACCATCGAAAAGGAGATTGCCTGTGCTGCTTTGTCCGAATTGGCTTTGGGTACTGGTGTTGCTTTCGCCAAGTGGGTTGAGCCTTCTTTCAAGACCTTGTCCGAGCAAGTCGAGATATCCTACGGTATGAGAGAAGCTGCCATGAACACTCTCTGGAAGATTACAAAGGCCATGTTCAAAGCCACTTACGGTGAGAACTTCAAGGCACCAAAGGGTATTCCTCAGCAGTCCTACGTTGATAGTAACATTTTACAATTGATTGAACAGGTGAGAGCTATTACCGTGAGCAACTTGGAGGAGGAATTCGAATTCGGTTTGGTTGCCTGTGATTTAGACAATCTCACCCAGGGAATCTCGGAGTTCGGTATTGCTGCTCTTGTTTCTGATGCTTCCAACACGGAAAGTCTTGAGAAGGTTTGTGTCCAGTTGATGAGTATTTTGAAGAAAGAACACGCTTGTCAAATCGACGATGAGGAGCCAGTGGACGATGGCGAAGACACCTCCGAGTCTGACTCGATGTTGTATGAATCCGCTTTGGAAGTGTTAATCATGATGTCTCTTGAGCTTGGCCCTGAGTTTAACAAAGTATTTGCATCCTTTAAGGATGTGATCATATCTGCTGTTACATCTAAGTCAAAGAGTAAGAGAGTCAGCTCTATCGGTGCCTTGGCCGAAATTTCTGTGGGTTTGAAGGACTCAAACCCCTACATTCAAGACTTCTTGCAGGTCTTCAGTGATAGATTGGCCAACGACATATCCTTGGAGGTCAAGGGAAATGCAGCATACGGTGTCGGAATTATAATAGAAAACACCTCCAATGACTTTTCCGCAAACTACCAAGAAATCTTGCAAATGATGTTCCACTTGATGAGCAAAGCTGACGAACAGGCCAAACTCGAGGATGGCGAGTCCGCCGAGATTGTGAACCGTGCGAATGCAAACGCTTGTGGCTGTGTTTCGAGAATGGCCTTGAAAAACGAGGCTGCTATTCCATTGGGGCACGTGTTGCCAGCCTTGTTGAACCACTTGCCCTTGGAGGCTGGACCAGAAGAGAATGTTCCTATCTTGACTTGGATCGTCAAGTTGTACGAGAGCGGTAATGCTGCCATCGATGCGCACAGTGAGCGTGTGATTCTGATTTTGGCAGAGATGTTCAAGAAGGAGGCAGACAGAATCAAGTTGGTCGAGGAAAGTACCTTGGGCAGAGAGGAGAATATCGAGAAGATGAAGCAGTTCAACAACGATGAGTTGAAAAATAAGGTTATCAACTTGTTGAAGTTTTTGAACCAGAAGTATGCTAATGTCATTGCTAGCCACGAGAACTTGAAGGCGATTGTTGCCTAGGTGCCATTGCTCCACTAATTGTTAAGTTTATCCATTAAAAAGAGATCAAGTGAAATTGTTTTACCGCAGTGAACCTCATTGTTGGCCGGTTCCCTACATGTAGCTAAACTCATGCCGCCACTAGAGGATGTGGCTGTAGAAAAAATTCAAAAGCTTGGAGTCCCACAGTAACGCCTTTTGCCGATAATTCAACTTATAACGTGCATGCATCTCGCATAATGCTGCCTGTGTGACGGGGTACGGCTAGATTGGGACTTCAATGGAACAATTTGCGACAAAGATCATCTCACAACGCAGGGTCAAAGATGTATATAAGCGGCCGAATATGTAACGCATGGGAAACCGTTTAAGACCATTTCTTTGTATCTCGACCCGGGAATCATGACTGATGCGAAAGGCCTGGCGCTTGCAGCATTTTCCATTCTCGCATTTCTAGTGTTAATCCCGCCGTTTTACTTCCATATCCACAACAAGAATATCCCCGCGTACAGTCTTATCTTTTGGTTCCTTTTCAAGAATCTTGTTGCATTCATCAATGCTTTGATTTGGAGTGGTCCCGATTTCAATCAGACCTACGAAGGCCAAGGGTATTGTGATTTGGTGGTCCGAGTCCAGAGTGGTTCGACCGTAGGTCAGTTATGTGCGGTTGCATGCATGATTATCAACTTATACATGGTGATTTCAGCCAGAGCCCACGGCATGTTTGCACCAGATTCGTGGTCAAAAACAGTCATAAATGTCGTCATGTGTTGGTTCAACCCACTATTGGTGATGGGGATCTCAGTCATTGTACAACAGAATAGATACAATGTGGTCAGGTATCGGGGATGCTCCATTTTCTACAAATACAGCTTGAACGCAGTCATGTTGGTCTCCATCTGGAACCTTTTGTGGATCACGGTCGCTATCGTGTTTGCATTATTGACAATTTGGACATTGGTCAGCAAGCGAAACGACATTCTGGATCTCTTGAGGTGCACCAACTCTGGGCTCAACATGCGCAAATTTGCCCGCTTGATTATTTTCGGGGTTCTTATAATCACTGTGTTATCGCCCGTTATTTTGATCAGTTTTGCAACAGACGTGAAAACTGCCTCTTCAACCAATGACGCTCTCAAGGAGCTTGTGAGTCAAATTCCATGGAACCAAATCGTGGCTCTTGTGACGGATAATGACAGCTTTACGACAAGGATTATCGAGATAGTCTTGTCTTTTGCCATCTTTCTTCTTTTTGGCCTTGGTTCCGAGGCCTTATCTATGTACAAGCAAATTTTGGTTAATCTTGGGTTGAAGAGGCCCAAAGATATAGAGCCGCAGGAGCTTTACGTTGGCCACGACTTCGATGAAAGCAGATTTGCTAGTAAGCAGACAGAGAGCTCTGAGGCCACAGTTGGGTTGGAGTTTCAAGATTTAAAGGAATTTGAAAGCTTGGTGTTGGAAAAAGAGCCTTATCCGTCTAGCTGTTAGCAGCTTTTTAATATTTATATGGTTTTCACAATAAAAGTCTTTGAAAGGTCCTTTCGAACTGTGATGATTCAACCTTGCCTTGGGTCTCTCTCATGGCCTGGCCCACAAGAAATTTGATGGATTTTTGCTTTCCCTTTCTCACCTTTTCGGCCACATCTGTATGTTGAGCAATAAGTTCTCTGCAAATGTCTTCAATCGCCAGGTCCAACTCAGCATCTTCGGCCTGCCCAACAGTACCGAGATCATAGTATTCTACCAATTCCTGGATGGTAAGATGCCTAACCTCTGGCGACTGGATCACGGAGCTGAGAAGCAACTTTGCAGAGGTGTTGCTCACTTTCTTCTCATAAACCATTTCGAGAAGGTCTGAAAGTTTCTGTGGAGGAATAATAAGAAGATCGATGGGTTTGTCTAGCTTCTTGAAAGTTCCTATTAGTTCATGAAAAAACCAGTTGTTGACGAGCCTAGAAGCGCCCTCATGCTTATCGAAGAAGAGACGGCAAAGTTCGCGATAGTATAAAAGAAAGGGCTTCGATTCGACCAAAAACCTGGCATGCTTGCGTTCAAGAGAAAACGGCTCTGCCATTAAATTTTTGACCACACTATCGGGTAACTCCTCGAGGGTTTGTGCAATCTGATCTCCGATTGTCGGCTCGAGTCGGATTCTGGGGAGCTCAAGATCAGGAAAATAGCGATAGTCAACTGCGTCTTCTTTTGACCTGGTGCGAGCAGTTTCGTTGCCGTCCCAGCTCCTCGTCTCTTGAGGTATGGGTGAGGACGGAAACTCCTTTAATAGCCTGACCTGGCGATCATATTCGTACTTCGCGGCGGCAACTATCTCTGAAGTACTGCCCAAGTTTTTGATTTCAACCCTGTTCCCATCAGCCACACTGATATTGACATCACACCTTAACGCCCCATTTTCTAAATCACCCGAGCAAATCCCAAGATATGACATGATGTTGATGTACTTTTTCACAAACGCACGAACCTGTAGCAAATGATCAAAATCTGGCATGGTCACCATTTCAATCAAGGGAACGTTAGCTCTGTTGTAGTCGATGTTGACTTTGGAATCGTAGTCATTATAATTCAACTTGGCAGTGTCTTGTTCCAATTGAACCTGGGAAACGCGAATCACCTTCTCCTTCGGCACATCATCAAACTCGGGATTAAGCTCCATATGGCCGCCAGTTGCCAACGGCTTGAAATGCTGGGTGATTTGGTAACCAAACGGCTGGTCAAGGTAGAAATAGTGCTTGCGGTCGAACGAGGAGGTCGGGCTTATTGAGCAATTGAGCACTGTTGCAGCCTTAAGAGCCAAAAGAAGCGCTTCTGGATTTAGACGGGGAAACGTGCCTGGCAAGGCCACATCGAAAAAAGAGGTGTTGGCGTTGGGAACAGAAAGTGGGTCGTTCCGAGCGGGAGAAAAGAGTTTCTGCTTGGTTTGGAGTTGGGTATGGATCTCCAACCCACATTTAAAAGCAAATCCTGGTTCAGGCTGCCACTTTCGAAGCGTCCTGGAGATCATGAAACACGTGGATGCTGGAAGGTGGTGTGCGCAGTATGGCGTTTCTGGTTGATGCGTTCCGCGCGATCTCAACTGCTGCACAAAAGCCGTTAATTTATGTCAGTGTGGAGTTATATGGCTAGAGAACACCCCCGGTTTAAACTTTGAACCATAAACGTTAATATGCTTTTGGGCACAAGAATGCAAAATCGAGCAATATATATACTTTGAAGGAGTGCAAGGGCCACAGACCGCTGTGCGGAGTGAAGAACCTGGAATCATATACAGTTTTCGGGTATTTGGACCAGCGCAGTATGTCATGTATCCGGCGGACCCACGTTGAGGGGTCGGGTTATAAAACAATGTCAGTGGACGGAAAACACGGCTTTTTATATCTTTCCTGGAAACCCATGTATTGCGCACTAATTAATTTGCAGCTGAGACTTTTGTTTTTCTGGGATAATGTGCACTCCAGCTTCTCCACAAGGGATGACGATAAGATAACCCTCAGTCCACAGTCGCATCTTCCTATTACTTCCTCCTTTTCTTTTCCTACAAGACGCCCACCGACCCAATCATTGGCCTGAACATTCCCTGTCTCTAGTGTGTTTTGAGGTTGTACTCTGCCTCCATTTCTGACGTGCTAAAGCAATTGCGCTGCGCCTCAACTCCTGTGTCTCCCACTATTGCCCCCGTGTTTTAGACAACCAAAACATCTTGTGACATCACCAATCCCACCCGAGGTGCCCAATATGAGATCGCAGTTCAAAGACGAGAACTCTCTTGGTATGTATTAATCTGTTTGCGCTGGCTTTCGAGTGCTTACTAACTGTTGCAGAGAAGAGAACCTCTGAATCCGCCCGCATTTTGCAGAGATTCAACGACAGGCTTCCCGTGATTTGCGAGAAGGTGGAGAACTCCGACATCCAGGAGATAGATAAACGCAAGTATTTGGTTCCGGGTGATTTGACTGTGGGCCAGTTTGTTTACGTCATCAGAAAGCGCATCAAGTTGCCTTCTGAAAAGGCCATTTTCATTTTTGTCAACGATGTGTTGCCTCCAACTGCGGCCTTGATGAGCACAATCTATGAAGAACACAAAGATGAAGATGGCTTTTTGTATGTATTATACTCTGGTGAAAATACCTTTGGCCTGGTTGATTTGTCTACTTTAGACTTCTCTGGCGTTCCCGCCCTTTAGTTTGGCGGCCCTGACTTCTCGCAGCCCGCAATGTTCTCAAGGGACTGGTGTGATGTTCTCGAAGGACCGGTGTGGTTGCCGCTAGCTAGTGTTTATTTTTCAAGTTGTCGGTCTGACTGGCTTCAACTCTGCTCTTGAACAATAATCTCGATCCTACTGATAAGTGTAGTCTAGTCTCGTCTCGCTTGAAACATGTTGCTCGGATCAAGCCGTTAGGGGTGTTGCACTACTTAGGTCTTTTTTTCTAATTTATTTTTGGCTTGAAACTAAGTAGGGAGAACAGCCTGTCATGCTTTCTCCTGGACTTCAACCGTGCCATCGCTCTCCAAAACAAGTTGCACTTTAGCCTTTGCCATAGTCGAAGCAGAAAACGGTTCGAGATACTTGTAAAGACGGGTAACAGGCAGTTCCTTGGCGGCCGCAACAGGCCCAAGTTGCTTTTCGACCAACTCTGCATCATCCAAGTAGAAGCCAAATCCGATCAACAAGGTATCGTACTCCACTGTTATCTTCCCACCAAGGTTTTCCGTGACAATGGACTTATATTGTTGGCACAATTCGTTTTGAGTCTCTTTAGTAGCCTCTGATCCAGTCTGGGATTCTGGCTCAGCAGCCTCGAAATACAAGATGTAGCCCCCTTGCAAGTCTGCCAATTGCTGGGTTTGCAAGGCATCCGGAAGCGATGGTTGCCTCTGGGCCAAAACAAAGAAAGCGCCGAAGATCACGGACAAAATTAGAAACATATGAGAAAAGCGGATTCGACGAGGGGCTGCAATCCCCGGTCTGTTTGTAGAAGAAGACATGCTGTAAACTAGCTGACATAAGGCCACCGGGCAATTATAGTAACACCGGTGCCTGCACACGGCAGCTTGTGCTATTTCTTCTCAGATCAAACCATAACATCCTAGCAGCACGTGCCTCCATGAAACGACGGTTCCGGCCCACCTTAGCGCTTGGCTTTAGTTCCTGCAACGAGTGCCTGCTGCTGCCGGTACCTATTTGGGGTTTTAATCCCGAATTTCCACAAACTTGCGAAAGTCCGGGGTACCTGCGCGATTCGGACAGTTTAAGTGTAAGGCCTCGACTCCCCACAATGTGATCGCTTTCCGTTGAGCGATAAAAAACCGGGAAATGCTTGGGATGGTGCCTGTTCCGGTCCGGGTGTGGTGGACACGCTACGCGTCGTCAAGCATGGAACTGGTGAAGTTGAGTCTAGGAACGGACTCAAACCAGCGTTTTTGCTTCTGCGAGTTGCTTCGATTCTATTAACATTCCTTTAAATTTGACCATATTCTATTTTGGTCGGGGCAGTTTGTTTTAAGGAAATGAAACGCATTCAAACGGGTAAGTGGCTGCTGTTACGGGAACGGGCGATGTTGCAGAATTTAAATAGGCAGAGAATACACTTGAACTGATCGCAGAATTCGCAACCACTTTGTTTGCAGCTCTTGCCGCATCAATATTTATAACAAATGAAATAATCAAACCCATGACAAATGAATAATCCAATCCATGAAAAATAATCAAGTCCATGACAAATAAAGTAATCCGATCCATGAAAATGATATAATTGGATTCCAGAAAAATGAGATTGTAATGGATAATTAAACCCATGACAAGTGAAATACTTAAACCCATGAAAAATGAAATATTCAAATCCATGATAAATGAGATAATCTGATCCATGAATATGAAAAAAATTAATAAATAGACCTACAAAGAACAAAACAATAGATTTACAACTAGAATAAAAACGAGGATACAAGTCTATATAAAGGACCACTAGGATTGAAATAAAACAATAGAACAAAATCAGAGACTCTCAAATCCATTCTTGTCTAAAAAACAATAACGTGAGACGAATAGCAGCAACTCTCTGGCTCAGATCTCTTTTAATAACTACAATTATCCCAATGTTCCAGAACAAATGGTACAGGGGGGTTTTTTTTTAAAAAAACAATAAATCAGATTAAAGAAAAAAACAGGGAACAAGGTAAAGATCTTCACCGCTCTTACTCCTCAAGAGACTTTCCTGCAGCCCTCAATCTCTGTTCTTCAGCGAGATTCTTTTCGGCAACAGGGTCGCCTTCCTCAAGAGGTCCGTTAGGACAAATTGCTTGAGCAATACAGGGTCCCTCTGAAAGCTTCATCAAACTTTGAGTAGAGAGATTTGGGACCTTGGGGCACAGTATCTTAAACCCGCTGACATAATTCTGACAGTAGACAAAGTTGAGACATTCTCTTGGGATGTCCTCAACCCACGCATCCCTGTAACTGCGGCAATGCTTACCGTTGTAGGCACGATCAGTAGTATCCAAATGGCGGTGATCATCTTCATCTTCATCCTTGTATGGCTCCACAAACCGCCCATTTATTCTGCAGATCGCATCATAGATACAAGGCTCAGACATCTTCAGCAATTCGTCAACCGTGTACTCATCTTGAGGCCAGTGCCACAGACACCTTTCGTTTTTTTGTGGACGTTTGCAGTAGACGTCGAAAAGACATTCCTCGGGAATTTTCGTGAAATCTCTGCTGTTCTTGTTCTTGTCCCAGATGTAACAAGGCCTACCCCGGTCGTCTCTGGTGTTCTGAGGATATTGGGATGAGCCCTCAGCACGGACGTTCAACTCCGACTCCTTTTTGGGCTGGCAGAGCTTGTAAGCCAAACACTCCTTAGGAATATCCTGCCCGTTCTCATTGCTGAGGTAAAGACAGTGACGGAAGTCCTTGGGCTTGACGTACGCATCGCTTGAGGCGTCACAGAAGATTTCCTGGTGACATCCTGAGGGGATGGCAGCGAATTTGCTGTTTTTGTAAGCGGAACAGGGCTTTTCTTCCCGTTTGGAAACATCCAGGGCGGGGGAAGCGGTAGCAATACTGATAGCAAGGGTCAATGGAATAAAGAACTTCATGGCTGAACTGATAATCAAACCACAGAATCAGGATTTCCAGCGGCTCTTTATACCTTTTCCGTCTGCGCCAAAATGCAAATCAGTTGTATTTTCCGGAGCATTTGATCAGTGATTGAACCGAAGAAAAAGAAACGACGGTGTACAATGAATGGGATCCTCCGATCTTCCCATTGTTTGTTGGTTGTACCTTGGCCCTCTCCTGCATTGTGGTACTCGGGCCATCAGTTGGTTTCTTCAATCGGCAGTACCCCAGGGGCGTGTACCGTAGAGCCTCCATTCAGCTAAAGAATATTTTCTTGGTGCCTCCAAGTAGTGGCCTAGCCATCGGGCTATGCCCATCTTTTGCATGAAGCAGCAGAAGTAATTTTGCCATCGACCCCTAAGGTAAATTTTCTTAGCCGCTATTCAACAAAATCGTGATGAGGTTTTTAGTAAAAAGGCTAACTTTCAATCTTTTCTCAAGAAGATTAGTCGGCGTTGGTTTTGAGGACCCAAGATTCCCTCATTATGTAGTAGCCGTTCATGATATCTCGCCGGGGAAAAATCAAAACAAGCATCACTAAATCATCGGGATTTTTTCCCAAGTGAACGATTCAGAAATTACTTTCGGACACGTTCTGGCTCCAGCACCGAAAAATTTGCGACCGTTCAACAAAGGCAAATCATGCATGATCTGCTAGATCTAGGCGACTCTACTTACGCTCGCCTGAATGCGCCCTTGGATTAGTGCAGTATCTGTTACAGCTGCGCCTGAATAGGTAGATCGTTTCGACCAAAAGTCACGCATCGAGTCTAATCGAGGTTTAACTAAGATTTCAGTGCAACAAGCTGGAGAACACCATGTGCACCAGTTTGTAGGGCGTCCATCGAAGCTCTTTCAAAGCAGAAGAATCCGGAAAAGCTGTTATTTTGGATTGACTGCAAAAACGTAGCTAGTCTTTTAGCCCGAAAGTAGTCTGAGTCTGATAACTAAGCACAATGCGAAGTGACATACGCTCAAAATTGTCTGAAATTTTTTGAGTCCAGACAATGCTTTTCAAATCCTGGTGCTTGACACAACCAGCTCCCTGCTGCGTAAATAATAACTTGAAAGAACCAGCTTTTTCTGACGAATTACACCATTTGATCGTAAAGCACAGCGGCTTCTCTGTAGCATGTCTGCGCATGCTTGGTACCGTGAACTACACATTTAGCCAGTAGAGATAGGGTAAAGCAGATGCTCAGGTTGAACATTGGTGGTCTCCATCCAAAAAGAAAGTATTGAAAACTGACCCGAAGAGCCCACTACATAAACAGCTAACGTCACGATGGACCCGCTACAAGTGAAAGAAGACTACAACAAGCCAGCTTGGTGCCAATGCGGCCGAGCACAAGCCAGTCCAAAGCAGCATATTCTGTCTTCGGGCCAAATGAACGAAAAGTCTGTCTTCGGGCCTAATGAACGCATATTCTGCCTTTGGGCCAAATGAACGCAGCCTAGTCCAAATCAGCATACTCGGCCTTTACCCTGAGGAGAGTGTCACGCAAATCCTGTTTTCTTGACTCGTCACACCAAGAGCCGTTGATGCCGTTCAAAACAATTTGGCACCACTCGGACCGGGAAAACCCAAAGCGCGTGTGCACAGCCACGTAGTTGTCTAAGATGTAGCCGCCAAAGTAGGCGGGATCGTCCGAGTTGATGGAAAACGGCACACCCCCGTCGAAAAAGGTCCGCATTGGGAGCTCGCCCACATCCTTGACCACTTGCAACTTCACGTTGGACATTGGACACATGGTCAACATGGTCTTGGAGGCGGCCAACCGCGTCATCAAGGCCTGGCTTTGCGCAGAGTTGACGCCGTGGTCTATCCGGGTCACTTTGAGAACATCCAAGGCGTTTTCGACGTATGTGTAGTCGCCTTCTTCGCCGGCATGAGCAGTCAACCCCACGAGCGGGAACTGGGACTTGACGGTGGCATAACATTCCTCAAACAATTCGGGAGGGAAAGGCTTTTCGGCGGAGTCGAGCCCCAATCCGTGCAAGGTGCCGTCAGCAAAGTACTTGGCGGTGCTCTGAATGGTGCTCAAGCCGGAGGCCGCAGGCAAGTGTCTGAGCAAGCACATGATCAACTTGTTGGAGGTGTTGAACTGTCTCTGGGCCTCCTTGCAGGCTCTGTCAAAGCCTTTGACAACCACGTCCACGCTGATCCCCCTCTCGACGTGACCCTGGGGATCGAAAAACACCTCCGAGTGCAAGCAGCCGTCTTCGGAAGCGCGACGAAAGTAGTCCATGGCCAAGTCGTAGAAGTCGTCTTCCTGGATCAAGACGCTCATGCCGATGTAGTAGTGGTCCAAGAAGTCCTGCAAGTCGGCGAAGTTGGCGTATCTTTCAAGACAAGCTTCCACGGTTTTAGGGAAGCTTTCTGGCAAGGTGATGTTGTTTCTCTGGGCCAATTTGAACAAGAGCGCAGGCTCCAAGGTGCCCTCGAGATGGAGGTGGTGCTCGCATTTGGGGAGCGCCTTGAGAAACGACGTTTGGCGTTGGGAGCACTCGTATTTGGCCATGATGGAAGGAAGTTGGTGGTCGGTGATGGAGCGTTTGGTGTCAAAAGAGAGCAGTATGGGCATCGCATGCTGTCGACGCACGGAGTGTGGGAGTATCTGCCACATGCGCGGCTCATGCGCCCTCGATGCCATGAACCGTCCGCATCACTGCCCGAATAAAAGATGTGACGAGTGCCAAAACGGCGGTGCTAAAACGGGGCGGAAATTTTGATACCAGGAACAAAAATCATCTTGCTGAAGACTCGGGTCATCCTTCTGGACACTAGTGGTGTAAGAGAAGACCCCCAAATCTGCACCTGGTGGAGAAATAGACAACCAGGTGAAATGGGGCCCAGGCGATGGTTCCTGATGTCGTCTCAATGCAGGTACAGATGGGTGTATCTTGCGCTGATAGCGCGCTTACTGAGACGCGAGCCATCTGAACGGTGCAGGGCGTTTCCCAAGCGCACATATAGGCCCGCCTTGAGAGGCGATTGCACGGCCTTTTGACGTAAAATCATGCAAGGCTTTTTGATCCATTTCAGCGCCTTTTTAGTTCAACTCTTTTGTTCCTTTCGGTCACATTTCTTCTTTTCATCTTTCATCTTTTTCATCTCTCATCTTTTTTATATTTCTTCTTTTTGCTCATCTTCTTTTTTTCATCTTTCTTCTTTCCCGCTCTTGAAATGTCCTGATGGCCGAGTCTTGTCAGTTGAGTATCTTGCAATGTATCAGAGTAGGCGAGAAAGACAAGAATTTTTGATGGAATAGGGCGACAAAAGAGACTGTACAATAGGGTTAGAGTAAACTAGAAAGATGCGAAAAAGATATAGGAGTAGAACATCCCACACGGTTGATCTAAGCCACTTAGATTCGCATGTCCGCCTATACAAGAAGTTTTCAGCTTTGATGAAGCTGAGAACGAACAATTTCAAATGGCGTTTATCGTAACATATAGAAAGGTCATAAAGAAGGGTGACGATTCAAACTGAAATCTCCAGAAATAATTCAAATAATTACTTGCTGGTGTGAAATGCGAACTTGTCAACAGAAGCTTTTTTTGCGCAGCATTTTGGTACAGTGCGACTCGGTCTTGAAAGCGGTTCCCATTTGCCAAAAAAAGCATACACCTAAAAGTATGATATAACTAGTCTCGAGAGTGTAAGATATTGGTATTTAACGCAAGTATCAACATCTTTTACTGCAATCGTATGCAAAACACCAAGCCGATCCGCATTTCACACTCGCTTGTCTTTCTCTTCGAACATCTTTTGCTTGCTTCAACATTCGTTCATCGGGCATATTGCCACACCACTGCATTGACTAGTAACGTCATTATAGCGAAAAATTAGATCAAGGCCATTTTCCTAAAGAATATTTGTTGCCTTTTTTTTACTTACTTTGGTGAAATTTTTTCTCTAGTTAATCCATATCAGCTCCTATCTCTTGTCTACATGGCACTGTATCTAGCTCGATTGTGTACTGTCGTGTTTGATAGTTTGACATACTCTAATTAATAAGTAGCTGACAAGTTATCAATGCGAAACCTCTATCCAACAGCAATCTGCGCGTCATGGCTAAGTGGTGCGAGTGTATGCATTCTGAACCTCTATACCAGATTGATTTGTCATCACGTAATGTGACTTGGGCGTCAACAGACTATAAGAAGGCTCTGGTATATCACCATTTTTAGGCCCTATCAACAATCAACTATGGGACTCCACGAAAAAGTCACCCCCGCCGAAAACGTTTCCTACTTCATCCCCAAAACGCCGGTAATCCCAGGCAAAGCGGTGGCCGAGCAGCCACAGAACAAGGCCTTGCCTAAGTTGTTCACGCCATTGAAGATCCGCAACATGGAGATTCCTAACCGCCTTGGTGTCTCGCCAATGTGCATGTACTCGGCCAACGACGACTTCGAGGCCACTCCATTCCATCTTGTTCACTACGGTGCTTTTGCCTTGAGAGGAGCTGGTCTCACCATCGTGGAAGCATCTTCTGTTTCGGAGTACGGTGGATTGTCTCCCCATGACTTGGGTATCTACACAGATGCGCAGGCCAGGGCCCTCAAGAAGGTCACCGAGTTCGCCCACACGCAAAACCACCTTGTGGGCATTCAGATTGCCCATGGAGGCAGAAAAGCCTCTGGAGAGCCTCCATACGTGCATCTTGAGAAAGTGGTGGAAGAGGTAGACGGCGGCTGGCCCGATAAAGTCGTGGCTCCTTCGGCACGTGCTTTCAGGCCCGGTGGCTCGTACCATGTTCCTTTGGAATTGACGGTGCCCCAAATCAAACAAATTATCAAGGACTTTGGTACCGCGGCCAAGAGGGCCGTCGAGATCTCGGGCTTCGACTTCGTTGAGATCCACGGCGCTCATGGCTACTTGTTGAGCTCCTTCCTATCCGCCACATCCAACAAGCGGACTGACGAGTATGGTGGTTCTTTTGAGAACCGGATCCGCATTGTCCTTGAAGTCATTGATTCCGTGCGTGCGAATGTTCCCGCCGATTTCCCCGTGTTTTACCGGATTTCCGGCTCGGAAAACACCCCGGATGATCCCGAGCAGTGGACTATTGACGACACCGTGAAATTGGCCAAGATCATCGCCGACGCTGGGCTTGTGGACGTCATCGACGTGTCCTCTGGAGGCAACAACTACAAGCAGAATGCCCGTGGTCCCAAGGAAGCTGTCCATGCGCCATTGGCCAAGAAGGTCAAGGAGGCTGTTGGCGACAAGATGCTCGTTGCTTGTCCTGGCAAAATCAATCGTGCAGACTTGGCAAACTCCCTTTTGGAAAATGGCACCTTGGACATTGTCTTGGTCGGCACGAAGTTCTTGGAGAACCCCGGTCTTGCTTTGACGTGGGCCGATGACTTGGGCGTCAAGGTGGACAGCTGTCGCCAGTACAGCTGGGCATTTGCTCCAGAGAGACAGCAAATCATAGATGCCATTGCGGAGGCCGAAGCCAAGGTAAAGCTGCTTAACTTGGCCGAGTAAGATCTCTGCCGTAATAGAGAGAATTGATAGAAGCTGTGAATAAATTGAGAGGATCTGCTGCGATAGAAGAGATTGTTATAGACTACCATTGTCGAAGGAATAGAGATTTGAATTCAAAATGAGTGTTTCGTGTAGATGTTGGTTTTCTGGAGGCTCTGGAACAAACCATGGAGAAATACAGGGTGTCAAGTACCACTGAAGATGACATAAAGAGGAGGTGGGGCTTCTGTAAACGTTCTTCTTCCCTACTCTCCCTGATGATTGAAAAAACTGGAGTGGTTTCATTAAAGCTTTTGCCAAAAGTTCTGATTAAAGTGGTTCTGATGTAATCGTTACTAGAAGTGCTTTGAGGAATAAGTTCTCAGCGTGCTTTTTGATAATAATGATTACTGGCACCGCTCGCTTTGCTCGTGGGCTCTAGAAAACTAGTTGATATAACATTGAAAGCATTGTTTTATAATTCCATAAGAGTTCGTCTCAAGCACCCTAAGCAGCTCTTTAATGAAGCGCCATTGAAAACCCATCTTGGCCAAAAACCAACTCTGGAGAATGGCTTGTAAGGCAGTTCTGGCCGGATTATAGTCATGAAGGCTTCACTTGCAAAAGCAAGCAAATTCAGACATTCAAAACAAAAGAGTTGCCCAAAGCCATTTATGGAACACTGTAAAAAGTTAAGTGAAAAACTCTTAAGCAGCTGGGCCCAATCTACTAGGCCCAATTGAAGAGTCGACGTTCAATCCAGTCGAGGCTGCGAAAAAATGTCAGCAGCTTCAGGCCATCCTGGTCCCCGGGGGTCCCTCGGTGGTCCCTGGCAGTCCCTGCGCACCATTTGCTCAACAAGACACCAGCTTCCACTGCAATCAGCAACACCACCAAGCTCCAGTTCCTTCCCCATAGCGCCAGATGCAACCGCTTCAAAACAACCGCCGGCACCACAACGTGACTTAAACCCTAAGCCCCCACGAAAATCCCCGGGTTCCGTGCTGTGGTTATTTATAGCCACGGCCAAGGGCACCTGCCGCTGCGCGCCTACGGCCTACGATCTTCAGCCTCGTCCCCACTGCCGAGCCCGACCCGAATCCCCCAAGCCTCCATTCGCCAACCACCAGTAAATTTCAAAAAAAAAAAGACACTGACCTTCAGCTCACACACATGCTTTCCGCCAACTCCACCAAAACCAAAATTACACCGCCCCACGCCCACTGCCCTGGACCAGAAATACCGTGCCAGGCCACTGTCCTGCACACAGGACGCCGTGGACCCGAACCGCGTGCGACCTGCCTGTCCCGGTGTCTTGATTCAGGCCCTCAGCGCTGATCCGGGCGCAGTACTTTCCTCAACACAGTATATTACTCCCAGCACCTGGCGCCTGTCCCCGTCCCCACCCACGGCCCAAGACATCCCGAACCTGGTCCCGACCAAAACAGTCCCCTTTTGCCGGTCCCCGCCTCGGACCTCTGCTGCCACCTCGCCCGTGCCATTGTCCTGTCTCGCGCCGCATCATCTTCACTACCACATATCCCAGTCACACGCCAACCTAGTGCTACTGCATTTTGCCCCGTGGCTCGGCTTTCCTGGTGAAAAATAGACGCAGCAAAGGTCTCGCCTTGCCCTGCTGCCAGAAAACCCTTACCCTACTCTGCAAAAGAATCCCCGCCTTACTCTGTCGGCCTTTGCCATGGCACACCACAATGAACGTTACTCGGACTACCCGTCCGGCCACCAGCCCAATGGCGTTTACAACTACTCGCCCACGCGAAACCGAAGCGACAACCTGCTTGATTTCGAGCAGCCCGCGCAGCAATACCACCAGCCCGAAACTGCAGCCGCTGCCGACCCGTTCATGTCTTCCTACGAGGGCTCCCGCCCGCACGAGATCTTCCACACTTCCGAGGGCTACCCTCGGCAGCCGCTGGCCGTTCAGCCCAGCCACAACGCAAATCTGTCCACGATGCGCTTGGCCGGCGACCCGTTTCGGGAAAACTACGAGATGCACAGCTACGACCCCAACTTGAGTGGCTACGACAACCAGCCCTACGCCTCGGGCCCTGAACACTACCACGACAGCTTCCGGCAGGCGTTTGTGCCCCATGCCTACGACACCGAGGACGAGGAGGAGAAGGAGTTTGACAAGGCCATCCCGTTTGGTGAGTTCCAGGGCGATCACTACGACTTGCAGACGTTGCACATCCCACGTGCGGCCAACGACGACCGCTTCGTGGACGTGCCCGAGTCCGTGGCGTCGCCGTTTGATTTCCCCGAGCCCCCCGAAGAGGAGGAGGTGCGGGAAAAGCCCACCCAGGGCATTGCCACGGGCCACAACGGCCACTTGGTCTTGGACTGTCCCGTGGCTACCGAGCTCCTCACCAAATTCCCCGACTACAATCCGGAAATGAAGGACGGCGGGCTCAGCAGAGAGTTCTCGTACATGCGTTACACGGCCGTGACCTGCGGGCCCTCCAATTTCTGGAGAGACGGCTACATTCTTAGACCCATCCACTACCCGGTGCGGAGGCAGACCGAATTGATGATTGTCATCACCATGTACAACGAGGATGACATCTTGTTGGCCCGCACCCTCAAGGGTGTATTCAAGAACATCAAGCATTTGGAGTCCCGCACCCGCTCGCCCGTGTGGGGCAAGGACTCCTGGAAAAAAATCGTGGTTTGCGTGGTCAGTGATGGCCGTTCTAAGATCAACGAGCGTGCCCAGGCTCTTTTGGCGGCATTGGGTGTGTATCAGGAAGGCTTGGCCAAGTCCAGAATTGACGACAAGAAGGTCCGCGGCCATATATACGAGTACACCACGCGTGTGGGTATCTCGTCCGTTGAGGACACTGTGAAGTTGACCACCGAGAAGGTGGTTCCCGTTCAAATGCTCTTTTGTTTGAAGGAAGAAAACGCTAAGAAGATCAACTCCCACAGATGGTGCTTCGAGGCTATATCTCAGGTTTTGGAGCCAAACATTGTTGTTCTTTTGGATTGTGGTACCCAGCCCTCCGGCAAGTCTCTCTACCACCTATGGAAGGAGTTTGACAAAGACCCCCAAGTCGCAGGTGCTTGTGGTGAGATCAAAGCAAAACTTCAAAAGCGCCAGATTGCGACAAACCCTTTGGTCTACGCTCAAAACTTTGAGTACAAGATTTCCAATATTTTGGACAAGCCTACTGAGTCTGTTTTTGGCTTTATTTCCGTCTTGCCCGGTGCATTTTCCGCCTACAGATATGTGGCTCTTCAGAACGATATAAACGGCAAGGGTCCTTTGGAGAAGTATTTCAAAGGAGAGTTCTTACACGGCAGCGGGGAGCTCGACCCTGACGACGATGAGTACGAACTTAAACGTGATTTATTGAAGGATGAGGCCGGGATCTTCACTTCCAACATGTACCTTGCTGAAGACAGAATCCTATGTTATGAACTTGTCGCCAAAAGAGGTTGTTCCTGGCTTCTTCGGTACTGCAAGTCTGCCAAAGCAGAAACGGACGTACCTGAGGGTCTTGCAGAATTTATTCTCCAAAGAAGAAGATGGTTGAACGGGTCCTTTTTCGCTGCCATCTACTCGCTAGCCCACTTTCCTAAACTCTGGCACTCATCACATACGTTCCCGCGCAAGTTCTTTCTTCATGTTGAGTTCTTCTATCAGTTCTTGAACTTGGTTGTGTCTTGGTTTTCCATTGGCTCTTACTTTTTGGTCTTCAGGATTTTGACTACATCACTTGGCTCATCCGAGGTAAACTTTGCGCCCGGAAACATTCTCTCTGTGATTTTCCTATGGTTATATCTCGCGTCCATCGTCACGACTTTTGTTCTCAGTTTTGGTAACAAGCCCAAGGGGACTGAGAAGTTTTACATTGTGATCGTGATTTTCTTTGCAATCTTGATGATGTATATGATTTTTGCGTCAATTCTCCTTGCAGTCAAGGCAATTCTAGCCATTCGGGAGTCGAGCAAGTTCACTGTTAAGCTCTTTTTTGCCAACGCGCAATTCAGAGATTTGGTGGTTGCAACCTCTTCGACGTATGTGCTTTACTTTCTTGCATCTTTCATGTACTTGGAGCCATGGCACATGTTCACATCCTTTATACAATACTTGTTGCTTTCCCCTGCCTACGTTAATGTGTTGAATATTTACGCCTTTTGCAACATTGACGATGTGTCCTGGGGTACAAAGGGTGATACCGGAGCAAAGGATTTGGGTGTGGCCAAAGTAAGAGAGGACGGTACGTTCGATGTGAACATTCCGGTACTACAGGAAGAAATTAATCAGTCATACTTGAACCAATTGGAGAAAATCAAGAATCCAGAGGACAATCTGGGCCAAAAATTCACTGCATCCAATGAGGACTACTACGCTTTTATAAGATCGATGACTGTCTTGGTTTGGATGTTTTCCAACTTCGTGATTGTGGCACTAGTGCTAGAGACTGGAGGTTTCAACCAGTTCGACAAGTCTACAACATCCGGTTCTAGCACGGGCAGGTCGGAAATCTTTTTGACTGTCATCCTTTGGACTGTTGCATTCATGGCCCTCTTCAGATTCATCGGGTGCTCCCTCTACTTGTTCCGAAGATACATCAACAAGTTTAGGTCTCGGGCAAAAAAATAGAGTACTGGAAGCCCGCGTTCTTCTTGGACTGCACCCTGCGTGCAGCGAAAGCGACTAGAAACAATAAACAAAACATCTTCATCAGTAAACCGCCCTTGGTCTTGGAGACAATTGCATCAGCAGAAATCAAAGCCGGGCTCTTAAAAGCATCAATACCGCAAACCGCAGACCCTGAATATTGTTGCATCTCCAAGAAATGATATGAATAGAAGAAAGAAGTCAAAGGACGTTGCTTTACAGCTCGGCGAACCGCTTCCACTTTCATACCAAGCAAACTCTCCGGATATCAAAACCGAGAGCCTTAGTAGTGGATTGGCCCCCCTAAGAACATTATCGGAAAACTCTGCCTACCGACTACGACTGCAGAGTAAGCAGGAAACCCGGCCAAAGCCATATTTCGATCGTGACGAAGAAGTCCCGCTTCCTATTTGGCGAAGAACGCGTACAGAAAGCGCCCAATCGAAGGATCAACAAAAAGATGCTGACGTCAGCTTTGGCTCCCGCAAAACTAGCGATTTCACCAACAACAGCATGGATCTATACGACACGTCCATCGTGCAGTCGACGCCAGAACACGCAGCTTTGAAGAACATCAGTGACAAAATCCAGCATCTCGAGAACGAGTACAGCAACGCCAACTTTTCTCACACTTCAACGAGACAAGATTTGCTAATATTAGAGCAGGTGAGTCAAAAATTGGACGACCTCATAGAAGAACAGCAGCAGCAGCATATTCTACAAGAACAGCAGCATATCATAAAGGAACTCGAACGGTTTCAGCGACGTTCGTCGTCGTCGTCTCATCCTCTGCCCAAGAGATGGAATCGTGCTATCGTAGCACTCATCTTGGTGACCATGCTCCTGATCTCATTCCTAGCAGGCCATTTCTCCTATGATTACTGCTACTACATTTGTTGAACTCAAAAACGGCATAAGCAGGCTACTTCATGACAAGGAGTGACTTGATGGAACAAGGAGAAGGCGGTTTGAGTCTGAAATGAAGAATTGTACTATAATACACATATATACAGAGCAGAGGCCAGGCCAGTCCTGGAAAATGAAGAGTTTCTGAAACGAAGACACCAACGCCTATTCGTCGTAGTCGTTCTTGGGGGGAGCCGAGGCTTCCGATCTCATGTAAAGGTCAATGGCAGTTGAAAACACGGCGAAACCAGCGCATCCGAGCACAGCGGCCTGTGGACCAGCTTTAATCGAAAGGCCGGCGCCAGTTATGCATCCAGCAGACATGCCGTTGTATATATCATGCTTTGCACGCAAGCTCTCAATGGAACACTCCACACCAGAGAAGATCATGCCAATGTAGCCAAAGTTCTTTGCGCTGGAGTACGAGCGCTTCGCCATATCAGAAAACTGAAGCTTCATCTGCTGCTTGAAGGGCAACTCGCTTATATGACTGACGGCAGACGATCCCACAGGAACGTCATAGGCCATGGAGGCCATGAATAAGCCAAAGAAACCGCCTAAGAAGAAACCAGACCCTCCGGCCATAACGGTCTTTCCCGGGCACGACTGCATTGCCTCAACCATTTTTCTTGCGCCAGCCTCTGCTTGCTCCTCTTGGTTCATTTGGGCCAATGGCTTTTCGGGCTCCTGTGGCCCTGTGTAGACTCCGAAAACCATGGTGTTTGGCAGCTCAAGATCAAATGGCGATGACGGACCTCGTGCTTTTTTCCTCGCCCCAGCGGCGCTATGTGCAAGACCCTTGCATCCACGCTTGGTGTACGATTGCAACGCACAACTCGGTCTGAATGGCCTTCGAGCGAGGTTCAACTGCGGTGTCGATAGGTGGCTGAAACTGATTTTTAGCTGCAGTTGACCTTCGAATCAGTCACCAAGCTAATTGGAACATCAGTGCAGAATACCCCGTGATTCGTGGTAACCTGGACTCCTTCGCAACTGGACGGAATCGGGGTATTTCGATCAAGGAGAAATAGCCGCCTTTTGAAACTCTGAACGACCGGTCACGAATACCTGTCTTGCCCCTGAAGGCCGCCCACGGATTCTAGTTTGAACCCTCGAGTCCCCGATTAGGAAGCCCCTGCGCACTGCGTCTCCGCACTTTTGAGTGTCGCACCAGTTAGACCAGAAGCCACTGATCAGCACCGCTCTTCGGGACACTCGGAGTTAGCGATGCCTGGGCTTTTTAGACTTCGATAGTGGAACTGAGTTCCCATATTGTTGAAATCAGTGGAAAGGCGGCGACTTGAGAGCACACTCCTGGCCGGGATCTGGCCGCACCGGGGTTTCTTTTTCAACTCGAAACGGTGGGGTGACCTCTCCCCTCTGACGCATGCAACCTCAACATTCAATGGCCGCCCTTCATCGAAACCTGTAAAAGTCGGTTTATTAAGTTAAGAAGAGAGCGACCGAGGAACTTTGCATCATCCCATCGCAACCAGTTATTGCTACTTGGTCGTAGCGCATCAATTGGCCCCCAGTAGCGCCATATTCCAGGCCCGTATGGCTGAAGTCATTGAGATCTGCAGAAACATTCTCGCGCGCTGACAGCATAGTTCATGTGTGCCGGCGCCGATACGAAGCGGAGAAGCTTTCCCTGATGATTGGCTACTCGCCCAATTCAGGGTTATTGTGCTCAGATGAAAGGTGGCAGAAAAGTGGAGTTACTTTTCTTAGCCCCAGTCAGAATCGGTATAAAAGGACCGTCTTCCACCTGGGGGAGTCCGTTTGCAGCCACCAAACAACCTCACTTCACCACATCACTGTATCTCTAAGCCCACCGCAAAGCACGAACAATCATGACAAAATCAAAAAAGATCAAGCCTTTGGAACTACACTTGGACCAAATGTCCAAGCTCGAACACCTCCAGCCGCTTCCCAAATCGAGATCCTCGTCCATCACGTCCGTGGAAAGCGAAGATGGTTCCATAACAGAAGTCTTGAAACCACCCCCACGTAAAGACTTCGATGACATTCTTTCTTTCGAAGCTTACATCCGAGATGAGACTTGGGACAATGATTTTGACTATTGCCATGCTCACTTGTCGTATTATCCGCCTTTTATCATGAAGGAAGTTCACGACAACGTGGACAAAATCAAGCCCACCATGAACAAGAACTCGAGGAAGTTCCGCCGGAATCTCCAACATCACATCAAGCGGCACTTGATGGTTGATATGGAGAAATGTTCTGGCTTCCAAATGGACTTTGGCAAGGGGACAATGTCCGAGGATCCCAAGTCGCTCACGTGGATGTTCGAGGACTTGGGTAATCACGGGTTTACTTCGGAGGAGAACGACTTGTACAACCGGCACTGGAAGTTGGAGTTGCAAGTGAAGTGCAACAACGAAAACCCCATGGTGGAGGTTGATTACCGCGCCATTCCGGTGTAAATGTAGCCATCTCGAGTGACCAGCCGTCTTAATCAGTAGCGCTCTTTATGAAATCCAACGAAATGATGAATGCAATGTAGGCTGGAGATATTGTCTGTGGTGGAGTCTCTTTGAGTCGCGGCTACTCAAGCCTTTGCCAATCGATCGTAGGCAGGACTCGAGTTGATATACGAGCTGCCAAACCTCTGGACATTTTCGCCCAAGTAGTCCATGATGCCCTTCACATGCGAAAGCAAGATTTGGACACTGACCGAGTCCATGGCCACCTGCGAAACCCGACCAGGCATAGTGCACAATAGCCGAAGAAGATGCTCTAGCCCGTAAACGTCGCATGGACGCAAGTTGGGGTCGAAGCGGTGTTTCTCGCTGTATTGAAGCCGCTCGAACTTGTATAGCAAGTCCAAACTCAACGACTGATCGAAGTATAGCTGAAGGCCCTCGATGGCTTCGCGGATGACCGCGAGATCCTGGTCCGTGCTCAGATCCACTTTCTCTGTGTAGTACAGCAGGAGGATCTCCAGCACCGACACGGTGGACAGCAAGTCCACGAGCTTCTTGTCTTTTGTGATGAGCTCCCAGTCGTCGACCAAGATGGAGCTCAACTTGGCCGAGAGAGGCATGCGGAGCTCATAGCTCAGCATCTGGTCGAGTTTGAGCTTCTTCCTGCCCAGAGCCAGCTTCTCCTTGGGGGCGGCTTGACCCAGAGACGCAGCGGCCGCAGCCTTGTTTTCTTTACGCACGGCCCGCTTTCTTTTGGCGGCTGCCATGCTGTCTGGCGACGAGACGCCGGGATCCAAGCGCTCGATGGGTTTCTTGCGGGCATTGCGGAGCTCTCGGGAGAGCCCCAAGTTGTCGTCGTTGAACTCAAGAATCCGTTGCGACGACACCCACTCGTCCCACTTCAGGTTCCAGCCTTTGTAGTGCAAGAAGTGGGCGTTGCAGTCGAGGAGAAACTGGGGGATCTTGTTATTGAGCAACGGCTCCGTCTCTCCGTCGCTGAGCTCCACGCTAGGCGAGTCCTGTTCATGGTACTTGATGACTTTGGCCTCGTAAACCAACGGCCCGTGGTATGCCAACACCCGTGTGCCGGGGCTGAACTTTTTGGGGGCTTCTGCCATGTCAGATGGGGTTTTAAGCACAGTGCTCAGAAGAGGGCGTGAAAGCGCGAACAAGATTTGGTGTGCTGCACCGCGTGCTTCACAGACCTTGGATCGGAGTAGACTTAAATTTCCGGGAGCGTCTCAAATATGGCGAGCTCTGCTTCTACAGTTGTGTGCATTTAAGCAGCGATTCCGATGCTCCTCTGTGGCTTTTTTAGCTCCAGATGTGGATATTGGTGGATATTTGTTTTCACTTGGGACATCCACCGGACTGGTCGCTGCCTTGAAAAACTATAAATTGAGTCTGACAGAGGCGGGTGCTCCGTCAAGACAAGCACAACATGCACTCTGCACCAACGGGAATTGACATGTCTAAAATCCACCGATACACGCTTCCCGTTCCGTAAGCCCCACTTCGGCGCCATCGGACGTTTTGCAACTCACTGCAACACCCCAGACTGCAACCCACCCCAGAGCGTGGCCTGCAGACAACGACACAGTGCTAGAGGCGAGGAACCGATTTCCACGGCAAGAGACCTCTGAAGCGGGATGCAGCCCTTTCCGGTCCGGGCCGCCCGTGGCACAGCGAGCGTTGCATTCACGGCTTGATTTCGGAGGCGGAGTTGGCGCTGGCGGCGGTGGTTTTCGCTCCAACACACGCTTGACTGCAAGCTGGCATGGCACCGCGCTAGCTCCGCCGCGCATTGCTGCGCGGGTCGAGTGGCCGCACCCAAACCCCAGTACCCCACGGCGTTGTCTCACTCACGAAAACCCGCAAAACACCGTAGAAAAAAAACAGTATTGCCTGCTACCTCCAAACAGCGAGCCGTCCAGCCTCCCGAACCTGCCTAGCTTGTTTGCCTCTTGCCAGGCACTTTCCCTCTGTTCATCCGCCACGTGTCTGAAGGGCTTTTTGCACCATCCTGCGCCCATAGTCCGCATCTTTGGTAGGCCCCCTATCTTCTGTGGCCTATTGGGTTGTGTGCTTCTCGACAGAGCGCCCCACTCCCCCGCAATACCTATTTCTGGTTCCAGCAACAGCATTTGACAGTGCCCACTCCCCGTGTCTATACTGGGCCTGTCCGGACCTTTTCTCCTAGCAAAGCATTCGCATCACCATGGCCCAATCCGGAAGCGGAAATCGCGTGGGTGTCCACTACAAAGTCGGCAAAAAGATCGGCGAGGGCTCTTTTGGCATAATTTTCGAGGGCATCAATCTACTCAATGACCAGCAGATCGCCATCAAGTTCGAACCGCGCAAATGCGAGGCCCCCCAGTTGCGTGACGAGTACCGCTCTTACCGAATTCTCAGCGAAGTCACCGGCGTCCCCAAGGCATATTTTTTCGGCCAGGAGGGAGTGCACAACATACTAGTGATTGACTTGTTGGGCCCGTCGTTGGAGGACTTGTTCGATTGGTGTGGTCGGAAATTCAGCATCAAAACCGTGGCACAAGTCGCCAAGCAGATGCTTCAAAGAATCCAGTCTATTCACGAAAACCATCTAATTTACCGCGATGTCAAGCCCGACAACTTCTTGATAGGCAAGCCCGACACACCGCAGTCCAACCTAGTCTACGTGGTTGACTTTGGTATGGCAAAGCAGTACAGAGACCCTAAAACAAAAACTCACATATCTTACAGAGAAAAGAAGGCTTTGAGCGGGACTGCAAGGTATATGTCTATTAACACGCACCTCGGAAGAGAGCAGCTGAGAAGAGATGACTTGGAGAGTCTTGGTCACGTCTTCATGTACTTTTTGAGGGGCTCATTACCTTGGCAAGGCCTCAAGGCACCTACCAACAAGCAGAAGTACGACAAGATTGGCATTAAGAAACAAACAACTTCCATCAATGAGCTATGCTTCGGCTTCCCCATCCAGTTCGCGCAGTACTTGGATAATGTCAGAAATCTCAAGTTCGACGAAGAACCTGATTATGCATACTTGATAGGTTTGATGGACAAAGCTTTGCTATCGATTGATGCAAAAGAGGATGGCCACTACGACTGGATGGACTTGAATGGTGGACGAGGTTGGGATGCGGCTCTCAATAAGAAGGCAAACCTTCATGGTTATGGAAACCCGCACCCACCTCAGAGATCCCGTAAAGTCACCAACCATACCAATTCAAATGTCGGCCAAGGCAAGCGAGTGCCAAATAATAACCAACCAACCCAGAACCTACTCCCAGGGAAACAGCGACTCAGCCGATCACACTCTTTGTCATATGGGAATTACAATTCCACCGACATCGCTTACAACCCAATCGGTACGAATTCCCATGGAGCAACTGCTGTGCATGATGATGCGGACTTGCACTCTGCATCATCGAGCTTTGAAAACCAGAGACACAAGTCATGGGTGCGTAAGTACTTGTGCTGCTTCTAGAGTTGCTTCTTCTCTGTGATGCTTCTATAGTTGTTGATTCTCTGTGATACTATGCAGAAATCACTGGCGTTTTCGCTCGATGATGCGTTGCTTACTTTGCGCCAAGATGCGCCCACCACATGCCGCTGTCCCGTAGCAGGTGCCTTTATGTTTGCTACGATCAATTGTCTACATTGTTTTAGTTCTTTTCTTTCAATTTGGTTTTAAGCGATAAACAAGTGCTAGTGCAACGACTGGCGTTGACAACAGCAGTGGCGAAAGCAGTCAAACGTGAAACTCTTGGGAGTGCCCGACTATGATCCAGCATGGGTCCAGCAACTATTCGCGCTCCTCCGACTCAACCGTGACGGCACTGGCGACCGAGCCTTTACGCTCGCTTTCTTTCTGATTAGACAGAAACGTGTCTGCGGTTTTCTGTGGAAGCCAGTACTTGTTGTTGGTCGCATTTTGATGGTAGCTATAGTGGCTACCACTCGTGACGTGCGAGGCGTTGCTGTAACTTGGCTTAGACCTACCCCCATTTAAGGTTGTTGCAATACGGCCAAAGAAGTTGTCGAATAAATCAGGCATTTTTTGGCTTTCTCTCTTTGATGTCGATAGCGGAATTGAGTCAAATATAATAAATAAGACTGTAGCGGAGTGGGAACTCGTTGTAGAAGGCGATGTGGCCCATTATTGGAGGCCAAAATGGGCTTATTTATAATCTTCCTCATTGGCCTTACGTCCTAGAGATAAGACTGACTTTACCAGACCACTTAATGACGTTCTTTGAGGTCCCCTCGATCTAGAATCTGCAACTCTTTCTTTTTTTCGATCCCCTCATTTGGCTTTCCCCTCTACGATTCAAAATTGCTCGAAAATGAGCTCCTTTCAAAGAACCAACACGTCACTAGGGTGCTATGTGCCGTCATGATATACTCATTCTATTGTTCAGATCTCGTGCATGTACATTATCTTGAGCCGCATCACTATGGCTGCTTCATTTCCTGCAAAGTGTATTGCATGGTGAGATCCTTGTGACGCATATCATTAACTTGCTGCAGCATTACTTACATAAAAACCCCTACCCCACAGTATCCTCCATAGCATCTGCAGAACAATCATGACCCGTTTCTTCATGGCCCCGCTGCTTATGAGCCCTTTTTGGAAACGAGCATAACCACCTTTACAAAAAGGGATTACTGAGGGAGGCAGAGGCCATATTTATGCAGGACTACCTTGTCTGATTCAGCTCCAAGAAGCTCTAACCCCCAAAATGACACAAGGGCTGGAACAGATTCGGTAGGAGCCAGCAAAATGAATGGCTTATTGATGACGAGAGATTCAGAATAGGGTTCTCTTAAACGGCATGTGGTTCAGGCTTCCCCCACAATCTGAATTTTCCTGACAATAATAAAATTGATTGCTATGTAGAAATGAAGGACCCTCGAAAAAACGGATCACATGACTATGATGCAATAGAGATTCAAAGCACCCTGGCCCAGCCCACTTTTGGCGCCGGAACATTATGCCAAGCTACTCCTGGCCGAAACCGACGGTTTCCTCGACAGCTAAGGTGAGCTTCTGCTTCATACTCTCATACGAAGTGTATGGAGGCAAGTCAACTCTGTTGAAACAAGTGTGTGACTTGGGTAATTGGTTGGCTTCTCCGGCCTTTTCGATGGTGAATCTTCTGGGACCGTCAGAACCCTGCAAATCTTTGAAACCGTTGACCGGTATTCTCGACGTACCGGTGGTGAACTGCAACAAACGGGCCTTCTGTTCAGAATCCCATTCCTTGATGCATCTCCAGAACCATTGGACCACTTGGTCACTCTCCTGGTAGCCCCTGTAGTCGGTGTGCTTCTTCCAGTCCTCTAAGTCAATTTCGGCCAAGCCTCCAATCAAAAGCTCCAACTCTCTCTCATCAAAGACGTTGACCAACTCCTGAGGAATCAATTCGTTGAAACCATCGATGAATGCTTTGAACTGTTCCTCAATTCTCTTGTAGATCTTCCACTCACAAATAAGCTCAACGTACTCGTGCTTGTTCTCCTCAGTGACCTCGATATCCCTACCTCCAGGCTTCAAGTCGACCTCCACGATCTGGCCAAATTGGTCATCTTCTGTGCTGAAGGTGAGATCTAAGATATCAGTGATGTCGTTCTCCACCATCCAGAGCAACGATCTATAAAACTCTGCATCAACACCTTCCATGTCTTGCAAGACGACTTTCTTGTGCAACATCATTTTATACAAGGCTCCAACAAAGAACGCGTCCAAAAATCTCCTGTGGAAAACACCCAATCCAACAACCCTACCGATAAACTTGAAGTAGTTCAAGTGCTCGGGATTGATGCCGGAGTGAGGGTTGATTTGCAAAGTATAATTGTCATGACTCGAGTATTCGAAGAGACAGTAGAACGGATTGAACATGTCGTGAGACAATAAAAAGAAGAACTCTCGAGAAACTCCACCGTAGTCCAAACCTTCTTCACCGTCGAACTTGATCATCAAACGCTTTTTCAAATCGTCAGGGGTTTGTCTCATAATCTCTTGGTACGAGTCCTCGAATATATGGTCTCTTCTGACCTTTATGTGGCATTGGCCAGGCAAGATACGCAAGGCCGGCTGGGACCTGAAATAGATCACCTTTCTTCTGAAATCACGCTTATATTGGGGAACATTCTGGTCCAAAGAAGAAGGCAAGCGAGGGTCATCCCAAGTTGTGGTTTTTGTGTTGTGATCAACGAAATAGACACGAGCAGTATTAGTCAACCGCATTTCCCAGCCGGAAGGTAAGGGGCCCAATTGACTGACAGGCTGCTGCTGAATAGTCGTATTAGGACCGAAAGTACGGATGTATTGTTGTCTTCTGGGATCGACCCAGGTGGTTGTCCTCGTGTTGTGATCAACAAAGTAAGGCCTTCCTTCATTGGTGAACCTTTGCTCCCAGCCGGAGGGCAACTCCCCGAGCCCACGGGTGGTGACTCCCGAGCTTGCCATGGAAACGGCAGCCGCAGGACTGGCAGGAGAGTTTGTTCCGCTGTAATTCACAGTGACGCTGTTAGAGGAGCTATTGTTGGATGAGGTTGCGAGAACAGGCGACTGCGGGGTCTGGCCGGGAAGAGTACGGCCGCGATGTTGGCGTCTCTCGGCCTCGGTGTAGTCATCCCTCTGTTGGTCTCTCTCAGACTCGGACTGGTCTAATGCTGGTCTTTGCCAGGTGGTTGTACGAGAATTATGATCGACATAATACGTACGACCGAAGTTGTCTGTTCTTCTCTCCCAGCCCGGTGGCAACCTGCCATATTGGTCCTCGAAGGATGAGTACTGTCTGTTTGCCGCGCTGTCGCCGGAACCCTGAGGCGCCGAGGAGGATGGAGGAGGAGGCAATTCGGATAACTCAGAAGCAGCGGCCGGAGCAGCGGCAGCCAGGGAGCCGGCAGAGGGGTTGGCGGGCCGCGAGGAGGCCAGGGCGTTGTGGCTGAGCACTATGATAACACGCCCGCTGACGGCCAAGTTTTCGTTCGACTTCTTCAAGTCGCGAGTCACGGTTTCTTCGGAACTGGGCATGGACAAGTCGATGACGTCGCCAATGCGGACGTTGATGACGCCCAAAAAGCCCTGGTCCTTCTTCTTAAACTTCTTCTGGTCAAAGACCTGGATGACCAAGATGGAGTCTTCGCTGGCGTCCAATGCAAAGGATTCGTTCCAGTAGGGGTTCATTGTTTTCTTAGCGGTTTTCGTTGTCTTGGTTTGTGAGCCGTCCACGGTCACCACCGCAAACGGGTCGGGAGAGCGGAAAACATCCCGCTTGTAGAGAGCCTCGGCAGCCACTACTTTGACGCTAATCTGGGGCATCAGAAACTTCTCTCTGGCGGTGTGCTATTTCGCTGTAGGGTTCGAAGGAGGGGGCGGACTAGAAACTGGCTCTGTTCGGGGCGGTCCAGGAGCCGGTTGGTAGCAGAGACGACGGTGGTGCTGGGGAGGAGGGAAGCTTGCCAAAAAAAAATGGATCCTGTCGATGAACAAAAGTCGAAGAATTACTCAGAAAATACAAGCAAGGTAAAAAAAGATAAAAAAAAAAAAAACCGAGCCTGGCGGACAAACACGCAGACAAATAGGCGAGCCCTCACTATTCACGAAACGGCCGGAAACAAGTGAGAAATGAGAAATGAAAAAAATAAAAAAGAAATCAGCCTAGTCGGACGCACACCTCGACAAGCCCTGGCCACCCTCCGGCGAAGTAGGCACCCGCGATTGCACACAGGCGACTCTGAAACACCCCTGAAACGTCCCCGAAACACCTTGCTTGCAGGACGCCCCCTCCGCCCCTTGTACTTAAGACGAGCACACCCCTGCCCGGTTTTTTGTCTTGCTGGTGTTTCCCATCGTTCTGCACCCTGCCTAATTGCTCATGCCGTGCATATTCGGATCCGGCGGCCACTTCGGACAGTGCGCGCAAGCATCGTTCCAGCGAAGGATGGCAAGGCCCCATGGCTGCGTGCTAAGCTTCCAACAATAGGCGCCAGCAGCACTTTCTTGGGCCGACCCTTATGGGGCTCAGCACGATGCGTGCCGTGTGCTGCGGGTTTCCGGGTGCGCAGCCTGCAACCGTGCGTGGCGGCGGGCGGTGTGGGCGAGGGCACGTGACCCCGGAGTCGGGGTGGGTTCCGGGCGTTCGGGCTGCCGCTCGTGGCTGCGTTTGCCCGCTGGCAGGCGCCTTGAGAAGCTATATGTCCTTAGAGGGCCTGTCCTGCAGGACGCGTGCGCCAGACGGCCGTCTTGAGCTGGTATTCTGAGGCTAAACCTGCGTGCATCTACACTTGTGCGGCTCTATAGTGTTTATTCTCGTGGCGTGTCTAGACATCGAGTCCACTGGGGAAGTGGTCGCAGAGCCTGTCCAACTCCAAGTCTAGAAACGTCATCAGAGGCTCTTTGGCCATGGAATGCAAGTCCTGCTCTGCGTAGTCCATCTCGATGAACGTGGTGACCGTGGAAAGCGACTCGTCCGACTCATTGTGCAGACTCAGTTCGTAGTGAGGGCTGTGGAAGTCGGGAAGCGAGTCGATCGAGTGCAATGTCACCACGGATCTTTCGTCCCACGCCCCATTGCCGGGGCTCATGAACTCGAACTCCGTGCTCTCGGCAACGGACGCGGTCTCGTCAACGGCCTTTGTCTCCGTAAACTCAGCAGATTTCGCCATTTGCTCGCCTACCTCAATGGTGGCTGCACTGTCGATCAGGAGCCGGTGCTCAAGTGCCTTGGCAAGCTGTAATGGCGCCTCGCTGTCGTCGATGAGCGTGGCGGTAGACTCCCTCTGTGCCATGAGTCTCATGTCATCGCTGCTGTAGTACAGCTTCTCTGGAGCGGCAGCGACCGATGCTTCGTGGATCTTGGAGTGCAAGCCTAGGAATGCTGACCCATCCACCAGCACAATCTTGCAGTCACTGGAGGCGCCAGACCCGCGGATCGAGCACATTCCAACGATTTTGTTGTTGGAGGCGGGAAGAAGCGTGCCGCATTGTCTCTCGTTCACGGCTTCACGCAACAGGTTGCTCTTGGTGTCGAACACGACGCTATCGAAGCCTTCTTTCAACGAGCACTTGCTCAAGCTGTTTCCGTGGCTGGAGAGACTCGAATCCGAATCCAAGTCGGAGCTGAGGTCCCAGAAGATCACGTTCCCGTCATTTGCACCGGTGAACAAATCATTGTCGTTCCAAGACATCGTGGTCACGGCCTTGTTCTGGTGGCCCACGAGCTCGGCGAAAGTGTCCTGCTTTCTTGTGTCCCATAATCTCACCACACCATCGCCATGTGCGCTGGCTAGAATGTGCTCGTCTTCCGTGTGCCACCGCACAAGGTTAGCCGCAGCGGACTTCTTATCTCTGGAGTTGTGCATCGACGATTTTGGAATGCTGTGCTGGGAGGTCCGAGTATCGAACAACGAAAGGCCAAAAGCGCCACATAGTGCTAGTGTAGTGGAGCTGGTGGCGCAGGGATCGCAGCCAGCAATGCCTGGGACCACGGAGATGGACTCGGGCCGGGGGCGGGCCGCCAGCTCGGGGTCGTTGACGTCCCACACAAAGAGGGTGTCATCGTAGAGCGTGGCGAGTTTCTCGTTGGAGATGAATGCGAGTTGGGAAATGCAGGTGCTGGCGTGGGTGAATATGGAGGGGTCTTTGTTGACCAACTTGAGGTGCTTTCTGTGGTTGAAGCGCTTAATGATCTCGGCGCTCTCGTCGTCTTGCAGGTCCTCATAATGCAGCGGCCTTGGCACCGACAAGAGGTGTGCGTAGCCTTTGTTGTTTCCGGAAACCAAGTACTTTGAATCTGTCTGGGGCACCCAGGCAATCCCATGGATGTCCGGGAGCGAGATGGTGGTGTGGTGGGTCAAGTAGTGGTTGCTGGAGTCCAACTCGTAGATAAACAAGTTGTTCTTGGTGTTTGCACTCAGGATCGCTAGGAGCGGCGAGTCTGCTCTGGTGTCGTTGATGGCAAGCGACGTGAGGTTCATCTGAGCGTCGGGGATTTTCCAGTAGTTGGACTTGATGTTGGTGCGGTCAAGCGAGCATATCTTGTTCATGATCCTTGCGTCCTGGCTGTTGTCGGTGTTCATTAGCCACGTGGACGATGAGCTGTTGCTGCCGCTGCTGTTGAGATATGGAGACGAACCCGCACCTGAAGGCGACTCTTCCACGGTCCGCAAAGGACTAGGGCGTCTGATGGCGTTTTGTCTGAAAAGAAATGTTGGCTCGTAAAAGGCCATTTTGCTAGGTGAGCAGCGGTTGTTTGAATTGGAGGTAGCTTGATTTCTTGAGGCAATTGAGTAATCGTTTCAAGCCAATTGTGCCGTCGTCTTGAGCTAATCGAAGTATTTGGCTTGTGGTCAGTTAGGGTTGACTTGGTGACTGGATGGACTTAGGGTGACTGGCTTGGTGGCTGGAGTCAACGGTCTAATGTGGGAGATTTAGAGGCGGCGAATGAAGTAGTTGCCTCGAGAAAGAGTTGTTGAAGCAGAATATTTGGCGGCAAGCCTGTTTCAAATATCATTGTTGAGGAGACGCTGGCTTGCTGGTCATGGTCGTTTTTGGCCACTATAGCCAGATGCTTGCAATAAGCGCGCAGGCGCTGGTGATGCAGGGGTGCTGGCTGCCAACTGCCCGATGCGGCGCGCGATCACGTGCCCACATCACGTGCCCGTCTCTACCTGCCCTGCCGCCGTCGATGGATGGAATTTCCGCAGGTTTGGGTGCCCGAAAGGCTACCGATTGAGACCACAGTGGCGGTAGGTACGGGTCCTGTTGTTTGCGCTGGCGACTAGCGTCCAAGTTCTGACCTGCTGCTTTTGACAGGCTATTTGACGGGTTGTGCGTTTAGGACTGTGTTTGAAAGACTTTGTTTGAAAGGCTGTGTTTGAAGGACTGTGCCTTGGAGCTATTTTTGACTTGTCATGACGGCCGGTATGTTCGGCTATCTCTAAGATGGTTAAATGACGTAGCTGGCGGCATCTATTGACAGGCCTCGTGCGGCGCAAGCCTTGGGTGGTGCAGCAAGGCTGGCCTGGGTGCAGGAGCGCGCATCGAGAGTACAGATATCGAAGTAAATTCGCATACAAAACTTGGCTACAAGCGCAGGGCGTCATCGACGCTTGCGTATGAGAAGTAATCGGTGGATTACGGCACGGGAATTCTGCATCCCGGGGTATGTGGGTTGGGAATCAGCATACTGGAAATCTGTGGATCGGGGAATCAATGTTGACATCATTCTCGTTCGAGACAAGTCTCGAGGCTACCCGGGCCAATCCTCACGAATCATCAAGTGTCATTCACTTGGAATATGCCGCGGGCCTCGTATTTATGCACCGTCGCAGCCCTCACCTTGCTATGAACAGAGGGTAAAACAAGAAGCCTCAGCTTGACATAAACAGAAGGTAAATTTAGAATCGCTTGTCATAAACAGCAGGCAAAACAAGCATCGGCTTGTCATAAACAGCAGGTAAAATAAGCATCAGCTCGTCATAAACAGCAGGTAAAATAAGTATCGGCTTGTCATAAACAGCAGGTAAAATAAGTATCAGCTTGTCATAAACAGCAGGTAAAATAAGCATCAGCTTGTCACAAACAGCAGGTAAAATAAGCATCAGCTTGTCACAAACAGCAGGTAAAATAAGTATCAGCTTGTCATAAACAGCAGGTAAAATAAGCATCAGCTTGTCGTAACAGCAGTGCTAAAATAAGAAAGGTAGCAGTGCTAAAATCAGGAAATACGCACTGAACGAGCTACCGACCTTTCTATCAAAGTCCCAGCTGGCTCTGGCCAAACATCTCTGCTGACCCAGCAAAGTGTCTAGTGCTTGGTGCCTGGTCACACAAAGTACCTCCAAGTGTCACATCAAGCACCTCCAATATCCAGGCAAGCTACCATTGCAACAACACGAAGCAGGACAGAAGCCGATTGGCCGAATGTCGGGCAAGTATACACGCGCAAGCGCCCTAGCGTCTCTTGTAAATGCAAGGCTTCAAAAGCCACTCGCCCTCCGGGACCTTTTGCCGCTTCTTCTCGAGCTCCTCTTTTTTGGACTCTTGCTCCACAAACTTCTTTCTGCGCTGCAACTTGGCCTTTTGCTCATTGAGGATCTCCCGCGACGGCTTGAAGAACTCAAACCGCGTGAACATCTTGTTCTCGTTGTCCGTCTTCTTATGGTAGAAGCCGAGCAACTTCAAGGAGTCCACGAACTCCTCGCCCACTAGCTCTGGTCTCTGTGCTGCGCCCTTCGAGTTGCTGGACTCGCTGAATCGCGACTTGATCTCGGCTATCCACAACTCCCCGTTGGGGGCAAGGATCCGGTACGCCTCCTCGATGAAATCCAAGAAGTTGGTGCCCATCAACGCGAGGCAGAAGATCACAATGTTGCACGACTCGTCCTCTAGCGGCACGTTCTTGATGTCGGCAACGGTGATGCGCTCGTTCGCCTTCTTCAAGTCGAAGCTGTGCACCTGGACGTCCAACGCCCTGGGCCCCTGCTGCGACATGGGCTTCTTCTTGTCCACCTTTCTCTTTTTCTCGTTGTACGAGCGCGTGAACGCATTCACGTCCGCTGCAAGCTGGGCCTCTCCACAGCCCATATCGGCAATCGTAATCTTTTTGCTGGGCGCTCCGGGCAACCCGCCTGGGGCGTTGATTGGCCGGTTGGTCCGGGCCTTGAACTGCGCCACAAACACGTCCACCGGGTTTTCGGGCCACGACTGCACTTGCGACCGGAATCCCTCGTGGTACTCGTCAAAAAGCGCCGGCTGCTCCTTCACGAGACTCAACGCCCGGGCCGAGTCCGTGCAGTAGAGCTGCTCGTTGATCCACCGGAATCGAGACCCGGCGAGCTTGGCCATCATCTTCTGCTGCAATGGCGTCAATTTGGCTGTGATGGTGGGCATGGGTGCAGGCGGTTCTTGTGCGGACGGGCCGGCTTCGGCGGCAGGTTGCAGGCCTTCGGCGGCCGGGCTCTTGTTTGCCTTGGTTTTTGTCTTCTTGCTTTTCTTGCCTTCCGAGGGCTCGGACCCGGCTCTTTTCTGGGCCCCGCCAGCACTCATGTCATCGGCCTCTTTTTTCGTGCTCTCCTTTTTGGCCTTCTTTTGCTTGCGCTTGGACTCGACGCCGCCCATCTGGACCTTTTGGTCTTTCAAGTCCCATCCGTCGACCTGAAACAATGCCATTTTTGCTGCTGGATGCAATTAGGACGAGCAGAGCCGAGTCGTTTTCCTCTTCCTGGAGGCTCTGCTCGCTCCCCTCTGTGCAGTACCCGCCATCGTCTTGGTTGGCTTGGTGACGGGCCCTTTTCCGCAAGAGCCCGCTTCTGGTTTTTTGACTAATTGTTAATGTGACACGCCAGGAGTGGTTCACGGTTGGTGGTTTTCTCTAATCGCCGGCAGCCCGATATATGGCGGTGTCTGGAAAAGGGCGTTGTTGTGAGTGGCATGTAGTCGCGACTGCATGCACTCCCGCCCACCGCGGCACCTACTGCCGCATGAGGAGGATGCGGCTACTGCTAGTCTCTGCTATTAACTACATGTTCTTTTGGCACTCTCTCTGAATTTTCACAGCGCCACGGATCCAGACACCCTAGCCACCGGTCCTGCATACGTTGCCAACAGCCCTCCCCGTTGCCGCTTTGCTTCCCAAGGATATTGCTCCTGGAGAGCCTCACATAGCGCTAAGACAAAAGGGTGTCACCTACTATGTTCCGTCGCTCTTTCACCTAGCACCCACCTTCAATCGCGTCGTTCCTCTCAGTCTCCATGACGTGGCCCGCTCGCGCAGTCTCCTCGAGATTTACGGTGTCCTGGGCTTGAACTTCCACAACAAGGGGTATGTTATGATCAACAACTACCCGGTGGAGAAAATGCGCGTCTGCGGCCGCGTTTTGCTGCTGAGGTACATTCTGGTCACGGGCTCAATCGGCCCCCATCCCAACGACTTTCTTCTTATCTCCGTGGATGACTATTCGGGCGACGAGCTGTGTGTGGTTGCCAAAGTCCCCGGCTCCCTCGTCCATCCGCCCCTTGCACACATCGAACTGGGCGTTCTCTTGGAACTCGTTGGTACCGTGTGCCACCGCCAGGACTACGAGAAGCAGCTTCTCGCCACAGAGGCCCGCGTCGTGGGCACGCATCGGGATTTTGGCGCCGAGTTGGCCTGGTGGTCCAACTTACTCTCGATCAGGCGCTTTCTAGCTACTCAGTGGACTTACACGGCTGGCACCTCGCCCCGCCGCCGCACGGCTCCGCCCTTACCCCGCTTTCTTGAGGCGGATCAACACCGACGCCGCGAGAAGTCCAAGATCTTGCTTCCCGTCTCGGACGATGCTACTTCCGTGCATAAACTGACGAGCAGGCCCGCCTCCGACGCCCTTGCTGCCGCAAAAGACAGCTTCTGCCTTGCCCACGAAAGGCTCTCTGGCAAACCCCCACGTGACCGTGTTTCGAAAAGGCGGGCTTCCCGGCGAAAGAAACCCCGCGCGTCAAAAGATATGGTAGGCGGAGAAGCTGGCGTCATCGGTTTGGGCGATGCGGGATCTCCCTACCGGGCAAATGCTTTGGTTTTCCAGGACTTGACTTCAAGCCAAGAGTATGTGCAGGTCGCCCCGGCAAACGATACTATCATCGACTTGACCTGTGACTGAGCTTCGCCATCTTTGTACCATACAGCAATGCGAACAAAATCCTGGGTTCCCGACAATGTCGTCCACCATTGCCGTGTTTTCTGAAAGCAGTTGCCCAGGGCGAGCCGCTAAACATCCGTACATCCCAGGTGCGGCACTTCCGCTGGTTCGGAGACCTCCGCGGCCCCATGTTCTTATCTGGCTCTCCTCCTCGTTCAAGTCAGTTTGGCCCCTCCCTTCCACACCAAAATGTCTGTTGACCCAATCACCTGCCACATCTTAGATACCACATTGGGCAAGCCTGCCGCAGAGGTCACATGCTCCATCTATTACGTTGCACCCTTGATCGCTGAGAAAGGCGAAGATTCCGCCTACGAGTTACTGGCAGAGACGAAGCCTTTCGGAATGAGTAGGACAGATCTGGATGGGCGAATCAAGAAATGGGTGATCAACCCCCAGAGCCCTTCATCCACAAACGAGGCTGTTGGAATAACTGGCGGTGAATGGTCTGTTTTGAAGCCAGGTATCTACAAAATCAAATTCCTTACTGGGAAATACTTCCACAATATGAATGCTTCCAACAGAACATTCTTCCCGTTTGTTGAGATTACATTTCAGGTCGAAAACCCGCCAGACCACCATTACCACGTGCCTTTACTTTTAAGCAACCACAGCTACTCCACATACCGCGGAAGCTAAGACATCTGGCGCTATCAGAAAACCTAACGTTGTCATGTTTATATCGAGAAATAATCAATTATCATAATTCGCTATATCTTCAGTAAAAGAACTGGGTGTTTGTTTGGGATTTCTCATGAACCAACATCTCATAGCATTTGAACGCATTGAGCTCATTCTTTATCTTGCTTATCTCAGCTAAATCACTCACGTAGTATTGCGTGACCGCCTTGTTGTTTCTCTTGTAAACATAAGGGGCATACGTCTCACTGATTGAAACCTTGTTGGAGAATTTAACACAACGCTTGTCATCTCTTGGCAGTTGTGGTCCCATTTTTAATGCGGGGCTTTGTTTGGCAGATTCAAGGCCTTTTTCTGAGCGATTGATTTTTTGAAAAGGCTCGAATCCAGTAAGTCTCACTTCAACCTCGTCGTAGTCAGAGAACTGCTTGAGAAGACTTATGTATGACTTTCTACCTGGTTTCGATTCATTTGATGCACTTTGAAGTTGTTGATAACTCACTGACACTGTGCGCTCCAACTGGCCCGCTGGAAATTCGGAATGCACTTCTTCGTTCTTTATCTGGGCCACAATGTCCTCCGTAATGCCGCAGTAGCTATCATTTGGTGCATGCTTTGAGTCTGCAGCGCTCACGTTCTCATAGCTGCTATTTGTTGAACTGAATTTGCTCAATAGAGATTCTTCTGATTGATGATTGTCTTTTCTTTTTTGATCGACGATTTGATCTTTCGTCAATTCGTCATCTTTTGCAAAAAAATCATGAATGCTATTAGTACTTCTTAAGCGGATGATATCCTTTTCCACTTCCTTCTCGACTTCATCAAAGCGCATAAGAACGTCGTCAAAAACGTCTTTCTCGATCTCGTAGCTGGGGAGATCAAATTTTTGTTTGCTTTCAGATATGTTTTCGTTAACTCGTTGCACTTGAACTGGCTTCTCACGCACATTATAAACAGGGCTTTGTGAGTTGTCGCCACGTTGAACAGCTCCAATTTTCAATGGAGCAAAAAAGTTTTTCCTGAACTTCTTGTTCAGGTCGGTAGTGGATGAAAGTTCGGGCATACTTTGATTGGCCGACTCGAATGTTGTATCGCCAGCAGAGAAAGACTGGTCAGTGAATCCCTCCCCATTGGGCTTGGGAGAAAAAGCATTTAAAGAGGGGTTAGACAGTTTTTTTCTGAGTTTTGGGCTTCCTTTTTCTTTCGTTCCAGACGAGAGAAATTTCAGAAATTTCTTGAACACGGACTTTTTCTTCTCAGGGGACTTTGAATGCAAGGAGGTAACAGTGTCGTGTGTGTTAATTCTCTGGGGTGTCGGCTGCTTTTCGACGTCAAAATTGAGCGACTCCTCAAAGGATTGTATGGTATCACCAGCATCGACTTTGTTATCCCTTTGTGGCGTGACAGGCAAGCTCTTGTCATAGTCAACATCGACAACCGCAAGCATAGAGAATCTAGCTGCAGTCATTGATACTGGCCTTTTAGGAGGAGCCATGATGCTTGGTGGAGCAGTGAGGCCTTTTCCCTCTTGTGTCCTCTCTTTCTTCTGCCATGACTGGGTTGATCCGACTGACGAGTTGTTGCGCTTGTGCACCTTGAAAATGCCATTGTTGAGATCAATGTCGCCTCTTGGGGGCACCTCGTCTTGTTCATCGGTGAAGAACTTGTCAATCTGAACGGGCGAGAAAATGTCACAGCCACTGAGCGGCATTATATCGGAGGCTGAGTCGCTTCTGTCAACTTGAGGCTGCTTTACATTGGATTCAGTCTCCTTCGAAATTTGAAGAGGTTGCACGGATTCCACTGTATCATCTTGGATTCCGCTGTCAATTTCAGCGTCATACACAGTGTCTTTCGAGATTGGCGTGGGGGCATCCGGCAGTGTAGTGGTATTTTCGATTATGAGCGGCTCTGGGCGAGAAACGCTTCTATCCGTTGAAAATGATCTCGGTTTGAAAAGAATGTCAGGATTGGGCAAGAGCATGGATCTTATTGGTACTGTTGGGTATAAAGTTTCTTTCTTCTTCTCAGGGTGTTTGCTCTTCGAGTATTCTGACCCACGCTCGGATTCACTAGTTGGAGAGACGACATTATGGGACCGCATTGATGGGGTTGTAGGAGAGGCAACCCCCAGAGCGGGTTTCTCTTGGGGTTTTGGGGGCGGCGGAAAATTATCTGCTGCTTCACGAAATTTGTCTTTCTCGATAGGAGTCGGTGGTGCTGAATCTGCTGCTTTGGCATCCCTGGGAATGCTTTTCGAAACGGGCGTCGGGGGGCCCGAGTCTTTCGAAATCGGAGTGGGCGGGGGTGAGCTGGAGTACAATCGCCCGTGGGCGTCTGTTTCCTCCTCAGGGAACGCATGGAAATCGTTGTCTGTAGGTTGTCTGTGCGAGCCAACTTTCAAGTAGGTTTTTTGAATGGGTGCATCGAGACTAATGGTAGGTTCTGGGAGCTCGGAAACCGACTGGCGGTACTTTGGGGGTAGGTTCCCCAAGGTTTTAGAGTTGCCCAACCGGGGTTCATCAAGAGAAGCGGGGGGTTCCGCAGATTTTTGGTTCGCTTCAGCGGAGCCCATCGAGGGGGCGTGCACTGAGACCGACCCCTCTGATTCCAGGTCGGAAGATTCCTCAGCATGCTCTGAACCAGCTGTGCTGGTCGTGTGGTCGTCCGAGCTGTCGCTCTCGTTACTTTCCCCGCCCTCCTCATAACTGGAGACTATTCCTGAATTTATCTCGCCGTATTGCTCACCCTGTGACTGCAACTCGTTCGAAGTGTTGGTCTCGGCCTGCGGCTTATCGACCGTGTCCGAACTGCGCTCGGCATCCTCGGCAACGTCCCTCAAACTTCTATAGGAAGAGCTTGTGGAGGACAGGGAATACGAGCTTGGGAGAGCCGCTTCGCGAGAGATTGGAGCAGATGCGTTCACGGCGGCAATTGGAGAAGTGTATTCGGAGCCAAGCGCCACAGAAGCGTCTGGTTCTGCAGGCTGGGCAGGGTCGTCCAGGCCGGAGGGCAACTCGTGGGGCATCATGTTGCGGGAGTTGAGGGTTTCTAGTGTCTGGCTCTCCAGCGGAGTGGACGGGAAATGCGCGTGGCCATGGAAATCGTTGGTGGTGGAGGTCTCGGACACGTTAGTCTCCTCGATGGACTCCAAGGAACACGACTCCTTGACGAAAATGTTGCTGTTGGCAGAATCGATGCTGGCCTCCAGTCTCAGCACAGAATCACTGGCGATCTCGGAACCGGACACCGAGGTCTGCGGGGTGTTGGAGCCCGAGCGGGTGTAGTTTGATATGCTTGAGGGGTTGGAGTCCAGGGCACTGAAACGAACGTTGCGGGACAAGTCCTCGGTGAGCGAATGGCAGGCGTTCAGCTCGTGGCGAACGATGTTGGACGAGTTCTCCGAATACTTGTTGTTGGTCAAGGAGAACAGGTGGCGGATCTGCACCGGCACGTGCAGCGGCCCCGTGGGCAAGGAGATGTTGGTGGGAGTGTCAAGCTTGTTTGTTCGAATGGAGTCCATCAACGACTGCTTGGACTTCTCCCGAAGGTTGGTGAACGAATGGGAGTGTTTCATGTACGAGCCCGGGGACGCGGCGACGGGCAGCGGGTGGTGTTTGTGGGCATGGTTCGGAAAGGACTGTGCCGTGTGGGCCGGGGGCCGGTGGGAGTGGTGGATCTTGGCCGGCTTTTTGCGTTTGGACGGGGCGGTTCGGGGGGTGAACACTTCCCCGTTGGGGAAATTGTACGATGGTTTGGGGGACGGCGCCGCCAGCTTCCGCGATTTCTTTGCAAACTTGCTCTCGTCTAGGAGCGTGTCGGTGGACAAGTCATGGGCGTGGTCGGCACAACTGGACCGGCTCGACAGAAAGGTTTGCAAGGAGGTAAGAGAGTTATGTCTTTGCATGGCTTGACGACTCACCTCAATGGAACATGCGTTAGTCTGTCAGGGGGCCGATGCTAATCGAGGAGCTGTTTTAGGGGCGAAGATGCTGGGGGGTGATGAAAAAGGCGAATAGTGGGTGTTGTCGAAAAGGAAGCGTGTTGTTTAGTTATAGCGTGTAGGGTAGAGATGTTTCTAAATTCCGCAAGCGATAAATCTAAAACATGGAGCCCGGGCGAAAAAAAAAAAAAAAAAAAAAAAAAAAAAAAAAAAAACCGGAACAAAAAAAAAAAAAAAAAAAAAAAAAAAAGAAAACAGGGAAAAAAAAAAAAAAAAAAAAAAAAAAAAGAAAACAGGGAAAAAAAAAAAAAAAAAAAAAAAAAAAAGAAAACAGGGAAAAAAAAAAAAAAAAAAAAAAAAAAAAGAAAAAAAACTGGGTCAACAAATAGACTGGCCGGGGAGGGCTGTCTGGCAGCAGACGGATCTGGTCCAATACGGGGCATTGAGTGGCCAGCAGACGAGGTTCCGAGTTCTCCGGCCGCTCGGTGTTGAAAGCAGGCCCGGTGCTGGCAAATCTAAGTCAAGTCCGCACCAGGCATGGAGCGGAATGCGAAGTCTAAAACGAGGCGCTAATCCTAACCCCAGTGCCAGCGGCCGGGTTCTCGGCAACAAGGCCTCCGTCCACCAAGTCACCACAGGCGGGTCGGGCCGGAACGCAGGAAAGCGTGGGACGAAAACAAAGCGAGGCCAGGACAGGCCCCAGGCGGACCAGAGCCCACGAAAAGTCCCGCGACCCGCACAGAGATCCTGGTGGCCAAAGCACAGACGGCTATTGCTGCGCCCCTATGTCCGCCAATAAGCGCCGCCGGGCACACGCAGGGCCGGCGCATGGAAGAAGCCCACATTCGTGTCTTTGCCGGGGGACGCCGCCCTTGGCTCTGGGTTGCAACCGTGCATGAGATACCATAGGGGCATCTGCAAGATTGGACTCCGGGCGAAACCACAGGCTGCGAAGCTCACGCCAGACATGGGCCGCCGCGCCGGGCCTGCACGCGGCCCGGCCGGGTTCCGGGAGGCTGGGATCTTTGCGGAGCACGCGGGGTCGGCCCGCTCAGCACAAGGTCGGGAAACTCGCCTTGGCCTCCTGGGTTTCCTTCGGTTGGGAAGGTGCGGGCGGGGCGGGGCTCGGGCCATGGGGCGCCAGGAGCCGCTTCTCCGCTGGATTCAGGCGCTCATGCGGCGGACGCTCGCGCTGCAGCAGTGGCTTACGAAGCAAGCGAATGCCGCGCGCTCCAAACCCTGTGCCTGACTCAGGCCCTGGAAACTCCCTTGGCGAACGGCCCGCGCGAGCCACTTGCGGCAGGAACCGTCACGGGCACCTCTCGCGGTGGGCTCATGCATGTGCCTCGTAAAATCCAAACCGTCGGGCTTGAGCCGCCACGGGTGCGGCCACGGGTGGTGTCCTGGCCGTGGTGCAGCTCCGATGCCCTCGCTATCGGCGCCATGCATCGGTTCGCCTCGGTGGGTCATTCTCTGGTGAAACTTCACTGGGTTTGTTTGTTTGTTTTGCCTTTTCGCCTTTTCCTCTGCACACTCTTGCGGCCATTGCAAAGTCGCACCCACCCACACCAGCGGACCCGCTGTTTTTGTGCCTACCGCCGCTTCACCCCGACTGTTTTCTCTTCATTTGTGCCTCCGACTCTTTTTTCTTGCTTTGTATCCCATTTTTTTCCTTGGTCACCCGACCTTTTTCTTGGTCGCCCAGTCTTCTTCCGTGGTCACCATCATCTTTTTCTGCCGCCGGCCCCACTTCCTGCCGCGACTCTTTTGCTGGATTTGCACCTTCATTTCTGAAAACTCTTGCCCATGATCTCTGTAGTTTTCCTTCTTCTTTTTGCAGTTGCAAACGCCATCACGGTTCTGGGCATCCGCGACCTTCCTGGACGGTACGTCCATTCCAGACCTCGGGCTGCCTCGGCTTCGGACGTACAAAACACGGACTCCGCTAGCCTGAACGAGACACCGGTGCTTTTTGACGCCATTGTGGTGCTGAGGCCAGATTACATCCGCAGCTTTTTGGCGTACGAATCCTTGAACCAGCTTCTGCAGTCTCTGCCCGACAAAACGGCGCCGCTCGTTTCAAAGTTCACCAACTTGGACCGGCACCTTTCGGATGAGTCGGACCTCAAGTCTTGGACCCGATACCTTGTGGAGGCCGCAAACGAGCCTGAGCCCTCTGCGGGTCCCCCGGCAGCTGACGTGGTCGATCTTGACGTTGTCCGCTTTTCCGAGTACTTGGTAGACCATTTTGACTTTCAAGAGGCAGACTTGCAGTTTCTTTACCAGGACCCGCTTGACCTCGGCTACGACGACATCGACAAGCAGCTCTCCACGATCAAGGAGCTGTACGAGCCGGCCGCGAACGCCAGCCAGATTGCTGTTGAAAACACGGCCCCGTTTCTCGCCGCGTCGCTTCCGCTCGTTTTGCCGTTTTTGTTTGGTCTCTGAGCAACGCCGTGCATCCCGTCTATTCCTTCTCTAGTGCTTCGATATTAGTATCTGATAATCTCCACATCACGAGCATGAATGCCAGCCGGAAAGGCAGGTGCTTTAACGCCAAGAACTTGACGTACTCGTCATGTACGGGCACCCAGTCGCGTTTGGATTTGTCGGTGTGGAACTTGGACTTCTTCTTCAACCCCAACTTCAAGGCTTCCAGTGCGTGAACGCCGTCCTTGATCTCCCGCTCGAGGTCAGGCCTCACCGCAAGGTAGCGGGCGACGCCCCGCGCCACGCCCAAGTCGTCGTGGGCAAAAATGTCCATTCGTTTCAACGTAAAGACCGAGAACATCTTGGCCGACCACTCGCCGATTCCCTTGAGCTTGATAAGCTCGGCAATGAGCTCATCCGGCGTACTGGAGTCGTAGAACTCGACGCTAGTGAGCGGGACGCCGGCCGTGCAGAACGTCTCGCTGATGTGGGCGACGTACTTGACTTTCATGTTCAGCAACCCTGCGGTGCGCAAGGTCTCTGGTGGGATCTGCAAAGCTTTTTGCGGCGTGGGCGGGCCCTGGAACAAGTCCACGAACCGTTTTTTGATGGCCTTTGCCGCTGCGCCGGACACCTGCTGAGAAATCACCGACGAGATCAAGCTGAACCAATATTGCTCAATGAGATCTATCCCGGGGACCGGTTCGGCCGGGGCAAACGCAGCAAAGTTTCCTGAAGCTACGGCTTGGTAAAGCGACGGATCCACGCGTAGCACGCCCTGGACCGCCTCGACAAATTCGGGGGTGTGGGCTTCCACGAAGCTGGGCGGCAACTGGAGATCTGCTGGCACCACGACATGGGAGAAGTACGACTCGATGTGCTTGCGGGCGGTTTTGGAGGAAGGCCTCTTCTTGGTGACTTTTGACGGCGCAGGCACAATGGGCTGAGCCACCGGTGGCACTTCGGACTCTTCTAAAGGCCCGATTTCAGTGGCTCGGCGAGATCGTGTCACGGGCATTGGATAGGATTTGGTCTTTCGATTTGTGAACTGGAATGAAAAGCCGCCTTTGGTTTTGGTCAAGAGATGGGATTGGTAATGGTCAAGCGATTGGATTGGCGATGACCAAGTGATTGGATTACCTATGGTCACGTTGGTGTGTTTGAACCAAGAAGTAACAGATGTCAACTCGACTGTCTGATCTAGCAGAGTTGTCCCTTTTAGCTGAAGTCGAATAGCTGTTGAGCCTATGGCTGACGAACACGCTTGATTGCTTGAGCCGTTTGATCTGAGCACCTGATCTGAGTAGCACCTAAATTAGTGGAGTAGAACCGGGTTCGGTATACAAGCACCGGGTTCGGTATATAAGCACCGGGCTTCGCAGAGCGGAGCGTGCTTTGGCCGAGTAGCACCTGTCTGGCAGAGAAGCACCTGATTTGGCAGAGAAGCACCTGATTTGGCAGAAAATCACCTGCTTTGGTAGATGAGAAGCACCTGAATCGCCAAATCGCCGCAGTCTGCAGTACTTAGTCCCCCAGGGCGGGCGTCGCGCGGCTGCTGCCAAGCATCGGAGTTAGAACGTTGGGAGCTGCCGTCAAGGCAACCGCCCGCCGCCGTGGCTTGGCTTATCGGCAGGTGCTACATGGGGCGGGCTTGTCAGCGCAGGCACGGCCGGGCGACTGAAGAGGTGCGTCCGGTGCAGCAGGCACGTCGGTTTATGCGGACCCTTTGAATCCCCGCGGGCGTTCGCCTGGGTGCCCAGTGGCCGTCCTCGCGCAGTGCGTGATTCTACGATAGGAGCAGTTGCCTGCCTCCAGCAACCACGAGAGAAGGCGACGCAGTCGGAGCAGTGAAGAAGGAAATGGCTTTCCTTGTTTCCACTTCTTGCCTCCAACCTTGTCGCCGAATTGGCTTCAATCTTGCCTCCAATCTTGTTTCCAATCTTGTTTCCAATCTTGTTTCCAATCTTACCAATTTTGCTTCAATCTTACCGATTTTGCGTCAATCTTGCCTCCAATCCTGCTTCCACTTCTTGCCGCGAAAAAGCTGTTTGCGAGGACCCCGCACAAAAAGCCATATGCCAAGGGAAATGAAAGCCTGACGGTGACGAACTCATGAGCCCATGAACCATTTGGTTGTCTGTATGCGTTAGTCAGATTCTTTTTCACTTCCTGGCCAAAGGCCTCAGATAATGTAGATAAGGTTGTATTGTTGTATCATCATTCACATACCTAGTACGGCACCCCCGTCCCGTGTTGGTTCGGGTGGAGGAAGAGGGTGTTGAGGCGGCGCGCAGGGTGAGCTCATGAGGTGGTGTGGGGCGGGTAACGGGCTGTCAAGGGTTCCCAGGGCGGCAGCACCTTGTTCGGCAGGCAGGTGCAGCCGGCGCGCGCGTCGGTAGACGGTGCAGGTTGCGTGCGCGATTCGCAGCCTCTCGCTCTACTCGTGAACATCGGGTGCAACACCCTGCAGCCCGAGCTGCATCTACCGGCTTCTAACGGTACCCTGCCTCGTGCCGATTGCTAGATTCCGAAATTAGGATTATGCTGCTATTTATGCCCACGCTTGCAATTGCTCGAAAAAGTCTACCCGCTTGCTCGTCTGATCGATCTTCTTGACCACCGTGTACCGTAGGTCGTCCACCATTACCGGGCTGCCGCACGTCACGAATGCTGCACTGTTTTTGGCCTCTTCCGTCTCCTGGTCCACTATCTCCGCCATGGACGGCCGGCCCACCTTGAACTCCACGTGCGAGAAGTACCGTCTCAATTTCTCGGGGATGTCTTCGCTCAAGTCCGTCTGCTTTTCCGACATGTCGAGGGTCTTGGCGTCATCTGAAAAGCTGTCTGAGTCGGAAAGCTGGTCCTCCGCGGTCTTGAGCAGATCGAGCCATTCCCGGGCGAGTTTGCCATTGGGCCTCGTTATGTAGAGCGTCGTCTGGATCTTGGTGGCTTTGAACGACTCGAGTTCTTCCCAAACCCACTCGATCCCGGGGAGGTCGCGTAGTATCCAGATCAACTTGATCATTTGGTGGTTGTTGTTGTGGGACCGGCGGGCCAAGTCGTACGCCTCGGAAACCATCCCGGGGATTCCGTTTCCGCCCGCAATGAAAACGGCATTGTCGTGTGCCTTCACGGGCGCGGTTTCTCCGTATGGTCCCTCCACAATCACTCTTATTTTCCCGGTCTGGCCTGGCTTCTGCGCCAACATCTGCTTGATGCGGTGCGTTGCGCCGCTTTTGCTCTTCACCACGAACGTGATCCGGTCCTTTTCCACCGTCGATTGCATGAACGTGAATGGGTGCGATTGCCAGAAGTACCAGCTTTGGCAGAAGTATATCCAGGCGTGTCCACCAGGAACTGCCAGCCAGTTGCGGGGTTTTGGCACAGAGATCCTCAAGCAGTCATCACTTAAAAGGTGTACCGTGGCCTCGGGGGCGCCGAACCAGGCCATGCGGAGAAGGCGGAGAAAACGATCAAAAGCCCAGACTGCAACACTTGCGAAGAGCCAAGGTAAGAATTTCGAGCTTTTGACGTGTCTCCAGGTGCCAAGAATGAAGCCACACGCCATGAGAATATGCGTGACCAAGAAGACCTCGTAGTACTCCCTGCGCAAGTACAAGAGGCCCTGGATGCAGATGATGCCTCCGGAAACGGTTCCGGTGATGCCAAAAATCATGTTCTGGAGCTTAGCGATGTTAGCGGCACCAAAGATCACAATGAGGACTCCATAGTTGACCGAGTGCACCAACACCATTGCCATGATTGCTCTTCCGACCCAGCGATGGTATGTGATGAAGGTTGAGAACTTCCATCTGGTGAGCCATTGCAAGAAGTTGTTGCGCCCACCGATTAGGATTAGGAGTGGGAGCAACATGGTTGCAATGATGCCGGTTCTGTCACCAACAAAACGCAATAATGTGGCGTATCTCAGGGGGTATAAGGGGTTGCTGGAATCGTAGTCCATCTTAAGAGCGTTGAAGAGGAACAAGAGCCAGAAGAAACCAGACCCGACAATGGTTTCTAGCCGGGTGGGAACCAAGAAATTGAAGATTCCCAAAAACTTCTGGTGGTTGTTCTTCTTCTTGCGCATCAACGAAGGAAGCGTGATGTACTTTCTGATCCACTTGGACACTCTGCCATTGCAAGACAACCTGAGGCTTGGAAACGCGATGACGATCCAGTTGCAGACGCCAGCCACCAAAAACACAGCAAACCAGTAGCAGTAGAGCATGTCGGAGAACCAATAAGACCAGTTGAAGTTGTCGTAGTATTGCTTGTATGCCAAGTGGTAAGAGGAGGCCAAGGTGCCATTGAGAATCACCGGGTAGTCTAGGAGGTCCTCTGCAGGAGTCAGCTTTCCAGCAGACCCCAGGGTATGACGGACGGTTTGCACGGCGATGTTTTTGCCGTTTTGCTGGTACTCGTATAGGGACGAGACAATTGAGATTTCGGTCAAGTTCAGGGTATAATCCCGGCAGGCATCGAGTAGCCATTTGTATGTAGGTCTCAAGTCACCCTGCAAGCCAGCAAAGCAGCCCATGAGAGTGGCCTGGGCATACTCATTAGTGCAGTAGCACCGGAGGCCGGTTTTTTCTGTTGCTTCGTTGGAGCAAAATGAGCCAGTTTGCTGGATTGTGGCGTGGCAGGCCCGATATGCAATGGTCTCTTCATCATAGTTGGTGTACGGGGTGTATTTGGCAGACGCGTGCAACACCATGGGCGTCAAAAGAAGCCAGCTGGCAACCTTCATTGTAGAAAAGCGGTGGTGGAATGTGATGAGGGATGATGAGCAATGCCGACAGCATTGGCATGTTTATATATAATTGGCAGCAGTTTGCTCAGTGACCAGTCAGGCCATCACCGGCGCCTCTTGTTCCTGAGATCCGCATTGACTTGATGCGGGCGGCCTGCAACATTTGACGCACGCACATGCGGGCCGCGTGCAGGGCTTTGTCTCTCGTATTCTCAATGGGCGTTCCCTGAAAGTGACAATGGCGGCGTCATTGCATTCTCGTCCTGAAAGTTGCTCTCAGTACACTCCCGCCGGTGATTACCCCGAGGTCATTTGTAGAGGCAGGTGGACGGCCGTCCCGGGCGAGAAGAGGTCCGATGGTGTCGCAGCGGAAAATGTGAGACGACATTTAGTATGTTGCCACTTCTGCCCAATCCGGACTCCATATGAGATCCCCATCCCACCCCGGCAATCTTGTGAGCCCTCAAAAGTAAACACCAAAACGGGTTCATGGTATTATGAATGCATAATGCTGCACGTGCGCCTTTCTCAACCTTCACGACTATTTATAGGTGGGGTGGACGCGACCATCACGCTTTAGCCGCGGCTGTCGGGATTCGTGACGTGGGCTCCCGGCCGCATTTGTCCACTGAGAGTGGGGCCAACTGACTGTTGTTGCCGAGCATAGATGGCATGGCGTGATCTGCCCTCCCGATCTTGACTGGGCCCTGGTTCAATCTCTTTTGGGATGCAGCGTCCTGAACAGCGCTTCTGCATGCCCTGCTGCAAATCTGGCTCGTTGACACCTTCCCTCCAGGGTGGTTAAGCAAGGCTCCGCAATGTCATTCACACAACGTGCGGTATTGGGCGTTTCAACGCTATTCATTTGGCATGTGGTGCTGGGCTTTGTGGTCCATTGTTCCGATGGGTGGTGTCAAGTCAAGCGAACGAATCTGCGCGCCGCTCCGAAGGGGAATAACGCACGGGAAGAGCGCTCAGAGGGGCCGCATAAGCGACTGCGGGTTGAGCGTTTCGGGGCTTAGAGAGGCGCCGGGCCGAGCTACCAAAACGGCTTCGGTGACAAGAAAAAAAAAAAACAAAACTGGGCGTCGGTCCACGAGACGCCTGGGAAATCAAACGTGGCATCGCGTCGTGGGTAATCTGAGGTGACGCGTCGAAGTATGGCCGGCGCTTCAAGATGACAGACGCAAGTCGCGGCTGCCATCAGCTCGATGGGCCTGGTGGGTGCACTGATTTCCACATTTGGGTAGCACCATCTATGACTCGTGCCGCAGGATTCGGGGGATTCTGACTCCGACACGAGTTGGTGTGGTGTGGTCTTGTTGCACTTGTTGCACTTGTTGCACTTGTTGCACTTGTTGCACTTGTTGCACTTGTTGTTGGTTTTGTTGCTGTCTAGTCGGTTATGCATCGATGCGTGGAGAAGGCTCGAAAAAAGGCTTCTCTGGCGACGGCGCGAAAACGCACCAACCGCAGCCACGCCTACCCCAGTTACACCTGCCACGACCAGAACCGGTCAAACCTCAATCCGACACGGGCGCCCCTGATGCAGGTATACCAGATATGGCCAAGAGCTGGATCGTTTAGGTGGTGACCGGCCCCCCGCCCTGGTGTGCACAGAAGCGCACACTCGCCGCACAATGGTTCCTGATGGGTGCGTGCGCCACACAATAGCCTCTGGTGAAGGGCGCCGCACAATCAGTTCGGATGTACGGGTGTGGGCGCCGCGCAAGGGGCCTAGAGGCACGGGTCTAGGTCTCAGCGGCACGATAAAGGGGCACGTGCCTTGGCGCGTGCCGCGTCCAGCCAGGGTCGAGGCCACACCTGGCTTGCTGCCACAGCTCCCTCCAGAGTATGGCGACCTGCACACAGGACGGCCCCGTGCTTCCACGTGCCCCCGTCGAGTTCCTAGGCCGGGGTCGGCCAGCTCCGGCAAAGCGGAACTCCGAGCCTTATCGGCGAGCTTCGGAGCCGACCGGGAATGTGGCCTGTCCGGGAAATTGGACCGGGTCGGGGGAGCGGATGGCCTGCGATAAGGCCTGGCACCGCGCACGTGCTCGCTAAAACATGCGCGGAAAGGGGCGCTGTTTGCAGGTCCCCATGGCCGCACTCCGTGGTCGGGTCAGCCATAACCGCCTGAGGCAAGCCACTCGGTCCGTATCGGGGCCAAGAGGAACCAGAGCCGGCCCTCGCCCGCCACCAGAGCAACCGTCGTTTCCGGCCATAAATTCAGGGGCGGCGCCGATGCAGGGGTTCGGGGAACAATGAACTGATTGTCCGTGTGCAGGACGCAGATGCCTGCAAGATAATAAAAAAGGGACTATTGTCCGACTTAGGCAGCCGCGCCTGAGCACATATCTCAGCCATATATTAACCCGGCCGTGCCCTTCTTTTCACCCACCCCCAAAAAATCGACATGCACGAAATCACCGGCAGCAGCCTGTGGGCTGCGTCGTTGCAGGGCCCGATCGCGGGCGGCGTCCTTCTCAGCAAGGCCGAGACGTGTGTGTCGGCCGTCACGGGGGCCATCTTGATGCTCGTGCTCGTGCCAGTGGCTGCCGTGGTGGTGGCCGAGGTGTTCACCTACGTCAGCAGCATGGTGTTCGGGTCTCTTCCTCCGGCCGGCTTGCACACATACGGTGAGAAGTTCCGTGGGCTGGTGGCCGTGGTGGCCAAGTCGCGGGCGTACCGGCGGCTTGACGTGACGCCTGCACCGATGAAGCCTCCGGGATTGCTTTCTTTGCCCAAACTCCTCGATCTCTGCGCCACTGTTTCTGAAGACGAGCGCTTTGCCTGAGTTCGGGCGCGCGGGCCAGGGCTGGTCCCTGGCGGTGCCGCGCTCCATACTGAAATAGACATTCGTCCTTGCTGCAGACCCGTAGACCACATAACAGTCAGACGTAACCGTCTTAGACACATTCAAAACTCATTCGAACTCATTAGGAATTCATTTATAACTGATTTAAAACATTCAAAACATTCAAACACATTTAACACTCATTCAATACTCACTCAAAACTCATTCGATACTCATTCGATACTCATTCGATACTCATTCAATACTGACTCAATACTCATTCACCACATACACCACATACACCACATACACCACATTCACCACATTTAAAAACACGACTGTAGTCCACCATCACACCTGGACTCTTGAGACCTGGACTCTTAAACCTGGACATCTCCAGGTACTGTAACCTCGTTGCCTGGATGTGGAGGAAGACCATTCTGCTGCGTGCAGGCGCACCGATGCACCTCATTCCCGTCCGGTCATCTGTGCGGCCGCACCTCTCTGTACTGCTATATAGCCTCAAGGCAGCTTCCAATTGCCGGCTCCTCTCAAGTCACTTTCTGCCACCAAAACACGAAAACCACCGTCCCTCCCCCGCGTGTCTCTGTCCACCCCCGCTGCTGTCCGCCACCGCACCCGCCTCCCTCGAAAACGCCCTGCCCCCAGCTTTTGGCTTGCCCCAGATCATGGTGCAATCTCTATTTCACATCTCGCAAGCACTATGTATCAAGCAGGCGGCCCGGATCTGCGACGTGGGTGATACGCCGTTCCACTTGTTGGAGCCCGTGCTAAAACGCCTCAACGCCAAGCAACTAGCGGCCCTAGAGGAGAACAGCCCCTGCATCACCCCGGACTCGGATGAGCTCTGGGGCACCTTGGTCGAAAAGGACTTTGCCGATCGCCCCTTCAACGCCTCCAGCACGCGGCGCCAGCTACTAAGCGGCCCCGACCAGGCCATGCCCAACCGCGCCTTGTACAGCAAGTATGCCGAGGAGAAGAAGCAGTTTCTTGCCAAGTCGGCGCAGCGCTTGCGCAAGCTCACGGCCAACTTGAAGGAGGAAAAGTCCAAGAACTCCATAGTGGCCATTCCGGGCATTCTACGTGACCCCTCCATCCGCCGCCGTGTGCCGCCGCATTCATCCGGCTCCACCGCCCGGCCTAACCTGATTTTGGGCAAGGCCCGCAAGGACGTGCTGCAGCGCCTGTTGATGTTCAGGCCCCACCCGGCGTCACCCGATCCCCGCTGCTCGCCGCCCAGGCTCGCCCGCCTGCCCCCGGCTCCTGACATCTCTGCCATGAACCCCCACTCCCGTGGCATCTACCTGAAAGACCTTCTGCTGCCGCAACCTCGCCGGCTGCACCCAACAGAATCCTCGACTGTGCCGGCCTCGCATCCGCCGCCGCCAAGCAGAACTGTCGTGGACGCTGCAGGCGCTGGGCGCAAGAGAAGTCCGCAGTCGATGTTTTTGACCCAGCGAAAACGGCCCCGCAGGCCGCCCGCTGCTGCTCCTTCTCCCACCCCGGCGCCCCAAGAGTCCTCCACGAACCGAAGCAGGTCTTCGGCCCCTCTGCTAAAATCGGCGGTCAAGTCTTCGATTTTTCATTAGGTCCGGTGGTCTGCCACAGGTGCGGCGGCTCGTGCCGCGTCGAGTAACTATCGAACTTTCTGGTACCCTACCAATACACATTAGCATCTTTATTAAACTACTCTGCTCCTCTGCCTGCCAACTGTAAGATCCCTCTTTAGCCCCTAATACTTCGCCCGAGTAGATGCCGCCTTTGGTAGCCAAGTCGCTAAACGGACGCTCTGCAGTGATGTGGAGATTTGGGGTCGCATCATCGTAATCCAAGCACCAGCTCACACTCGGGGTCTTTCTAACTCTAAGCTCAACAGATATTATGCTGCCCTATCTTCTGTCGCCTGCGGCCACTTCAAGAAACCGCACACTAGTACCAGACAACAGGCCTCTGTGACACGTTCCTTCAGCTAGACTTTCATGCGCTTTGCCGCCAAATCTGGTTCCGCCCCAGATCTCTTGTTGCTCATCAGGCTGGACTTTTCCTTGACATAGTCCTTGAGTACGCCTCTTCGCGCACTCTCGTTTCCTATGATTGTGAGTGAGCCGGCCTGAGGTGATGTTTCGTTGCCTATCATAACCGTCTGCTTATTCGACTTCACTCTCAAGCGGCCTCGCACCAAAACTTCCTCGGGCTCTTTGGTGAAGCCATCTTTGCTGCTGGACACCTTCAATCCCAAGGACTTCATGATGGCAAGAATGTCAGTATAGCCGCGTATATGCAACGGCTCGGTGGCCCCGCTAGAGAACACCAAGCCTTTACACCGGGATGCTCGGATGAGCTGGATGCAATTGAAGAAGAAGTCTTTTCGGCTGATATGGCCCGTGATCCCAAGGGATGTGGCCGACTCGTACCCCGCAGGACCAGCTATTAGTCCCGAGTAGCAGATCTCGAATTTGATTCCTTTGGACAACGCCAGCCCGACCGTCTTGTGCTTCAAGAAAAACGGAAGCCTCGTGGACATTGGTAACGACACCAAGTCAATATCTAGGTTTGTTGTGGAGAGTTGCAAAGCTTTCTCCGTGGTTGGCTGCACGGCGATAATGTCGAACAGGCCGATGTTATTGATTTTCAGAATGCTTTGGGTCTTTGCGGGGTCGTTCACGACGAGCGTGATCCGCGAGAAAAGCCGCAACCCAGGAAACCCTTCGAAGTGTTTGCGGAGTTCGGCCATTGGGATAGGGTTGAGTTTTTCTGGCGAGTTAAACGGGAGTTTGACCGACTCGGCCACCGTGAAGTTGATCACTATGTATAGATACCCATAGTTGTGGAGCATCGCAATCGTGTTGTGCAAGTTGGTAAGCTCAGTTGGAGATGGGGTGCTGCCATAGGTCGCACATGGCCAGGGAACATTTAGATCATACATTACAGATGGACAAGAGGTTTGCTTTTGGACCAGGTGGTTTTGATGCGCAGTGCGATGCGACTCCGAAGCCCTGCGCTAGGAAAAAGGTGCTTCACGTGCAACAGGGCCATCTTTTGCTCTATCATTGTTTGAAATTACAGGGAAAGAAATGACGGTGTCTGAAGAAGCTGGTTGGGCCGCATTTGCCATCGCAGCGTCCGTTTTCCGATTTTTGGCTCTCTTGGAATTTTGTTTGTACCTTTCACTGTAAGGTGTCTTCCTGAGGATCGGGTGTGTTTCGTCAGGCTCGGGACATTTGCCGCGAAAACCATCTTTGGTTCACTTGGGTCACCTCTCACTTGACGCTACCTTCGCTTATACCCATCTAAAGCTAGTAATCATTAGTTTGGAATACAGAAAATATGCAATATGAAAGTAGAGTGCATTCATAAGAAATGAATAAAGGGACAGAAGAACTCGAGAATTTTTACGGACTAAACGTTCCTCCAGGAACAATAAGTAGAGCGAAAAAATCAATGGTAATGCTTGTGGTGACGGTGTTTGTATGGACGCTAATTAAGAAGTTTTTGGGGGACATGTTTAATTAGATGGTCCTAGAACAAGAAGTGGTACTACAAGCAAGAGTGACACTTCTATTTAAATGCAAAGAGCCACATTAGTTTTGTGTTCTACGTTATAAAACATTGCCCTTTATTAGAAAGTAACATACACAGAGAATTTAAGAAATAGCACAAGAAATCTCCATCAAACAGACCGCCACAGTCTAGCCTCTTTTACAAACTGGAAAGAGGAAAGCTTGTGCGTATTTCATTATAGTATCTATATCCATATAATTATGGTCCACAGATTGTTCCATTATTCTATCATTCAAGCTACCATCTATAGCATAATATAATGATCAAAGTTAGTACAACAAAATATAAAAACCGAATGAGCTGAATAAGGTAGTTAGTCTTGTCACACACGCTCCATTTCAAATTTCCATAAGCAGGTTCTTCTCCACACACCTTTAAAACCCCTTTTCGATTAACTCTCCATATTTTTACACAAATACACATTCGAAATATAAATTGACAAGCCATCAATTCATTCGTTATAATCTGTGAATAACCAAGTCTATCGAACGTTATGATTTCGAAGACTAAATTCCACTTTATACTACATAATGGTATTTGACAAACATGTTTACATAAAAATTTGTTTGAGTATAAATATCTTGTTGAATGGTATTACAATCCAAATAAATTAATTATTACTAATATTGATTTGATACCCATTGTTTAGTCGAAAAGAAGAGATCCACTTTATACATGGTATAGACACCTATTGTAGTATTTCCATCGACTAAATATAAGGATTTAATTCATCTCTTTTGAGATCGACTTTTTGTTCCAGGCAACTCTGTAAATACTATAGGAGGATCGAAATATTGCCCATTTTCAAGATCCAAAATTTTATATGTTTTTTCTTCATCAAACAAATCTGAATGAGCTGAATGAACTGAATAAACTGAATGATCAAACAAATTTGAATGAACTGAACGAACGGAATAAATTAAATAAATGGATGAATCGAATAAAGTGATGAATCTAATAAATTGATGAACCGAACAAATTGAACGAATTAATGAATTGAACGATTTCATATAGCACCCTAAGCCTGAACAACGGCCGTCGCGGCATAATTTGTCATGCTTAGTACCCATGCATTTTGCACCCATTCGCGGAAGAATCCAGAAGCCACCGTGAAGGCGGGGGCGCCAATGCACAAACGGTGGCAAATCCACAGCAAGGATAAGAGGCGGCGAATCCGCCAATACCCCGCTGGTATCAAAGTAGAAAATTCAAGCCACGCCGCCACCGATCGCAAAACAACAGAAACCCCGTCGTCGGCCAGTCCTGCAATCTTCTTCCCAGCGCTCACACTTTTCCCGCACTCGTGGCAAAATGACCACTCTACCCTCACACATTCTCCTCATGAACCAAACGGAGAGGCCCGCTGATGACCAGGGCATCATGAACGTGGGCGAAAACTGCTCGCTCTGCCACCAGCTCGACTTCCTACCGTTTCACTGTGAGTTCTGCCGAAAGACATTCTGCTCCAACCACCGGAGCCTCCAACTACATGGCTGCGTTGGCCGGCCCCAGAGACCAGTGTCGCCGTCGTCCGGCACGAAAGGACCCACAGTGGCGTCACTTTTCCCGGACCGCTCCAAGCATCAGCAGGCCTTGGATCGACAGATACAGGAGGCCAGTGCCACCCCACACAACCTCAAGGGTGGCGATGGGGCCAAGTCTACACCGTTCATGAAACTCACAAAGTTCTTGCATCTACAGCGCATGAAACGGGCCGAATCCAAGGGCTCGGTGTTTCTGTCGTTCGGCAAGAAGAAGGACGCCAAGCCCAATCCCGCGGTGGAAGTGGCCAAGATCAAGAGGGCCGCCAAAGGCCCCGCCAGCGTTTCCGCCGACGACAGGCTTTACGTGTGGGTTCTTTTCATAGACAAAAACGAGAACGACATGGAGAAGGTCGCTGCCGAGTCCAAGCAGGCCGCGGCCTGGGTCCTGAAAAAATGGCTGGTGGGCAAGGCCCTAGACTCCCTAGCGCTGACCTTGGGGATCATGAACTACAACAACTCGACGCAAAACCCCGGAGAGCGGTTGCACCTATTCAAGGGTGAGCAGGATTCACCCGTGGCGATCGGCACCAGCATTAAGATTTCCGCGGCCATTTCTAACGGAGGCACGTTGTACTTGATTCGAGGTGCCGAGTCTTAGCGCACGCTTTGGCTCGTTTCAACCGGGCAAAAAATATAAACGTTTTCCGTCTTTGGCCTGTAGCTGTCTTGCCGAAGCGCGCACAGCACACGAAACTCGTGCGGCGCGTGGGGTCAGCGAAGACCCACTTAGTGCCTTCACGAGCAATCGTCTCGCATGCACCCGTACTTAAAGACCGGCTTGGTCACACTAACATGGTTTCCCGTGCTCTTCACGGCTCTAGATCATGTGTACCTGCCGTGTCAAATTTCCGGCTTTTCGATGGCTCCCACCTTCAATCCGGGGCTCGAGTCGACCTCCAAAGACGTGGTGCTTGTTCGGAAGTTTAACTTGCGGAAGCCAGGCTCTCTTCAAATCGGTGATGTGGTCATGTTTAGGTCGCCCAGCGATCCGGAGAGACTCCTCACCAAACGGGTGATCGGCTTACAAGGCGATCTCATCTTCCCTCGGGACCCCAACTACCCCAAAAAGACGGCTGTCATCCCGAGAAACCATGTATGGGTTGAAGGTGACAATGCGTTTCACTCCATTGACTCCAACTCTTTCGGCCCCATCAGCCAGGGCCTAGTCGAGGGCAAAATCTCCACCATAATATGGCCTCCGCTGAGATTTGGACTGGACATTAGCCACGGCGGACGGGACGGTCGACAAAAGGATGTCCCGCAGTTGGAGTGACTTTGATTGCCTCTGATATGTCTTGTCTCACCGGAGAAGTATCTTATTGCGCACGAGAATAAAGGGATCAACCCTGGGCTGTACTCCGATGTTGCCGTGCCGGTTTCCCCGCAAGTGTCTTATTCGGCGTGTCAATTGCTCCTCCAAGAGCGTGTCTCTATCTCTGCACTCGTTGCCGTAAAAGTCATCGCTGCACACCTTCTTCCGGACCCAAAGTTGAAGGAAGGGTCTGAACACCCACCCGTTGAAATGCTTTAGCCGAAGCCCCCTGGGGTATTCCCGCTGCAATATCTCGTGGAAATTCTTTGGCACATGTGCTTCTTCCCCTTCGAAATGTGTTTTCATTAAGGGCCCGAGCTCGTCGACCCGATAAGAATGAAAGTCTTTGCAACCCACCAAATTGCCTTGATCCCAATCCAGAAGCTCTCGATTTTTCAATTGAATGTGGTACTTCTGCATAAGCGCTGAACCGGGGTCGGCGCTTTTTATAGTTTCTGTATAGTCCATGTCATACACCTGGTGGAGTCGAGAGCACGACGTGTTCTGCATCAGCAAAATATCCTCGTTTTTGGCCAAGACGGTAATATCAACGTACATGCCCGACTCAACATCGATGAATCTTGCATCTATTGTGTTGTCCCCCAGTCCATGGTTTCTCTGTGATATGTATGGATTAACGTCAATGAAGAACAGATGGGAACCAGCCACATTGACATCATCTGCACAGTCGACGACGACTGTTTGATTGAATCGCGTGGCCAATACTTCGAGAGTCCTCCAGGTGATCTGAACATCCAAGTCGTCGTCCCAAGGCATATTGAGGCCATTCCAGTACCAACCTAGAAGCGTGCCATGGGCGAGCCAGGACTTTAGATTTGTCGCCTTGCAAAAACGGAGCCAGGCCCTGGCGGTTCGGTGCAAGATGGTCTTTCGCTCCAAATCTGAATATTTCGCTTTCCCGAAAAACCTCAGGTCAAAATGGTGACCTGCGTCGGCTCCAGGCACAGATGCTTCGTGAAAGTACTTTCGGCCTTGCAATGCTTCGATCTCATCGCCAGTTGCCGGGGCATCTATCGCTGCTTGCCTGGGATATCCTTCCTGAAGCGAAGAAGTGAAATCATCAGCATTGAGATTCGTTTGGTCCAAAGATGCGATTTGCAGCTCTATGAAGACACCATTGCAGTCATGCTGAGCCAAGAGCTGAATTTCGGGCCAAGAGCGTCGCACTTCGAGAATGGTTTCGGCCAAATCGATTCTGCATGGCGAAGTCTGGTTCATGCAATGCTCATTGATTGTTTGGTTCAAGTTCGAAGAAGCTTGTTTGCGTGCGATTGGGAAACCGACCGCTGCGTGATCGGCTTGCGGGCCGCCCAACCCCAAGAAGACTACTTGCTTTGGATCAAAATGTTCCTTGTTCGGGGATGCCGTGGTCACGAACAGCAGGTTCTCGATGTTGAACGTGCCTGCTCTGGCTAATGTCAGATCGAGGTGGGTGGATTTCAAGCCCGTCCAATGCGTATTGCTCCATCGCAAGAGGTCCAGCAAGCCTGTAAAACCCCAACGGACTCCTCCGATAAGAAAGGATGTGCGTTGTTCATCGCATGGACGCGAGCTTCTCTTACTATCGAGTATAAGATCCAGCCAGCCAGAAGAAGAGTGAAACTGAGGGCACGGGGTGGAGTGATTTGTGCGGAGAAACTGAATGAGTTCACGAAGAAGCAAAGCGGGGATGACCCGAGAGTCGCAAAAAGCACCGTGGTCAGAATCAATAGGATTGAAGCCGTCTGCCACTAGCGATTGACCCAACTCACTGTGTACGTGGTCCCAGAATTGCTGCACATCTGCATTTGTAAGGGAAGGGTCTGGGGTCATGAACTTGCTAAGATAGATTGCAAGAGCCGAGAACAAAAACGTGGCCAGCCACATCCAGAACTTGACGGGTTGCATCAGCAAGAGGCAGCCATGTTAAGAGAGATGAATCAGAGATGTCGCGAAACAGCCGTTTTGTTGTGGTTCTCGTCCTGATAAGACAAGCCTTGTTTGTGCACGAATTCTACGGAAGTCATTAGCTCAGGGCTGTAGATGATGGTAGACGGATGGAAAGCAATAAAGCACCATTGCGGGGCCCAGAAAAGGAAAAGATAGTTCGTGTCAGACGTATAGGGGTCCACAGCCAGAGTTGCACGCTTTGAACAACCACTTGCAAAGAACGCTGGCTGTAACGTAACTACAACGTAAGCGGGTGAAATGAGCAAGCACGCAGACACAATCCCATACCGAGGTGCTTCAAGACACTGAGTTGACACAAGAATTACCAATGTGAGGTAGCAGTTGACTTACACCCATGTCTCGGCTGTGCTGTGGGATACCCTCCATGTTGTTTAAGTGACCATCTGGCGCCCAGTAGCAGCGACCTGTCATGGCACCCGGGCTGCCATAGGAGCGCATTGACAACAGTAGACTAAACTGGTGACCATAGGAGTATGGCCAGAGTATGGCCATATGATCATCATCATAAGAGTCAGACCGTAAGAGTATCATCATAAGAATATGACCATAAGAATATGAACATAAGAGTGTCATCATAGAAGTATCACCATAAGAGCATCATCATAGAAGTGTCGTCATAAGAGTATCATCAGAGAAGTATCGTCATAAGAGTATCATCAGAGAAGTATCACCATAAGAGCATCATCATAGAAGTGTCGTCATAAGAGTATCATCATAGAAGTATCAACATGCTTGGCTATAGAAACATAAACATTGGTATGTCCGTAATAGTATGACCATTGTAATATGACCCCGCAAAATGATCCCAGAATATGACCATAGAAATATGACCAGTCAATGGGAATCCTGTTCGTGAAATTGCCTTCACAGCGAGATGTCCTGAAGAAGACTGACGCCGCAAGTGTGGAGTTTGAGAAAAATCTCCGGGTCGTTGGTTAGCTCAACAAGGTTCTTGGGAAAGATCTTCTGCCGCCGGAGGTACCGCTCGTTGCCCATGTCGGACTTCTTGCAGTCCTCCAAATTCAACTCCACGCGCCGCTGGATGAGCCCGATGATCTCCGTGATATACACGGCAACCGTCTCCCAGCTCGAAAGCAAGTGGGTCTCCGTGTCACACACAACCAACAACGCATACTTGCGCTCGCCGCCTCGAGCATGGGAGTCGGGAACGCTAAACACTTTGCTGATACAGTAGCCGTTGGCATCGTCGCCATGGTACAACGGCCGCAGCGGGTCGGCCACGGCCTCCACCGACAAGCACTTCATCACAAGCTTCATGAGCGACGTGTAGAGCTTCTGGTGGTGGGGGTATTGCGTCGACACGTAGCTCTGCAGAGCCAGCGGCCCGGGCGCCGAAACAAACTTGCTGGACTCTCCCCGATTGGTGCCCATCCGGGCCGCTGCCGCCTGCGAGCCAGACACCCGAGTCACCAGGCTGCTGGCACCGTTGGGGAGCTTAAGAGAGCAGCTTTCGCACAGAGACGATGCGGACGACGGCATCAGCGGCGGCCCCGCCTGGCCCTGGGTGCAAACGATGGTGGAGGGGCCGTGGATCTCACAGAAGTGGGCAAGGCAGACCACGTAGTTGGGGCGTGCGGCGGGCATTTGGCGCTGCGGGGGACCAAGAGACGACAGAGGCGCAGCGGGTCCGGCCAGGCTCCATGAACTAAGGCACGGCGGTCGTTGGGGAAAGTGGTCACCTGTGGTGGGTGGCACGAACAGGCCCTGTGCGGGCCGGTGCACGGGCCTGGCCTCCACCAGGCTCTGCATTCTCACACCAGGCCGGGTTCCTCCCACTTTTGGGCCAGGTTTCCATCGCCGCAAGAAAGGCCCTCTTGCCTACAATGCCCGTGCCTTTTCTCCGGGACTTGACCCGCGTCGACTTTCGGAACCTCACCCACTCCACGTGCCTCCGGCCCGAAATCCCGGCTCTGGGTGTTTTCGATACCAACACCCTGGGCTTCTACTCCATCGCTGATTCCGACGGGCGCCCGCTTTACATCAGCGAGGTTTCTGCCGTGGCCTGCCACGGCAACTTCGGGCCGTGCTCCTTGGCCTCGGTGCCCAAGCGCATGTGCCAAGTGACCCTCACTTTATGGCTCCAGGCCCCGGGTGCCTCCCACTACACTCTGTTCCTCGAGCTGCAGATCCATACCCACAACCTTGTGCCCGTGCTGCCGTCTTCTGCGGACGCCTGCTTCCTGAGCAACACCGCCATTTGGACGTTTGGCGACTTGGCGTACAGTCTACGCACGCATATTCGAAGCGACGGGGATCCGGATCCGGCTTCCGCTGCCCGGCTGGGCCGTGGCACCAAAACGAAGAGCTCCTACTCATTTGACGACATCCGCAGTCTCAACCGGCTCATGGAGGGAGTGTTTGACTTCCAGCAGAGCAAGCACAAGAGCTCCACGGAGATCGAACGGCTTCAGACAGAGAACAATGCTGTGGGCTGCAAGGATCCCGCCGAGCACGCGGAGAGGCTACGTGGCTTGGCCGGCTCCGAGACTAAGCAGGCCTCCAAAAACAGGCTCCTCAAGGCCGAGTTGGCCATGGCCCAGGGCAGAATCGCAAGCTTGGACGCTTTGCTCAAGGACTACACGCCTTTGCTCCAGCAAACGTCGTCGCAATCCCTAGACGACGTCGAGGCCCAGATCCCGCCCGTTTACGAGACTCTAGAGGTGGCGGTGTTGCCGGAGATTGTTGCCGAAATCCGCAAAAAGTCCTTGGTCTTGCTGCTGGCATATCCGATCGCCTTAGACGCGTCCGGCCGCTATTGCATCCTGGGGCTCGAGTTTCCCTGCAGCATCGACGAGATTCTCGGCTTGTGCTACTGTGGCTCTCTGATGCTAGCGTACAGAGATGGCCCCGAAGTCGAGTCCAGCATCGACATTCCCTCCACCGAAATCCTCAACACAGCAATGTCCCAGATTGTGGCGGTAACGAATCACTTGAGCGACATCCTCCAGATACGACTAAAATACGAAATGGTTTTCGGAGGCTCGCGAAGCTATTTGATCGACCGCCTCGCTCGGGATTCTTCTCACGAACCCACCCGTGGTCCTGGCGTCACGTATCCCCTATATCATAGAAAGGAGGACTTGGAGACGCCAGGTTGCCTCTCCGCAGGGGGCGGCAAGTACGGAGACCTCCGAAACTGCCGTTTCGAGCATGGGCTCGGGCTTCTCAAGGCAAACATGCTGCAGTTGGCAGCCAACACCGTGGAGAAGTTCGCCCAGTTCCAGGGCAGCGCCAGGAACCAGGTCTTGATCCCGGTGGACTGCCAGGAGAATTTCTTGTGGATTGTCCACTATCTTCTTCTTTACGTCACCGCTCAGCCCTGAGGCAGGAAGTGGCGCTTACATTAGCAGTGAATCATAGAAAATGCATTAGAATGAGATGGTTGTGAAAAGTCTCGAGAAACTATAAGAAGGCAATCGCAAGAGCGCCAATCAAAGCGCCGCCTGGCACCATCAAAGAAACGCCTGCGTCAGCTGAGGATGAGGCGTGGGATCCGCCCGAAGAAGACGAGGCCGAAGCAGAAGCTGCGTCTGCGTTGGCAGACCCGCCCACATCCGCCTCGATTCTGGAGTACCAAGGCAAGCCAGTGGCAAATGACTTCAAAGAGGTGATGTTGATGTCGTCACCAGACAAGAGCGTGGTGTATGAGTCGTCTGTGTAGGTCTTGACCTGCAAGGCCAATTTGGTGAGGCCAGCAGGCACATCATCGGCTGTTCTGAAATAGTCCACGTAGTCCTTTTTGTTGTCGTTGTAGTCGCCTACAAATGCAGTCAAGAAGCTGGCGTCGTCGCCAGCAGCCAAACCGGTGGCCGAAATTGCTGCAATGGAAAGAACCGAGGAAAGCTTCATAATTATTATTTTTTGTGGGTGGAACGATTTATAAGCAACACTGAAGGGCACGCAGAATCGGAAGAAAAATGACTTTTTGAAAACGGACCAGCAACTGGGGTGGCACTGAGCCTTTTATATATACCTTTGGTGGGGCAGAGGCATGCCGGCGTGCCCCACGCGGGCCCAAACAGGCAAAGCGGACGATCTGCGCGGGTGAGATGCAGTACCCATATACTCTAACAGGCAAGAGCAGGTGGCCCCTCCGGCATGTGGCCGCACGCGTGCGGAGGCGCTGCGGCCGCGAGCGTTAGCGACGAAACGCTGCGGAATTCGCACGTGAATGCGTCTGGCTTAGCCCCTGCCGTATTCAGGGGGCCCACACCCGTACCCGGTATCTGAGCCTCATCCCACGGGATAGCCCCGAAACCCAGCAACCACCAGCAGCTGTCGGCTTGGCCCGGAGTGTGACGCCAGGCTTCTAGACTCTGGATCAAAAAAGAAAACAGCCCTGGGCGCAGTCCCCGCCTCGGAAGTTCTGGCCCATGCTCACAACCCCGACCTAGGCTAGAAGAGCTGACGCGACCAATGCAGCAACGGCGAGGGCCCCAAGGGCCGAGCTGCTGTGGGCATCGCTGGACCGAAGCTCAGCCTGGCCAGCCTGAGTCGACCTCGTGTGCAGGTCACCCTCGCGGCGGTACATTCTAGCTGGATCGTTGGCCACATGGTGGCAGCCACAGAATGCGATGCAGTTTGGATCTGCGTATTGGAGTGCACGGGTCCACACGTCCAAGCATTGGAGGTAGTTGTCAGGGATGGCGGGCTCTGGCTGGCACTGTGGCCAGTCCCCGGGGCTGTGTATGCAGGGTGTGTGGGGTTTCGCATCCATGAAGCCGCTGGGTGCTAAAGTGCCAGCGAACATGAGCGCCGCTGCCGATTGCACTCTCATTTTGAGTGCTTAATATGGGACAAACAATTGACTAAACTTCAGATTCCAGCCAAAGCTGAAGCTGGTTGTCCTTGGTTTTTGAAGTTTTTTGTGGCCAATGGTCTCGTCGTAGACTCACTTCTTTAGCTCGCGTCTTGTGGCTATTTGTTCTTGCTGCTGAGGATCTGGAAATTCCAATGCGCGTCTTCTCGATTTTATATCTGGTCTTCTGAAAGCAGCCTCCTGCTTATTTGCGGAAACAATGGCGCACATGACCCAAGAAATTTTTGACACATGCGGGCAGCTCAACAGAACTTTTAGACTTTGAATGTCGCTGAACGACTCTTCCGGTCAACAATAACGTCAGTATCTCTGCCAGGTACTGTAGTTCGGGTGGGGTCCTGGCCAGCGTGAGAGCAAGCCCTGTCAGGGTTCCTCTTAGTCATAGAAAGTTGCGTCTGCCTGTTTGATTGTTTTTGTCAACAATGCTTGAGTTGAAGAACAATTACCCCGGAATTTGAGATTTCTTTAGCTTCTGATGGGGAACTCAACTTGCTGTTGAATCACTTTCTTGCTACCGCCATGGGTATCGGCTTACCCGCAGCCCAACTGGGCTCCGGCCGTAGACTGGAGGTCGAGCTAACCCGTAGCTGCTCACTCAGGCCAATAACGCCCCACCTGCGAGGCACAAGTTGCGCCTGGAAAAATGTACCTTGTACACAGGTGTCTTCTTCGTGAAGTACGCTGTCATATGATCAGCTGTTGCAACGATTTCCTTCCGATTGGTCTTCTCTGTCGCTTTCTTGCTGCCGTCACTTGCTCCGGTGCCCAAACTGCCTTGGGTGGCCAAGTCACCCGAAAGACCCTCGGGCAATGGCCCTGCGTCAGGTGTGTTTCTCTTGACATCCCATACTCTTACTGTGCAATCAGCGCCTCCACTGACGAGCACGCTTCCGTCGCGCGAGAATGCCAAAGAATAAATAGAGCTTCTCCCGTGGCCTCTCATTGTTTTCATTCTTCTGCCCGATCCAATGTCCCAAATATTCACCACGCTATCCTCACCCGCACTAGCGAGCCATCTTCCATCTGGCGACACTGCGATGCAATTGACGGGTCCCGTGTGGCCCATGAAAATCCTTACAGCATTTCCTGTTTGCACGTCCCACATCCGGCAAGTTTTGTCCGACAGCCCGGTAAAGACATAGTTGGAGTTAGGATGGAACTCAACGCAGTCGACGTCGTTAATATGGCCTGCGAAGATACGCAAAGGGTAAATGTGGTCTGTAGCCCAAAGCCTTGCAGTTTGGTCATGGGATGCTGTGGCAAAGTAGTGTCCAAGTGGCGAAAATTTGACATCCCAGACTGGCTGGTTATGTCCCTTATAAGACACCAACGCAGTGTATGTGTCTAGCGACCATAATCTGGCGGTCTTATCCTCAGATGCGGATATCAAATACTTGTTATCAGGCGAAAACGACATGCCGTAAACAGGCCCACTGTGCCCAATAAGCTTTCTGGTGTTTGAGTTGTTATTTTGGTCTCGTTTGAAGACTGACTTGAGAGGTCTTCCGTCAAGACTCCATAGTTTGATATAACTGTCCTGGAAGCCACCCGCCACTAGGTTCGAGTCTTGGTTGAATTCTAGACATGTGAGGTCATTTTTGGTGTTGTGAAAGGTGTACATGCATACCGAAGGAGCACTAGCCTGAATAGCTCCTAGCTTGATTTTCGAGCGAGAGTCCTCCACGGCTAACATCATACGTTTCAAGTCTCCGGCGTCCTTCATTGGGAGGGGGATGGAATCGACTGCGGGAGAATCCTTGTCTGGCATCGTCATCTCCTCGAATTCTTGAACCAAGGTCTTTCCGTTCACCGGGTCGGTATTCTCATCCTTCACCTTGAGTTCAGCCTGCATTTCCTTCTCCACTTCTGGTTCCAAGGGCATCTTGCCCAATAACACAGATTGCTCGTTGAACTTTTCGATCTCGTTTGTGCTGGCGAGATAGCCCGGAATACCTTCCGTAGGATCGGCCTCGCCTTCACGGTCAGTTTTGTCGGGCTTCGTTGTGGATATGATGGGGTTCAAATACTGGTTGATTATGCGGATCAAAATGGCACCGCCAACGGCCTCGTTTTCGTGGAGAAAGTAAAGCAATAGGTTCATTGTAGTCTTTGAAACAAGAATGCGGTACTTGTTGGTTCGGTAAGCTTGGGCCAATTTGTTTTCCCTCAAGTGCGCAGGCAAAGATATTCCCGCTAGCTGCTGGACTTCATCGCCATGTAGTATGTCGTGGTCACCCTTGAACTTGTCGTAGAATATTTTCGAGTCCTTGATGAAGTTTTTCGAAACTAGCTCGAGATAGCAGTGTACAAACAACGGGTATAACAAACGGGTCAACTCGGGCTTGTACAAGTCCAAGGATGTTTCGACCCAGCCCCGCAAGATGCTGTAGGCACGAATGTAGATCTCGGGGTCGTATTCACGCCTCTGCTTCTCTTCCTCGTCTCTCAATAATCGCAACTCCTTCTCCTTGGCCAAGTGCAACTCGCGGTCCTTCGTTTCTCGGAGCTCTCTCTCGGTCCGGAGGACCCGTTCCCGCAAATCTTTGAGTTCGCCTTCGGGCTTCATGTACTTGCCGGAATCTTTGTAGGGCTTCAGGATTTCTGCCGGGCCCGACATTGGGGTGGTTGCGGGCGACACGGAAGGCCCTGCGGCCGTCGGGGAATTGGTGCTCTCCAAGCGAAACATGGCCTCGGTCTTGTGGAAGCCCTTCTTGTTGAGGTACTCCATAACAATACGGTTGAGGTCTGCTTGGGTGTACTGCTGCTGCCCTCTAGCGCCCTGCAGCTTTTGCGGCTGCGGCAAATTTTGAGGTGGGGAGTTCTGGGCCATGGCGAAGATGGCGTCTAGAGATGGATTGGCGAAGGGGCGGTGTAGTTGGAAGAGATCGGTTAGCGTAGAGATTTTTCCTTGATAGTGGAAGTCGCATTTGGCACGTGCACGACGGCCAGCCACAAGCGGCGCGCACGGACCTTTGCGAGTACTAGAGGCTTGTACTAGAGGCTTTTTACCACGGGCTTGGCCGTGTCCCAGGGCCCCTGGAGCTCGTTCTTGTACTTCTGCAAGAACAAAAAGTAGGACGGGAGACCAAGCAGCACGAAGGCCACGCCACAAAGGTAGCTGACCGCGGCCTTGAAGCCGTGCACGAAACAAAGCATGGCGGTTTCGGTCACGTAGACAAAGGCAATGGCGGTGTAATGCAACGAGATCAGCAGCCTCCTCAAGTGGAAGTCAAGAAGTGGGGTGAGCACCGAGATCTCGATGGCAAACACTAGGAACGAGAAGACACTCATGGAGGACTTCAAGCGCGAGGCCATGACGATTGCGTTGGCGAAGGAGAGATTTGTGGAAAGAATCGACTTGTAGCGGGTCCGGAGATCGATGGAGTAGTCGTGGCAGATGATGTTGGCGCAGGTCAAGATAAACAGGAGCGCCCAGATGGAGTCCAGCGACGTCGACTGGGTCAAGGACCGGAGGGCGGGCGAGAAAAGCAAAAGAAACATCGAGAGCACCACGTACAGTTTCACCAGGCTTCTCTCAAAGGCGACTGGGGGGCACAACACGCAAAACAAGCCTAGGACGGCCGACGACAGGATTGTGGGCCAGTAGGCATTCCACAGCGACAGGTGGATGGCCACAAAATTGACGTTGATGAGCAAGAGAAGCAGGCCATAGAAGGAGATGAGCGAGAAGTCACTGAAGAGCTTGGACCTCTTGTACTTGGCCACGGTGGTGTTGCGCTTGAGCTGGTCCAAAAACGAGCGGTCCGTGTAGTTGTCCGGGTACGGCTGGCTTAGGTAGAGGAGTTTCTGCCAGCCGCCTTCCATGTTGCAGAGCTGGCTGGGTTGTGGAGATGGCGTAGCCTTGCACGTGATGGTGCTTTCTGCAGAACGGGGGTCTTACCTGGGGGAACGGGCTTTCTGTCGGAGGAACAAGATGGTTTTGGCGGACGGCTGCGGTTCTGCGCGTAGTTCAAGCGAGCAGAGGCCCATGCGGGGGTTGCGACGCAGTGGGAGCGAGCGAGTTCTTGTGGGTCTGAAACGGTCCTGAAACGGTCCTGAAACGGTCCTGAAACTATCCTGAAACGATCATGAAACGGTCCTGAAACGGTCCTGAAACGATCCTGAAACGATCATGAAACGGTCCTGAAACCGGCCTCTAGCACCGGGGCCGCCAGGGCACCGCCGAGCTGTGCAGGACCAGGCCTTCAATGGCGCGCAAGGCCTAGTGTCATATAAGCTCCTGAGGTCCCTATCTTTTACCAAGCTTCTACAACCCAGTGCTTGGCCACGGACTGACATTTTTTGGCCCTGCATTGATCAGTCAGTCGCCAATTTCTGCCCTGGCCTTTTCCCCGCTCCGAAAGTCGCCCGCGTTCCCCTCTCCCACCACCCATTCTTTGACCAAGTCAGTTTCCCCCAACCATCTACAGCATGTCCGGGCCGAGAATCGATCTCTCCGATGCCCTGCTGCTGTCGCAGCTGAAGTTCCAGTCGCCGATTTCCCGCACAAATACCAACCTCACGGAAAAGGCGTCTGCTTTCGAAACCCAGAGCATCCCGCCACTCGACCAGCTCTCGACCGCCCGGGCCAGCGTGAGTATGTCGGACAAGCTATGGACCCAGATCGACGTGCTAGACGACGTGCGGGCCATGGCACAGGAGGTCGAGCGGTCGGGCACGTTTTTCAACGACGAGTTCCAGGCCCGGCTCGAGGACCTCAAGGACACGCAGTCCGCGTTGCTACAAAAGGTGGCCAAACACCAGGAGGAAAGCGACCATGCGCGGGAACAGCGCAAGCGCAGCTCCAAGCAGCCGTCGGAGGTGGTGGCCAACGACGAGGAGAAGCTTCGGCACGAGCAGGACGCCACGCGCAAGCGCATGGCCGACTTCTTTGCGTCCGGCAGCAAGAATGCCGCCAGCCTGGCGCAGGTCAAAAACTTCGACAACTTGAAGGAGTATGTGTCGGAGGTCAAGCACAGCTTGGGCGAGGTGGGCAGCCGCATGCAGGCGTTTGACGAGACCAAGAAGAAGCTCTGGTGAGCGGCGACGCATGCGGGATCCCGGGGCCCCGGGCTGCTGCAGGGCGCTACGGATCCTGGGACATGCGTTTACACCGGCGGTCTGGCGCTGACTGGCCCGCGGAAGAATCCGGGGTAGCAGGCGAATCACGAGCCGGTGTGCGGCAGGTTCCTGTACGATCGCGGGGCCCGGGGCCATTTCCCGGAAAAACTCTGCGCCGTCAGCTTGCCGCCCTCTCTCGGACATTCCGCACGGAGGCATCGGGCTCTCGGGTCTGTGGGCGCTGACAAGTTGGACCCGCGGGCCTACCGAAGCCAGGCATGGCCCCCCTTCCACGTGCACGTGCCGCCAAACCGATTCCGGGTCTTTTCCGCTCGTGCCCGGCCTGGCGGTGGGCACTGGGCCGCCCTCAGAATGACGTTGTGCCGGAAGCGGTCGCACTCGACGCGGAACCACGACGCGCCCACCAGAAAAATCACGACTTGCATGAATAATCGCCTGACTCCGGGGAATCTGTCACCCAAGGGCCGGGGGAGTGCAGCTGCCCACGGGGTCACGGGCTGCGGTGTCGCTATGGATGACTGGCAGGTAAGGGCCCGGAGATCGCCATTCGGGTGGGGCCGGCGGCCGTGGCGGACCCGTGCCCGATCGCGACGCCGCTGGTGCATGTACCCCACTGAGAGGGCGCGGAGTGAAATCACCCGAGCACTGGTGGCCGCGCTGCCTGCCGGACACAGGCTCAGTTGTTCCGGGGGCACCCAGGTCAGCCGCCACGCCAAGAGACGTGGGTTGCCTTAGAGCATCAGGCCCCGACAAGAAGCCGGGCCAGCGACCCCGTCGGCACTGCATATGTCCACGGCTTCATGCGCCACAAGTTCGGATATGAACCCCCGTGGTGCTCGGGTGTGGGACACTCTGGTTTTTTCTGATTTTTTCCGCTTGTCTTGCTTGTATGGCTTCCTTGCTCACTCGTATTTGTTGGTTTAACTGTTTTATGCGCTTGTTGGCGTGCACGCTGCGGGTGGGCGCACCCAGAATATATAAAACAAAAATTTCCTCGAGCCGTGCTCCTCCAACCAGTTTTTCAGCACATTTCAAATATGGTCAGATTAGGTCCTAAGACTCCTCAACACAGAAAGGGAACTTTCTCCGATGTCCCACAAGAACTCCTTCAGGAAATGAAGGAGTTGGAGCAAATGCTTACCATCTCCGGAGACACCTTGAGAGACATCACCAAGCACTTCATCACCGAGTTGGACAAGGGCTTGTCCAAGGCCGGCGGCAACATTCCTATGATTCCAGGCTGGGTGCTCGACTTCCCCACCGGAAAAGAGACCGGGGACTACTTGGCCATCGACTTGGGAGGAACCAACTTGAGAGTGGTTCTTGTCAAGTTGCTCGGAAACTCCAAGTTTGACACCACCCAATCCAAGTACGCCTTGCCCAAGCACATGAGAGAGGCCTCTGCTGACGAGTTGTGGGAGTTCATCGCCAAGTGCTTGCAGAAGTTTGTGCACGAGTTCTTCCCTGACGGATGTGACCACGACTTGCCTCTTGGCTTCACCTTCTCTTACCCTGCTTCTCAGGACAACATCACCGAGGGCATTTTGCAGAGATGGACCAAGGGCTTCAACATCCCGGGCGTGGAAGGCCACGACGTGGTGCCAATGTTGCAGGCTGCCATCAAGAAGTACGAGGTGCCCGTCAAGGTTGTGGCCTTGATCAATGACACCACCGGTACTCTTGTGGCCTCCATGTACGCCGACCCTGAGACCAAGATGGGTCTTATTTTCGGAACTGGTGTCAACGGCGCCTACTACGACGTCTGTGGCGGCATTCCGAAGTTGGAGGGTAGACTCTGCGACGACGTGTCTGCCGAGACGCCAATGGCCATCAACTGCGAGTACGGATCGTTCGACAACGAGCACAAGGTGTTGCCCAGAACCCGGTTCGACATCAAGATCGACGACGAGTCGCCAAGACCCGGACAGCAGGCCTTCGAGAAGATGATCTCCGGCTACTACTTGGGAGAAGTGTTGCGTTTGATCTTGATCTACTTGGCCGACGAGAAGAAGTTGATCTTCCCCAACCAGGACTTGTCCAAGTTGCACGAGGCCTACGTGATGGACACCTCGTACCCCTCCAAGATCGAAGAGGACCCCTTTGAGAACTTGTCTGACGTCGAGGAGTTGTTCCTCAACGGGTTGGGCATCGAGACCACCTCTGCCGAGAGAAAGATCATCAGAAGATTGGCCGAGTTGATTGGTGAGAGATCCTCCAGATTGTCTGTGTGTGGTATTGCCGCCATCTGCCAGAAGAGAGGCTACGAAACCGCCCACTGTGCTGCCGACGGCTCTGTGTACGAGAAGTACCCCGGCTTCAAGGAGAGAGCTGCTGCTGCCTTGAGAGACATCTTCCAGTGGACTTCCGAGGAGGACCCTGTTGTCATTGTGCCAGCTGAGGATGGTTCCGGTGTTGGAGCTGCCGTGATTGCCGCCTTGACCGAGGCCAGATTGCATGCTCAGAAGAGTGTTGGTGTCAAGACCAAGTAGAGGCGCCCGTTGCCGAGACGAAAATATGATACGATATAGAAATAGAAAAAACCGATATTCTGGGTACTTTGGCGGAGCAGAAATGGGCCCACGGCCGGCCGGACTGCACTTGACCTCACTGACTGCGCTTCGCGAGGCCCTTGGATCTCCACTTCAGCCACCAGGGCTACCACAAAAACCGCCATGTCTGCCGTACCACAAGAAGCCGCCAAAAGCGCCAAGCCCAAAGCGTCTCTAGATTCCGATCTTGAAAAGGTCAACTCCGAGGGCCTTTTTTCCCCGCCACCTATGGACGATTCTGTCACGGTGGACGACGTTCACAACTTGAACAACATTTTACACGAAACCGGCCCGGAAGGCGCTAAAGAGAGAGGCGACGCCAAAGCAGACACAGATTCCATAGCAGACGCAGAGACGCAGGCAATCTCGCCGGGCGCGGCCGAGACGGCAGTGTCGTTGAGTGTGTGGGGACTTTTTGGGCGAGGCGCCATCAACATCATTCTTCCTTTCATCAACGGCATAGCGCTTGGGTTTGGGGAGATTTTTGCCCATGAGGTTGGTTTCAAGTACGGGTTTCTTGGTGCACGCGTGTATCCGCCGAAGAGACTAGAGAAGCAGAGCCGCCAGAAGTCTCGTTTCTTGTGATCCAGAACCGCCTCGACCTGGCCAAAAACCTACGGAAACGACCACGGAAACGTCTTCAGACATGTCATAAACGTCCACAGAAACCTCCAGAGCATGTCGTCAGAAATACGTCGAAACATACGTCTGGCACGTCTGCACACCATGGAGCTGCCTCTTTCATCAATAAGTCCTATATAGACAGCTTGCTCAAAACCGCCGCCTACTCGGAACCAGCGTCGAGGGCATTGCGGTCACAATGTAGCGTGTGCCCCGGGTCTTTTCCCACCGGATACCGTCTCACTGCCCCACAATGGAGACACAGATGGACCAACACGTCGGCCTGGGATGAGCCCTTCAGGTCGTTTTCGATCCGCGCCAGCATCGTGCATCCCGGGATCAACACCGTGTTGCATTTCTTGCACATCCGCCGCTTAAGGTGGGGCAGCATTCGAAGCACCGTCCGCTTGCACACGAGGTCCACATTGCGGGCCATCATCCGGGACATGGGCGGCACCTGCTGGCCTGCGTAGAACCCGGCCACCTGGAAAAGGTACGACGCTCGCGCATAGTGGTCTTTCTGGACTCGTGGGGGCTTTTGTTGTTTGCCCATGTGTGGTGATGGTGGAGTCGAGCCTCATCCTCGACCTTCCCGCCCGGTGTGCAGGACACGACTCTCTTCTGCTCCTGGTCGGACGGCCAGCGCCAGATTTTTTGTGATACTGAAAGAGGCGCGGCGTCGCCTTGGCTCGGTGCGTACCTACTGGGTGCTGCTTCGGGAACTCCGCCGGAGGGCGCCATCCGTTGGCACCTGCCGTTGTGGGTGGTGCATATAGGCCCTTGGCTCCGCCTTCCGCCCGGAAGTCTGTCTTTTTCCCCGCATTGCTCTGTTTCAAAGCACTGGTCTGTAGCTACAGGCATGTCCAGGATATCAAGTCCCACGTCCGAGCCACCTTTCTGGAGGTGGTCCGTAGAGTGGACGGCCTGTGCTTGTGTGCAGTACAATGATCGAGCGTGCGCACCAGAACCGCCAGTCGCCACTACAGCACTCTTGTATTAGAAACCTCACAGCACATCAGACTCAATGAGTGGCTACGATAGTGCATTATCCATTTTCTCGTATGTTTCGTGATCTGTGGTATTCCCAGGCATCCTACTAACCTTTCAGGCCGGACGGGCACGTTTTCCGTATGTATAGACACTACTGTCGAAGGCTATCTTGCTAGGTCAATTGGTAGAAAAGCTGTGGCCTGCCCCGTGCTTTTGCAATGAACCTTGTTCTCCCGATAATACACACAGTGGCTTGTGTCCATCTATTCCTGGTGATTGTTTCCTTAAAATCCGAGCCACTCTATTTATCCTAATCACCCATTCCAAGGAGATTACTATCCATTCTTCCCCACGATCATTCCCCCGGCCGTTCGTTTTGGAATCTATGTCTCTTTACTTTTATCTTTGTTGTTTTATCCTTGCAAAGCGCCACTCCTGGCATCTTTCTGGCGCTCTACTGATCTGAAGCTCGTTTTTTAGGTTGCTTAGCCGACTCATGCTTATTATATTATACTAACCACATCTAGAGGTCGAATACGCTTCCGAGGCCGTCAAAAGAGGCACATGTGCCGTGGGAGTCAAGGGTGCCGAGTGCGTGGTCTTGGGCTGCGAGAAAAGAACCACTTTGAAACTACAAGATCCCAGAATCACACCGTCCAAGATCTGCAAGGTGGACAATCATGTCTTGTTGACCTTTGCCGGCTTGAATGCAGATGCCCGTATTTTGGTCGACAAGGCTCGTGTTGAAGCGCAATCCCATAAATTGAACTTGGAAGACTCGGTGTCCATCGAGTACTTGACCAAATATGTTGCTGGTGTTCAACAGAGGTACACACAGTCCGGAGGTGTGAGGCCCTTTGGTATTGCGACTATGATCGCCGGGTTTGACTCCAACGACAAGACCCCCCGTCTATACCAGACTGAACCCAGTGGTGTCTATAACGCTTGGAAGGCCCACGCCATTGGTAGATCCTCCAAGACCGTCAAGGAGTTCTTGGAGAAGAATTACACGGAAAATTGTGGCCTTGAAGAGACCGTCAAGCTTACTGTGAGGTCGCTTTTGGAGGTGGTCCAAACCGGCGCCAAGAACATCGAGATTTCTGTTTTGAAACCCAACAACGTTATCGAGAACTTGTCCCTCGACGATGTGTCGAAGTATGTGGAGGAGATCGAGGCCGAAAAGCAGGCCGAGGCTGAGAAGAAGAAGAAGAAGTCTAGTGATTAGGTCTAAGTATACTCAATTAGTTACATCTAGAATTTGTGTCTATTGCTCTACCCGGCTAAGCCGCCGCTGCTTTCGAGTCCCTCAGCAAAGCCTACTTTTTGGGTTTTTTCTTTCCTTTCTTCTCTTTAGCGTCCAGAGCTCTCTTAGGCGAATTCAGCTTGACCACGGTAAAAAACCCATCCAAGCGACCCTGGACCCCAGCCTTGTTTCCCTTCTTGAGTTTCTCGGCTCCACTCCGAATCCTATCTTCGTTGAATCCTTTTTCCTTGACCATGAAATCTATAAGCCCTTCGAGATTGGGGTCAGACCACTTGAAATTCACAGCATCTCCTTTAAGAATTTCTGGGTTCATGAACAATTCCTTGGCCTCCTTGTAAGGCCAGTTCTCAGGGATCGTGTACTTGGTCTTTCCGGGGTTATCATTGACCCATTTGACAATATTGTCCAAGGAACCATGCTCTTTGATCAACTTGAACGCTGTCACAGGGCCAACGCCCTTGATGGTCTCACAGTAGTCGCATCCTAGCAAAATACACAAGTCCACAAAGGTCGACCGGTCCATCTCCAACCCTTTGAGGATGTCCTCATATTCGATTTGGTTCACCGGCAATTTTCGTGCCTCTGCAACAGTCAAGTGCCGCAACAAGAACTTGGGTTCGTAGCACAAAGTATCCATGTCCTCGGATGCTGCTGCAAACACCTTGCCTGACCGGGCCAATTCGGCACATTGGGCCTCGGCCTCCGATGGTGCATCCACATAGGGTATGCCCATATATTCCAAGAGCTTCTTTGCCTCTGCGTTCTGCTCCTTGGATGCCCGAACGGTTCGTTTCTCAAATTTCATCAATTCCTCTGCGGTTCCGGTTTCTCTCAATTCTTGGATCTGTTTTTCTGCCTCCTGTCTTTTCAACAATCTCTTCTCCAACTCCCCACCTTTTAGCACTGGCGGCTTGCCGTCAAAGACATAGAGCGGCTTGATGCCATTTTCTACCATCCGAATGGTCCGGTAGAACATGCCCAGTAAATGGGATGTGGTTTCTCCATCCTCACTGGTCAATTGTTGGCCGTCCTGCTGGCGCACTGCTATAAGGTACTGATATAGGCACATGGATGCATCTATGGCCACCTTTCTGCCGAAGAGGTTCTTCATTTGGAGCTCTTTGAACGCATCCGAGGCGTGCTCTTTTAAAAGCTGATTGAGCCCTACTGATTAGTATCTTGTGCGGTGTGAGGTCTCATACTTTAGAAGGTGCACAGCTGGTCCGGGTCTTGCTGTCGTTTATTTGTGTCCGATATTTTGTTATAGCGTCTTCGTGACATACCTTTTACTCCCATTGCTTCTAGTACGTGCAGTGGGAAAGTAGACCAGTGCTAGGAAAGTCGCATTGAAAGGCTTGGGACGCGCTGTCGGTTTATGCAGGACGCGTCTGTCCCATCGCTGCGTGAGCTCACTCCCACTTAAGCGTGTTCAATTGCAAACGTCCAATTGCCCGTGAGTGGGTCGTAGTCCTTGAACTTCGAGTCTTCGATAGCCTTGAGATTTTCAATGTGCTTCTTGACGATGTCATCTTTTGGATCCAATATGGCCAACTTGCTGTTCTTGTCCACAGGATAGCATCCTTCCAAGGTCACCTCTGCTGGCAAATTCAAGCCCTCACCGACCTTTGGCTGATCATCGTCTGGGTAAACCACAATGCTCTTGGACCCAAAAACAACAATGTTTCCGCAGATGTCATCCAAGTTGAACGATGACAAGTCAACGGGCTCAGTGAAGCGGATAACGCCGTAGAATCGTCTTCCAACTTGAAAGTCTTTGACATTGCGCAAATCCGTGAGACTTCTCTTCTTGAGTTCAGACAAAGAGGGCGACGTCCAATATCCATCATCATCGATGTCATCAACTGGCTTATCTTCGATGTACTTTTGTGCTTCTGTCTTTGACGGTTTCTCAACCTGGAAGTCGACCTGCTTGGGTTTAGTCTGCTCTTGGTCCACAGCAGATGCGTGAAGAGGAGAATCCTTTTCACTTTGTATCACCAACTTTCTGTAGTCTGGTTTTGGAGAGAATATGCTCGAGGATAAAATCTGCTGGTCAATGTCCGATGAACTGCGCTCTTGATCCTTTGTATTGTCACTTTTCATGACGGCTTGATTGATAGAGTCGTGAAGTTTTTTCTCGACCCTGAAAATTGCTTCGACTCGATGCACACTTCCTAAGCTCAAGGCCTTTGTACTTCTGTTCACCCTTCTGGCGAGGGGCTTGCTTGGTTCTGCCTGGCCCGCCGAAAGATTGCCTGTTATGCTTTGATACAAATTAGCATTGCCATATGGATTGGCCGCAGCTATATTTGCACCAAAATTTTGAGGTTGCTGTTGCTGGGATTGTTGCTGATGCTGTTGCTGTTGCAGGAATTGTGGTTGTTGGTTCTGTTGCTGCGACCCGAACAATGACCCTCCGCCAAACAAATTTCCAGTCCCGCTGTTACCATTGGTATTGGAACTTTGGTTGTTGGCACCACCGAACAAGCCTCCGCTTGTTCCACCCATTCCTGTCGATGGCTTGTTGCCAAAGAGACCTCCACCACTGGAATTGTTTGCTGTGGTGTTATTGTTTCCGAAAAGTCCGCCACTTGCTTGTGTATTATTCGAGTTGTTGTTCGTATTGCCGAATAATCCACCGCCCGTCTGGCCTTGCGTTGAGTTGTTGTTGGAAAACAAACCACCGCCCGTAGTCGCAGCTGGTTTCTGACCGAAGAGGCCCCCGCTGTTGTTTGGTTGAGATGCGCCGAACCCAGTCCCGCTTGTTGTGTTTGCATTGTTATTTCCGAACAAACCACCCGTTGTTCCGGCTGGTTTGGCGCCAAAGAGGCCCCCTCCTGTGTTGTTATTCTGGTTGTTTGCCCCAAAAAGGCCTCCTGAATTCTGAGGTTGGTTGTTGTTTGTAGCGTTGTTGTTACCAAACATTCCGCCGGAATTGTTATTTTGCGTATTGCCGAAAGCCCCGGTATTACCAGCGGTGTTGTTGTTCTGACCAAACAAACCCCCGCTTGTGCCCGAATTAGAGGCACCAAAGCCGCCGGAGCCCATACCACTGGGCTTTGCACCAAAGGCAGAGGATCCACCAAACAATCCACCGCCATTGTTGCTAGCATTATTTGAGCCAAATGCGGAGGCGTTGTTCGATCCTAGGCCACCTGCGCTGTTGCTAGCGCCAAACCCTCCCAAATTGTTGTTGGTGTTATTGTTCGCTCCAAACGGAGAGTTCGAGGCGTTGTTTGCGCCAAAGCTATTGGTGTTAGTTTGCCCAAATGGAGAGTTGGAGGTATTATTGTTGGCTCCGAATGCGGACCCAAAGCCAGACGTGTTGGTGTTGGCGTTAGTGTTGGTGGACCCGAACGCCGAGGTACCGGTGTTGTTGGATGAACCAAAAGCAGAGCCAAAACCCGATGGCTTATTGGCGCCAAATGCAGACGTACCCAGGTTGGATCCAAATGCATTTCCACTAGTGGCACCGCCGAAAGCGTTGGTAGAGTTATTGTTGGCACCGAATGGGCTAGAGTTGGCATTGTTCTGGCCGAAAGCGCCTCCCGTATTTCCCTGGCCAAAGGCGTTGTTTGAGGCGCCAAATGCGGAGTTCGAGCTTTGCCCAAAAGCGCCGGTGTTGCTGGGCTGTCCAAAAGCGCTGGAAGCGTTGTTGTTTTGAGCCCCAAACGCACCGCTGGAGTTGCTGCCAAACCCGCCAAACGCCGGGGCGTTGCCCGCCGGAGAGGCGCCGAAGGCACCCCCCGCAGCATTTCCCGACGGAAACTGCCTCTTGTTTTCATAGTCCTTGAGCCGCAATTCCTCAAAAGAAAAGTTTCTGTACTCGGGCATCGCACATATGTTCTGATACACGCTTGTGCCTTGGGCATCCTTCTCTGTGTAGGGCGTGAAAGGCTTCACGGCTGTTCCATTGTTCACGTTGGGATCTGCCGCACCGCCAAACACCGAGTTGTTTGCCGCACCGCCAAAAGGCGTGATGGAGTTGTTCTGGGGAGTGCCAAAACCAGCCCCAAAAGGCTTGGCGGCAGCAGAGCCCCCAAACATGGCACCGGAGCCAGTGGCGCCGGAGTTTCCAAAGGCGTTTGTACCCGAGCTATTGCCTCCAAACGGAGAGCCCATGTTGTTCTGGGAACCTCCAAACACAGAGTTGTTTTGCTGGCCGAATGCAGAGTTGTTTCCGAACCCCGAGGCAGCGGAGTTGTTGTTGTTGGCCCCAAAAGGACTCCCAGTGGCCGGCGCGCCGAAAGCACTGGTTGGAGCAGCATTGCCTGTGTTGCCAAAAGCACTGCCTGTATTGTTGTTTGTTGACCCGAAAGCGCCTGCCGTGGAAGAGCCGAACGGCGAGGTGTTGTTGTTGGCAACATTACCAAACGGAGATGCAGCTTGGGTGCTTCCGTTGTTGGTGGAGGAGCTGAACCCTCCAAAACCCGTGGTTCCTCTGCCAAACATGTGTGGTGGAACTAGAGAGACTGACGGTGGTACAGATTAAGGTGAGGTTTTTTCGTTGGGGTCGCGGGTCGTGTGTGCACCAGCACCGGTGGGTGCGGCTTCGCAGTTGGTGGCAGGTCAATGGCTTGGTGGTTGGCTTTTGCACTTTGATTTCTAGATAAATTTAGTAGTTGTTTTGACATACTCTTGTTTTACATCATCTGCTTCTGTTTGAAGCGTTGTTTCTCTCTTTTTAGGCTGTTCTTTTTTTATATTTGCTTGGGTCGAATTCTGTTTTGATTGATTCGGACCAAATCTCACTCTTTTCATATACTCATCTTCTGTTGCCCCGAGACTGTTAAGGTACCAATTTCAGTTCAACTGTATCTTTGATTTTGTGAATGTTCTCTTTTTCTTTGATTTATGAGCTACATCCTATATTTGTTTGCTTTGGCTTAATCTCTCTCTTTCTGGTCTTCTACTAATGGTTCCAGTGCTTCTTTTGTTTTGTATGAAACACCATTCAACATTCTCCACGGAGATGTTTTGGCTATTTAAAACGTTTTTCTTAACACAAGTCACAAGTTCTTTATTCAAAAGGGATTGCTTTGCCACGCTTTCTTTCTTCTTTGGAGGGGCATACGCCATGGAACTTCCCTTTTGCATCTATATACTTCTTCCATTATCAAATAGTGTAGATTTTCACTACGTGACTCATTCTCCATGCTCTACTTCTTTTGAGCTCTTCTGTTGAATGCACTCTCACCAAAAAGGTCATAATTGCTTTGGTCGAGAGGTTTATTTTTTCAGTTTCTTTGCCAAAAGGCTCAGTATATCGCCAGCAGTACCTTTGCGCTTCAGGCCGGCCTTCTCCTTCTTTGCAGACTTGACCTCGAACTTTTTCAACTGCTCGTCACGCTCTTTGGCCCCGAGCTTCAGCAAAGCCTCTGCTTTTTCTTTGTATTCCGAGTCATCGGCCTCTTTTCCCTGAAGCCACTCAAGTAGTTTGATCTCCTCGCCATACACCAGGTCGTCCTTACCGACAGGAGTTTCCAAGATGATCGGGATATTGGCAAGCCTCTCGTCATTGGCAATGCAACGGAAAACCTCCAAGCCCAAGAAACCGTAGCCTAGTTTCTGGTGCAAGTCTCGGTTTGCGCCCAAGGGCGCCTTGGAATCGTTTAGGTGAATGGCGCTGAGATACTCCCAGCCAACAGTAGACTCGAAGGTAGTCCAGAATTGCTCCCACTTGGCCTTGTCGCGGATGTCGTAGCCCGCAGCAAATGTGTGGCATGTGTCAATGCACACTCCGACTCGGGACTTATCGTCAACCATGGCAATAACATCACGGAGGTCTTCGAGATTGGAGCCTATCAAGTTGCCGTGGCCTGCCATATTCTCAATAACGATTTTCACAAACTTCGTCTCCTTGGCCGCACGGTTGATGTTGGCCGCCAATCTCTGCAAGGCCTCGCGATGGTCGCCATCCAAGCTAGACCCCGGGTGGAAATTGTACAAGCCAATGTCGAGGGTCTCGCATCGCTTCAAGTCGTCCACGAACCCGCCGTATGCCTTCTGTTCCTTCTCGGGATCTGGATTTGCCAAGTTGATAAAATAAGATCCGTGGGGAAGCACGTCAGTGCGTGGGTTATAGCCGTATAGCTCGCAAAGACGCTTGAATTCCGCCGCCTCCTCGGGCTTGATGTCGGGAGACACCCACCTGCGTGGCGACTTTAAGAAAAGCGCGAAGCTGTTGGCACCAATGTCCATGGCATTTGTCACCGCTTTGCTAATGCCGCCAGCCATGGCCACGTGGGCGCCGAACTTCATGGCATTGTCGACCTTGGGGTACTTGAACACGGGCTCTGTTGCCGGCTTGGCTTGCTTCATGACTTTTTTCACGGCGCTTCTAGAGGCGGTGTTAGTCTTCGAGTGCTGAATGTAGCTGCTGATGATAACCAGGGCTCATCTCCGGTTGCGGGCCGGTCCCATACGTACTTGGCTGACATGATGGCAGCTGCCTGGAGGCCCGCGAACTCGCGAAGAGCCGGCGCGCGCCTCACCCTAGAAATTGCTGTATGCACGGGACGCTTTTCTGCACAACGCTGCAGTCGGAGAACTTCCTGGTTTTGGCGAGCCGGGCCGCCGCCGCCTTCTGGGCCTTGTCCTGCTTGGGCTCCTCGCGGAACTCATCAAGTTCAAATGCCGTACGCTGCGCTGGGTCGCAGTACGCCAACGCTGCAAGCAACGTGTAGTAGGCGTCGTTGGCTGCGTTGTGGAGATTGGCGTGCAAAATTCCCACATGCCGCAAAATCCCCCGGAGCGTGGCCCCCCGCAGCCGGCTGAGCTGGAAGATCTGCTGCGTATCCACCGTGGGCAAGTTTTTGGCGTCCTTGATGCCATGCTGCGCGAGCCACCGCACGTCGCCGGCCACGTTGTGCCCCACCAACGTGGCCTGGCGCTCGCCGAAGTAATAGCCCAATATATCATTAAGGAGCTTTTTCAGGTCTCTCTGCGCGAGCTCGTACGATACTCCTCCGTTGAAGTACGCCTTTTTGTTGGGCACAAATTTGCCGTTGGTGAGCCGCCGATTCTCCTTGGATATCACGTGCAACGTCTTGATTCGGGGGAACGCCAGTAGCCACTGCTCCTGGGGATCATACACCGCCAACCCAATCTCTGTGATTTTGCTGGGCGACCGTTCATATGCCTCCACGTCCACGGCCACTAGCGGCGCTTGTCGAAGGTGGACCAACTCCATTTGCGAGCGGAGAAACGCCACGTGGCTCTCTTTTTCGAACAGAAAGTGCTGCCGCTCAAAGTATTCTTTAAGCTGTTGGGAGAGCTGTTCCTTCACGGCATGGCCAGTGGTGTTCTTCCGGATGAACGTTCGAAGCATTTGTGGTACGGGGAGTTCCAGTGGAATGGCTCGCGGTTTCATCGCTGTCTCGCCTGTATGCAGTGTCGGGCTTCTCCTGGTCCCCCTGTACTCCAACAGTAGAGACTTGCAGCATAAAGACATCTTCTGGCCCTTCAGTCTTTGATCATTTTTCCATATGCTGTCAGAATTCTGATGCTTGCTGCTTGGGTGGACACCATTGATGTAGGGTCAAAATCGGGAGGGACGAGGCGGGTCCTGCAGGGGCATGTTTCAGCTGGCCAGGAGGGCACCCCTTGGCAAATATATAAAGAGAGGCGACTTCCGCGCCTTTATACCGCTTGCTTTTGTAATTCCGGGGGTTTTAAGGGCGGTGAAGCGAGGGGCTGACGGCCGCCCATTGCTAGCACGCACGCACGGCCTGCGCGCACCTTGCAGCCCTGGAGTCCTCCCAAACGCGACACCTTACACGGCCCAAACGCCAGTCAACAGCCGATCCCAAAACCATGAGTCTGAACCCTCAAATGGAAATTCTTAGGGCTCAGGCACTGCCGGCAGATATTGAGCGCATCATTGACGAGTGCCGTGCAGCAGGCCCCGCTAATACATTCAAGCTTGTGGCGCTTCTTCTCAAGCATACGATCCCACAGTCGTACGGCATTCTCCCCACAACAACCCAGGCGGCCATTGCAAGCTTGTTCCAGTCTACCACTGGCCTAGGAAACCTCATTGCTCGCATCAAATTGCTAGTCGACACAGAGCACTCGCGCAGCGCTGACGTTGCACAAAATCTCAACTGCCACCTTCTCTTGTTGGGCCATGTCCTATCTCCCGGCTTGGTGGCTCACATGCTCCACGACGCTAGTCCTGCTATCCGCAGAGAAGTGGACAAAATTTTGTTTAAGGGCAAGTGCTATTCCATCGTGAAGGAGGCTTCCATGAAATTCCACGGTCTCCTGGTCCCGCTTGTGTTGGATTCTTTGGAATCCTACACCGTTTTCTTGACCCGGGAGCTTGTGCTGGTTGACTCTGTGTCTCCTTTCTTACTTTCCTTGTTTTCATTGGGCTCGCCCATCTCCTTTTTCGACCACGTCTTTGACGTTCATGGTACTGACTTTTTGGCTCGCATCAACGCTTCCTTGAGGCGCTTCGAGCGGAAACAATTCTTTTTGAAGTATATTGACTTCATTACATCACGCTTCTTCAGAGGGCTAGCTACTTCTGACACCATTGCCGCTCTCTCTGTCGTCACATCGTCCTTCATGGATCTGCAGTCGTTGGACGACTTGGTAATCGAGAATGTCATCGCTCATTACAATTACAATTTGAACACATTGGTTTCGCTTTTAACGGATGCCCCGGAAATAGTAGCTCGGAACCTTCTAAAGGTTTGGGGCAACAAGCCATTGTTGGCGAGCGAGTCCTTCACTAAACAAGGTTTTAGAACTCATCTTCTTCTTGCCTTCTGTCGTCAATTGCCGGTAGATGCGGCCCAGGAATTAGCCAAACTGACGGCGTTTGTGGAAGCAATTTCTAACAGGCTTACATCTGTGTCTTTCCCGGTGAAATCTTTGGCTGTGTATTTTGCCGATGGTCTTTGCTCACATGCAAGCTTACCGCAAATCTTCGAGAGCGCCTCAATAACTGACGATATAACCCTGAACTTCCCTGAGTTGAATGTGAAAAAAGCTGACTTCCTGATGGATTTCGAAACTGCTTGGGACATTCTTGCAACCCCTAGCGTAGAACATCCTGAGAGCCCGCATAAGGAGATTCAGGTTAGTTTGGAGCCACTTTCTTTGGGGGTACCCCTTCTTGATGGCGAAATGAGTGATGACGAGGATGATCCCACCCTTGGTAACAAACCAGATATCCCCGCACCGATTTACGTGAGAACTCTACTTGATTACCTTTCTGTTGATGTCAAATCGCCCAACGCCTACGAAAAAAGGAATATTGCACTTCGGACGGCACCAAGCATTTTGCGTCAGAAACTGGGCTTCGGTAATGAAGTCAGCTTTTATGCACAAGACCTCATGACCCAGTTGATCTCTTTAGACAATCACTTCGAAGATTCGGACTTCGAGACACTTCGCTTGAATGCAATGATCGCCGTCGTTGTTAGTTTCCCTGACGTTACAACGCACGTGTGCCAGTTGTTGCTTACGGGAGACTACTCCCTTCAGCAGAGGCTTTGCCTACTCTCCAGCTTGTCTTTTGCGGTAAGAGCGCTTCGAGGAAACACTGATGATGTTGTGCAAAATAGTTACATTAGGTCCGATTTCGCCTCAAAAAAACTTCCTGAGGGTCTACATAGCAGGTATCAGGCCATGGAATTTGGGTATGATAAGATCGAGAAAAGTCTTCAGAACAAATTAATGAAGGAACCGTCTACGCAGGCACTGGAGAAGATATATGGAGGTAAGGTTTTGAGAATCTCATCCAAATTGAACCCGAAAACTGATGCGAAAACAGACCTTGCAGCAGACTTTTCCAAAGATGCAACCGGCATTGTCGGGAAGAATTTTTTTTTCCCGCTCATTGCTGTTTGGTATGAAAGTGGCGGAATCGATATCGGGCATTATTCTGCTGTTCTCATCACCCACTACATTCGAAGTCTATCTTTGATTCTTCACTGTGCATACCCGGCTGCTGTGGATTTGAACGAAATGGCAAATGAGTTCCTCAAACTTGTGGTACCGCTTCTTCAGACCACTTCCAAGGAGGATGTCACTGTTGTTGAAGCGATTGTCACGGGATGCCTATTAGTATGTGAGATCGTCGATCCCGTTTACGCCATTACGAATTTTGGCACGGAAATTGAGATTCTAGAAAGTATCATGCAGCGGGATTGGGAATCGGTGATCGATGAGCGTGTGAAAGCACTCTGTGCTGGTCTCTTATTCAAACTCTATGCTATGAAAGAGAGCATTCAAAAAACCATACTCAGTCAGATGAATGACGGATTTTACGCCTAGGCCGTTCTGTCAAGACGAAAATATGAAGCGGCGCGGTGTTCTCAATTCCTCTAGAGCTGAGGTGTCTCCAAGAACTCCAATCTACTTTGATTGTTCGCTCTTTTGCCTCTGTTCTTTTCTTTTTCTTTGTCTTTGTCCTCGTCGAGCGGTATGCGATCGAACTTGATCTTCAGCCGCACCGATGGATCACACAACTTGAGGGCCAAGAGAATTGTGAAGTATGCATCGTTGCCGGCATTATGCATGTGGGAAAACGGCTGATGTACTGTGGTTAGGCAGTTCTTCAAGCCGTTGCCGCTCTTGCCGTAGCCCACAGAGTACAACTGTTGTGTGTCCAATATTGGGCATTCGGGGAAGTCTAAGCCCATGCTCTTGAACCACTTCACGTCGCCCTTGACATCATGGCCCACCAAAGCACAAGGAAATTCGGTATTCTTAAAATATTTCCGAATCAAACTTCGAAGGAAAGCCAGTGCATGATTCTTGTACATGACATGGGTAACCCCGCCCGAAAAGTTTCGAGAGTGGTCAGGAACAAATCGGCCATTTCTCTTGGACAAGCATTCCCTGATTAAAATATGGTAGTTTATGATATCCGGGCACAAGGCAAACTCCTGGCCCCGAGGGTCATAGATTGAAACGCCAATTTCCGTGATTAGGTCTGTTTTTCTCTCCCAAGCTTCAACATCGATACAAAAGAGAATGGTTTTCCGGGTATAGACCGACTCCATCTGGAGAAGTACCTTCTCCAACTTGGTGGAATCATCAAGTCGAGACTCTTTCCGTGAGTTGGTCTGTTCTTCCTTGTACTCCGCTAAAATGGTTTCAAAGATCTTTGAACTCATCATTCACCGATATGAATTATGCAGAGGTTGATTTTCGGACGCGCGGGCCACCTCTCGAGGGCGCACTCTAAAGCGTCTATAAGGCTGGCTGGAGGCAATAATCCAATGCAATTTTCTTTGATGGCGCGCGATCGGTCCATGTTTAATGTCCATTTCCGCAACGTGGTGTTGCGGTCTATGCTGAGGCACAAGTTATCATCCAGATGTGGCTCTGATTTTGTAAGTTGGGGTTGCTGCAGGTCACATGCTTCACATGCTGAACAATGAGATAAAACCTCGGCAATGTGCAGTCTTTCTTTGGCCAATGCGGACCCCCAACTCTGTTTGCTTAAGCTTAGGGTCTGGATTGAGGAGGTTACTTGAAGAAATTGCTGCAATAGGGAAGTCCCTTTTGCGTAATGCTTTGTTAGCGGGAAATTGATTGCGTTAAGCTTATGCGGGACTCAATCACACGATCTGACAGGCCTGCACCTAATTCGCCATACCAGGCCCAGAAATGCTAACTTTTCATTAAGTCTGTATTTTAAGTAACTCTATTGATACAACCGCGTCGAAGCTTTGGGAAGCTTGACATGCGATTGCTATTAATATGGCTATTCTCAGATCAAGCCGCCACCCATAAGAACTGCGACTTTCGACAAGTTCCGGCAGGTTTGTCCCAGATTTTGCCAACCTGAAAGGTATGGGCCCCGAAGTTCGGGGCAGGTTTTGGCACTGGGGCTATTTACAAGCAATGGATGCCGAGGGTAAATGCGAGCACGGCTCCAAGGACGGCACCTTTTTTCCAGTTTTGGTCAACACTAGCCAACTGCATCCGTTGAGCTCCCGAGGTTTTGTTCTTCAGGCTCTTCTTTGAGGTGCTGCTGGAGCTGGAGCGGCTGGATTCCTGGGCACTAGACTGCGTGTCCGCCTCTGTCCATTTGGACTGAGACCCGGTGAATCCCCACTGGTTGTATGTGACTCCTGTGGCAGTACCGGTGCTTCCGCCAGTCTTGGTATCGGTGGTAGCTGTGTCTGACTTAGCTGTGCCAGTTCCAGTGGTGCCAGTAGTGCCAGTTTGCTTGGTAGTTGCCGTGTCGGTTTCTGTTTGAGGAGCGGTATTTTTGGTTTCTGTCTTGGTATCTTGGGTGGCTGTCTTGGTATTGGTAGTGTGCTTTTGGGTCGTGGCTCCCCCGCCGCCGTCTAAACCACCGTTATCGGGGTTGGCAAATGCAAAGCCAATGTTCAACAACAAAGGCACGGATGTGATGGCAATCAAGGACATGATGGGTTTCTGAGCTGAGGTGAGGGCAAAATGCGACCACCAGTAAGCTACATTGGTCCACAGGAGTTCCGGGCTTCCATTTATGCCGGCGCTGTTGCAAGGCTTGAGGATCATGTTTACACTTTCGCCCAATTAGGAAGGTTTCATCAATGACATCATGCCAACTCTAAACATAATTCTTCTCCCCCTAAAGATTCCGCGAAGCTAGTATGCCTGTCTGGTCACGGTTTTGAATGCAACGGGCCTTTTTCCGAGCTCAACTGGGAAATAGTGGTTCTGTTGGTGGTTCTCCAGAGCAGCCTTGAACCACATTTTTTTCTTCTTGTGGAATCTTTCGGCCCACCTGGCAGTGATCTAGGCAACATGGCCTCATAGGCATACCTTTGGTCAAACCCCGGGCTTGGACAGACTGCATTCACGCTTCATCTTTATTTGAGCTATCACCAGGAAAGCTACCCAAGATCACATGACGCGCGATCCCTTATCTACGCGCATGTTTCTCCACAGGCCACCCATATTCGGAAACCTGGCCTCGGACCAATGGGCACATACAGAGACTTTCTGTTGGTCTTTGGAAATAACCACTTGCCCCGGAAACCCCGCCAGGTCCGAAAGTCGTTTACAGGCTGCTTAAACTGCAAAAAACGGAAAGTCAAGTGTGATGAAACCCCTCAAATATGCATGAGGTGTGTGAAGAGAAACGAGCGGTGTGTGTGGCCCTCCGCAAAAGCGTCCCTGGGCAATCTTTCGTCCGCCCACCGTCGGGAGGTGGCCTGCGTTCCGGTCTCTATGTACCGTTCTGCTGCAGATTCGTCATCACTCCCCCCCAGAAAGAGTGCTCCAGAGTTATCAGAGGACTGCGTGGGATTGGACACAAGAACTAGTGTTTCAGGCCATGTCTCAGCCAACTGTCTGTTTGAGACCCTTGTGTCCCCAAAGTTGCGCCCGGTTGCCCTCGCGAACTATTACCTCCCCGCTCTACTAGGTGGCTTTCTGCCAGATGACGCATTCTTCTTCTTGAACTTTGTGGGCCGGTTTCTTCCTTCTGCCGCCCAGGTGTACTCGAAAAACAAGCATGAATTCCAGACCATGGTGGTGTCTACAGCACAGAACTCTGCTCTGTTGCGAGAAGTGTTCATAGCGTGTGGAGCTTCGTTTGTTGCATCCCAGGATGCCGATCGCCGGCTGATTGCATTCAAGCGATACAGCCAAGCAATCACTGAGTATGTGAACACCCTCAAATGCGGACAAGTTGACGCGAAGGAAACGTGGCTTTTTGTTGCGGCACAGATTCTACAAATCCTCTGTCTAAGAGATCCTTTTTCGGGTTCGAATGCCACCAGAAGTGCCCACCATTTTGCCCTTGCACACAAACTAGTGTCGGCAAGGCTTTCCGAAATCACCTTAAAAAAGACCGTGCTTCCCCTTGAGAAGGTTCTCTTCGAGAACTTTGTCTTCCATTACCCTCTAGTGATTTTCTTCTGCGACCATCGACAATTGCAAGGCTTGGTCCCTAATCCCTTTGACTTCTACTCCCAGTATAATATCTTCTCGGCTTTTGAGGACAGCTCGTCTGTTCAATATGATTTTCATCCATTGATGGCATTTCAGATTGCCTCTAAGTGTTCCTGGCTGTGCCGTGTGAAGTACCCTTTGAACCAGACGGAAGTTCTTATACATAGAGAGATGCGTTTCTTGGCTGAAGCCACACTTCGGCTTCTGAATTCGTATGCCTCCGGCGACGCCTTTACTTTGGCCACAAGCTCGCTAGCCCGGATCGTTCTCTACTCCAGTATTATTCTACTCGAGAAATTGATTGACCCGGATGGGTGCTCGCTTTCGTGTTTGCAGGAATTCGTTGACCTTATTCGCCAAGAAATGAGCCATGCTTATAACAAGGACTCGATTTTCCCCATATGGTCGCTTATGATCGCCGCAAGCGCCAGCATTGAACCTTTGAATCGTGAGTTCTTCACCAATAAGCTCAAAGCACTTCACGATCGATCAAGGGCACAGCTCATTGAGAAGATCTTGATCCACCTCGATGGTGTGTGGGCTATTTCCCTGACAGACGAACCTTTCAACCTCTTGTTTGATACGGAGTTCATGAGCCAAATCTGCTGCTAGCTCGCACTTTTGTCTATTGGGGAACCCCTCGCGTGAGAACAAGAGCCTGTCCTTTCAATTCCCGACCCGATGCATTGCTCACTGCTTGCCACGAAAGAATGAGGCAGTTCGAATTATGGCAGTGTCAGTTCTACGAATGTCCAGTAATGAGTTCAATGTCATTTCTAAACGAACGAGAAGCGTAGCGGGTTTCGGAAATTACCGAAATGAGAAGTATTGTGTATCGACAATATTCTTTTAGTTTTTGATACCTGCCTCAATACGAAATCAAAAGTGACCTTGACCCCTATGTTGGCCAATTGAATGACAAATGCAAAACAGCTGTGCGTGTCTGACAAAGGGCCTTTCAATTAATTTTATAGAAGGTGTGTTCATAACCTGGGAGAATACGCTACACCAAAGCAAGCACACGACCGATTTGTGATGACAGTTGGAGCATACTTCGCCTAAGGCTTCAGCAGGCTTGAAGATTGAACAATAAGAATTCCAGGCTTACTCTTCAGACAAGCTACAAGCTTGGGCATTCTGTAGGGTCTTTTCAGTACCTCTTTGTCCCATGCGTCTCCAAATTCAAAGCATATGACCGAAAACCATGGACGTATCCAAGGGAAATTCCAGTTACGCTCCATCATATAATCACGTATCTTTGATCGCAGCCATCTGTCGAATTCCGGCAAACCCATAGGTTTCATAGCTCGCTCACGAAAACATTGACATGTTTGAACCCCAAGCCGGAACAGCCGCCAAGATCCCGAAGGCGAACTGTAAGCGCAGGTGTTCACGCTAGAAGAGTGAGTTCAAGACTCTACTTTACCAAATCTTATGTGCTTGGAGAAGCAGGTGCTTGAGATTTTCAAGACGACCCAGGTCATAATTAACAGCTTCCAAGTTAGGCTTGGACAGCTGATTGAAAGCGTGCAATTTACCCAGTGTAGGAATTCGGTGCGTCAGCATTCCTTGTTCCTTCTCTCTCTTTTGGTTATTTTAAAATTGCGGAGAAGCTTTGGTAGGCAACAGAATTGCCAAGGCTTAACTCCGGGTTTTCCGGAACATTCCGTTGAGTGAGGTACCGAGGCAGCAATGCACAATTTACGACCTCTCAGTTGTCACGCAGAATACAAACAAATATTGGAGGTTGATGCGGGTTAAAGACTAGAAGAAACGTGTAACTTTCCAGTCGCCTGATATAGATACACCTTTAGACAGCGAACAGGTAAGTGAAAACGTTACTCTGCGGTAGTAGGCTTAGCATTTCTAAGCGGCTCGGTTATTGAGGTGTATGCATATTCAAAGCCACTCGGTAAGTGACACTTGCATAACGTGGCTTTAAAATGACTCGCTCGAAGTTCCCCACACCCACCATCGACCAGTGACCGCTGAGAACTCCAACGTTTTTGACGTCATACCGCATCGATAAACGGCATGCAGTTGCGATGCGTGACATCTGTTTTTATTTCGCGCTATAAATAGTATATGGCTGCAAGTGATCCTTGTCCCAAGAGATATATAAAGAGCAGATTCTGTCTCCAATGAATGAGTTCATCATCACAATTCAGCTTTGAATCAATCATCACATCATGCAATACTTACCATTTTTAACCCTTCTCGCCACTGCTCTTGCTGGCCAAGCCATCGACCCAGTCATGATTAGATCTGGTTCTCAATACCAGTATGCCCTGCTTGGAGCTGACGGCTCCAGCGTCATTCCAAACGGGAACACCAAATTGAACTTGGTCTTGAACGACGACGGGTCTTTGATTGACTCAAACTCTTACAAATACGTCAACGTTGGAGGTGATGGGTACGTGACCTTGTCTGACAAGGCTCAAAAGGGCTACTCTATCGAGGACAACTACCTTTCTTACAATCTGAACACGGGTTTTGGCGTGGAAAACAAAAAGCTTGCATTCGGAAAGACCGACTCCGACTTTACGGGTGTTGCCTTGAGAATCCAGGACGCCAAGAAAGTCGATGATGTTTCTGGTACTTCGAAGTCTTCCAAGGCAGCATCTACAACTAAAGCAGCCTCTTCCACAGAAGCAACCACAAAAGCTGCTTCTACCGAGACTGCAAGCACCAAAGAAGCACCAAAGAAGTTTGGTCTCCTTGCCATTCATTCCGGTTCTGAGGTCCAAAACAGTGGAATCAAAAAGGTTGACAGCCACCCTCACGTCTTCTCTGTTGGAGGCGACGAAGGAAAGTACGTGGACTTTTCTTTCAGCGACGATAAGTCATCTTTGGTGGACCAGGATGGTAAAGGCATCAACATTGACACAAAAACCGGAGATGTGGGCATTGTTGCACCATTCGGACGTCAACCTGCCACCACCGGCTTTTCCATTAAAGACGGCAACTTAGCATACAACGACAACACTGGCTTCCACGCATGTCCATCTTCAGACACTTCTTTCTCGTTGTCCAGCAAAGACTGCGATGGTGGAATCTCTATCATTTTGAGAGTCCTCGACCCAGAGAACATGCAATAGGTGACTCTATATTTAACGAATACATGACCGATAGTGATACTCTGAGTAGATGTATACTGTACTGCAGAAAGGGCAACTAACAGGAGTTGCCGACTATTTGCCGTTTAGCCTTTCTCTCTCTGTCTCGTTGGTATTTAGTTGTAGGGCTGGCTCTCCAGAGGGAAGTTGGGCTAAAGTATTTGGCAACCACGAAGGTTCCTGATTTTTAATGTTGTAACAGAGTTCATTCAATTCTAAGCGAGCCGCGATTTTTCTTGAAAATTTGCGAACGGCTTGGAAGTAGTTGTGAGTGAAATGTGGCTGCGAGATAACCATGGAAAATTCTGAAGGAGATCCCAAACTGGGGATGTCGTAGCCTTTCATGCAGGAAAGATAAAATCAATTCACAGTCATCAATGAAATCAAAAGAGATGGATGCGTAGGAATAGTGACGGATGCAAGATATTCATGAATTACCAGCGTGGAAGTCTTTGATAAGCTTGTTCTTGAGCCCTTGTTGGGAAAAGAGGGATATCCAGAAAATGAGAAATCCATCAGCTCACCTCGGATTATGTTTACACGTAAGGCTTCGTTTGGGGGTATTACAATGTTTCTCACGTTGCTATTATGAATTAGGTCATCGAATAAAGACCGAACTGTAATCAATCTATTCGACGAGTAAATCGAAAACAGGCACTTTAAGTGACCTCAGCTGAATAGAACCTATTTTTTTTGAAATGAAATACAATATATTGGTATGGATTGGGTCTCGAGAGATGAAGAGCGTTCATCTGTTACCTTTTTGAGATCAGGATTGAATGTTTTTGGTGGTTCTACATATCCGAAGAAGTTTCTGAGACTTATTCAAATTTAATAAGAAGATTAGAGAGCTGAGATAGATTCAGAAAAGGAACAGTACGTGGCGAAATCGGTTCGAGTGTGAGAGTTCGTACATGGTAAAAGGTAATGCCGACGTCAGCTGCTCGTAGTGCTATACTCACGCCTGGCCTTCTCTTTATGGACAAATAATAGATTGGAAATAGCGCAAAAACATCTGATCCCAAACGAGATCCCTTCCAGTTGGTCAAGATGTTGCTAACAATCAGAGCGGTACCCGCATAAAAGTGTTGAGTTCGGGTCAGAGTTCGCGCATCAGGGACCATTTTGCGGGCCGCAAAAATGGTGTCAGGTAAAACAATTCCTTCATGCGCGCACTGTTTCACCATCACTAATAACTGATGCTTATTTCACTCACGTGACCTGATTGACCCAATCTAGACTACGCATCACCAGTATGAAGAGGTTAACCCATACTGATTATCTCTAACCTGATCCAAACCATAGGGTAACTTCAAAGCAACCACTTACTTGCATACCTAAGTATATAGGGCTTAAAAATTTGCTAGTTCCGGAAATCTGTTAAGAATACGGATAAACGGTTTTCTTTGACACGTGTATTTGGAACGTAATGGGATACTCTGAAGGACTAATCCTTGGACGAGTA